>JANRMJ010000077.1:64681180-64700250 GCA_025584955.1 Alethe diademata | reverse complement strand
AATTCAAGCAAATTCAAGCGAATTAGCGCAATCGGTGCCATTAACCACCAGGGGTCCCCAGGCCCTCATCCTTGGAGCGGCTGAGGGGCCCCAGGGGCACCCGGCTGAGGGGACACCCGATTGAGGGGTCACCCGGCTGAGGGGCACTCGGCTGAGGGGCACCCGGCTGAGGGGACACCCGATTGAGGGGGCACCCGGCTGAGGGGCACTCGGCTGAGGGGACACCCGATTGAGGGGGCACCCGGCTGAGGGGACACCCGATTGAGGGGGCACCCGGCTGAGGGGCACCCGCTGAGGGGGCACCCGGCTGAGGGGGCACTCTGCTGAGGGGGCACCCGGCTGAGGGGGCACTCGCTGAGGGGCACCCGGCTGAGGGGGCACCCGGCTGAGGGGCACCCGGCTGAGGGACACCTGGCTGAGGAGCGCCCGGGTGAGGGGGCACCCGGCTGAGGGGCACTCGGCTGAGGGAGCGCCCGGCTGAGGGGCACCCGCTGAGGGGCACCCGCTGAGGGGGCACTCTGCTGAGGGGCACCCGGCTGAGGGGCACTCGCTGAGGGGGCACCCGGCTGAGGGGGCACTCGCTGAGGGCCACTCGGCTGAGGGGCACCCGGCTGAGGGGGCACTCGCTGAGGGGGCACTCGCTGAGGGGACACCCGGCTGAGGGGCACCTGGCTGAGGGGCACCCGGCTGAGGGGCACCCGGCTGAGGGGCACCTGGCTGAGGGGCACCCGGCTGAGGGGACACCCGGCTGAGGGGGCCCTCGGCTGAGGGGGCACCCGATTGAGGGGGCACTCGCTGAGGGGCGCCGGGCTCCGAGATCACGGGGACCTGTCCATCCTCCTCCCCTTCCTTCCCGGTGCCCTGTGGAGGTTTTCTCTGAGGACATCTGCCTCGCACAAGGAGCGGTGATCTCAGAACGGTGCACCTCCAGTACACTGGAGGAGCAGGGAGCTAGAAAACCAGCTCCAGATGAGCATCCCATCCCTGCCACAGCTCATGATTTCAGGGTGAGGTTTCACAAACAGTCCTGAGTCCCCAGGATCCATCTGTTTCCCTGTCTCCTGCCAGTGTTCAGCAATGTGCCCCTGACCCCTGTGTCCAGCACAGACGGGGAGCAGTGGGGGCAGTTGTAGGGGGAGGGTAAGGCTGCACAGCTTGATGTGGTATGAGAGGCTGCATGCACAACCATGGGTTGCTCTCTTGGTAGGTCTGCACCTCCCACATCAAAATACCAAGTTTCTGCATGCATCCCTCCCTGCCTCTGCAGAACACTGGCAAGCTGGAAGCTCAACTGGTTGCCACAATTTTCATGGTCAGTCTCAAAGCTTCAGAGCTCCAGATTCCCCTGCTACCACTGTGCTTCATGCATGAGCTAAGGGCAGTAAAGAAGTGAGAAGTCCAGGAAAAGCCCCTTTTGGAAGAGATCCACAATGTGATAGAAGACGGAGCCAACCAGCTGCCCTGCCACTTGGATACGGAACTGACTGGTAAAAATTACTTCTCAAAAGGAGAGAACTGCGTTCAATACAGAAGTTTTAGCAACAGATATTTTTATTCATGTCATTTTAACCTTAAACAGAATTATACTTCCATTTTCCAGTAATATCCATAAGAGGTTTGTCCCACTGGGAAGATCTTTTAGCCATAATAGAAAACAGTAGTTGTCCACGGCTCTCTAAAATTGGGCTGATGTAAAAGTCTGCTTGGCTGCATGTAGGCAAAATGTGAGTTTGCTGAAAGGCTTTTGACTTGCTTTGTTTCAAAATAGACTGGTGTTCAGTGAATTGGGCATGTGGTTTATTGATCTGGTTATACATGAGCCAGGAAATCTCCCAAGCCTGTGTTCTCACATGACCCAATTGCTGTAAAGCTTTGGATGAGCTAGGCAGGTCAGATAAGCAAGAGAACCAAAGGTTTTGCTGAATACTCTTAAGTAAGTGTCTTATTTCTGACATGACTTTAAGCAAATTATTAGACTTGATGACACCTGGCTTGAGATATGAATCAAGTGTATTCTATCTTTCTCATTGAAAAGGCTGATGGACCAAATCTGAAATTAATTTATTTGAAATTTCTAGACGTGATATTTTTTTCATAGCATTTTAAAGACCCCATGCTTAAAAAGAATTTTTGGTGAAATTCAGAATGTGGCAATTTCAGCATGCAGTGGTTGCTTGTGATTTGGAATATGGTGAAAGGGATTTTCATTGCATTCAAGATCAGCATTGCAGTCTGTGGAATTTGCGCTATACTTTTGCCAGCTGGGGAGATGCTGATCTACCTTTAGACAAGAAGTGTGTGGTCATTGCATATTTCCCACCTGCAGAATCCAAAACCTACAAATTAGCCCAAGAATTCAACCCATTACTTACTGGAACACAGGCATGAGATTAAAGAGTTTTTTTTTTTCATGGATTGTTTTGTGGTGGTGATCATGGTTTTTTGCTTTTGTTTGTTTGGCTTTGATTTGGTTTTCTGTTTGTTTGGTTTTGTGGGGGTTTTTGTTTTGTTTCATTTTTTGTTTGGTTTTTTGTTGTTGTTGTTTTTGTTTTGGTTTTCTTTTTTTTTTTCAAATGAGAAGTTCACCTAAAAATAAAAAAGTCCCTGAGATTCCACCCCAGATCATTGTTGCTTGGAAAGGATGACCTGTCCATCCATCTGTTAATGAAAACCAGGCTCTACTTTTCCCTTTTTGTGTCTGGTCCCTGGGGAGAAAATTCAGCTTTCCTTGTCCATGGATGGAGATGCTCACATAGGGCAGGGGAGAGACTTCAGATCTCAGGGACAGACCCATGGATGAGGATGCATCTACTCTCATGGACAGCATCCCAAATCCTGGGATGTTTGAGGTTTCTTTTTCCTACAAGGCACTGTTCCATGGCTATTGCAGAATGATGTATTGTGAGTCGTGTTGCACATTTTGGTGACAAGAAAAGCAGATGTGATGGATGCCATGGTGCATAAATGGAGAGAACAGAGTAAGATGAAGATGTTAACTCGTGGGATACATGATCCTGTGAAGCAGAGATCCCCAAATAATCTGGTAAGTGTGTCCTTCAGGTAGGTGCAGATGAGCATATCCCACAGAGCAAGGCATTTGGCTGAGCCCTTGTGTGCTAACATGGTTAGCTGTCTGCCAGAGGGGACCTGCATGGAGCAGATAAGGGGAGTATGTGTAGGGGAGCCCAAAGGCACACTGGAGAAGCTGTTACTTCCAAACAGTTACCAGTGGTTTTTTTATCCCTGTCTCCATCTGACCTGCCCAGAGTTGCAACACGTTGGTGCAGCAGCTGCAGGCACCTCTCTGTGTCTCCATCTGACCTTGCCTTTGTGTTTGCTGTCACATGTCCCACAACACCAGGCTGAGCTGCCCTGAGGGAGCAGGGAGGGAAAGCAGGAGCAAACAGGCACATACCCATGTGTCCTCTGCCTGCCTTTGTTCTCTGATCCTCTTGGTCTCTGATGTGCAACTCAGGCTGTTAGAATACAGATGTCTCCCCAGCATTGCCAGTCCTCCCTCCTGACCACCTTTATTGCTGACACTGGGTTCCTACACAATTTTTTCCATACCAGGGATGCTATGAAACAGGGGATGTCTCACTCTGCCTGTACTTTCACAGATAAAGGCCTCCTCCTCTGCTCCTCCTCCCTGGG
This sequence comes from Alethe diademata, assembly GCA_025584955.1. NCBI lineage: Eukaryota > Metazoa > Chordata > Aves > Passeriformes > Muscicapidae > Alethe > Alethe diademata. The sequence goes on along the minus strand of JANRMJ010000077.1, from coordinate 64,696,596 downwards.
AGCCCAGCATAGGAGCAGTGCTGTGGCTGCTGGAGCCCATCAGGGTTCTGTGGGGCCTCATTAGCTCTTGTTGCTCTGGTTATGTTCACTTGTGATTAGTTACAGTGAAACTGTTGTCAGAAGTCACAGGCTTACTCAAGCAGAAATTAGCCATAAACATGAAAAATAAATTATACCAATGCCTAGGGGAAAATCCCCTGCAAACACAGTGTTCAGTCAGCAAGGCATGTTCTGAACCAAAGAAGCAGCAGCGTTGTGCCCACGGGGCAATCAGCATTTCTCCTATTCTGTTAGCAAAAGTGTTAAAATATGGGATTAGTCCGGACAAACAAGGGCAGCTGTGGTTTCTCCTGCAGGTGCCTCAGTGGGGGGCAGCCAGGGCTGCAGGCTCCACCGTGTCTAACAACTCTCCCAGAGACTGCCTCTGCAGCCTCTGATGTTTGTGAAGCACAGTTTGAATTCATCCACAGGGTGTCATGCTGACAGGCCTCTCCCAGAATCTGGGCTAGGGGGAGATTTGGCTCTTTTTGGCTTGAAGCCTTGTGTCTTGCTGGCTCAGGGGCTCAGGACTCACTGCTGCCAGGGAGCATGGCCCTGGCATGGACTGAGGCTGGCAGCCTGCTCCTCTGGGCTGGCTCTTCAGCAGGCATGTCAGAGCTGCCTGAAAGGGTGGGGACACTCAAATGATGGGAAAAGTCAGCGTGTGTTCTGAGAAAAGAAATGGTAAAAGGAGAGACAGGAGGGCACTGCCAGCTGGCAGGTGGTGAGCAGGATAGGGAGGAGGACACCTTTGAGGAGATGCCAGACAGATCTGAGGTTTGGGGCAAAGGCTGAGTTCTGGTCCCCATCTGCCCAGAGCCTTGCAGGTTGAGGGAATCTGGTCCTTTCCAAGAGAATTTTCCTCCCCTGCTCATAAGAAGGAATGGAAAGCCATGCAGCTGGCTCTGAGCTGACAGCTGCAGAGGGAGTGGGCAGCTCTGTGCAGTTGGACAGCAGTGCTTTCCCTTGGGTGCAGTGATGGGGCTTCCTCAGGATGTGCTGTGGCAGAGCTGTGGAGATCTGGGTGCTGCTGGTGTGTGAGCTGCTCAAACAGGGGGTCCCGGGGCTGGGAGGGGTTCATGCTGCCTGGGCAGAGGGGTGCTTTGGACATTTCCAGGATTTATTGCAAGCAGTGCTTCTCTTTAGAGGATGGGTGTTTAAGAGCCACCTCACCCACACTTATGGAGGAAGAGCCCACATTGTGGGGTGACCTGCAGTCAGATTGTCACATCCTTTAGCAGCCCTGTCCCACCTACACAGCTGCTCAGCCCAGAGTGCCTGCTCGGGGCTAACTCTGCCAGCAAAGGTGGCAACTGCTGGTCAGGGAGTGCATCACCCCTTTCCTTGCTCTCTCCTGGGAGGGCACTGAGCACAGTCTGTAACCCACCAACTGAGTTGCTCAGAATGTGATTTTTTGCTTTTCAGTCTGGGTCAGCACACCTGTGAAATCCCTCACATGGAAGCTGAGGTGATCAGATAAATGCGCCCCTGCCCATAGCATGATTTTAAAACCCTGTGAATAGCTGCCTGGTGGGAAACTCTGAAGCCTAAGTGTAACTTCTGGTACCTTCCAGGCTGGCAAACAGAAGTAGCCTTTTTTTCCCTCCTGGAGAATGATTTTCACACGTAGCTGGATAAAGTTTTCATTTAGGTTGACTTTCTTCTTGTTTTACCTTAATGTCACAGGTCATTTCCCATCTACATCTTTGCAAAACCCCTGCAATGTTCCTGTGAAACACTTCAGTATAGATAAATCAAGTTTTTAGGTCAGCTCTGCTTACCTAGGCTTATCTCAATCCCCTTTTCATATCTGGATAACCTCTATTGCACCTTTTCCTCGGTTGTGCTGGGTCATGCCAGTCCTCTGTGACAGGACAGGCAGTGGCACTGTGTTTCCCACTGAGGGGCTGAGAAATGCTCCTCTGGTGAGTCCACACACAGCTGAGCATGTGTTGGATATGTCCCACGTTCCCTCCTCCATGCTGCTCTGGTTTGACCACATGGGTGCATGAGGTCAATAGGAATTTGGCAGGCACATCAGCAGACAAAGCAAAAGATAAAAGAGTGATAGCATTAAACACAGCCATTAGAAAAAGAGAAAAGCTGAGCTGAAGTATCTTGAGAAAAATGGTGTAACTGGAATGCCTGCTACTGATGTTGGTCATGGGAAACTCTGGAAAAGTTTTATTGAGGCTGAGATGGATACAAAGAAAGCTGCCAGGATGAAACCACAGAGGGAGCCTAGGCCATGCTGTGGGGTCTGCAAGGGGAGAGTTCCTGCCCTGCAGAGATCAAGAGGACATGGAGTTACTCCCTGACTGCTGCCGTTGATATTTACAAATTCTGGGCCTTTACCCTGCCCGCCTGTGGCTGCTTTCTCATCTTGCTTTCTTGTCAGAGCCACAGTTCAAGGTCTGGAGAGGTGCACGCTCTAAGGGAATAGGGGAGAAAGTTCCTCTGCCCTGATGCACCTCCCTTCCCTACGTCCCACCACCCACACATGAGCTGGGTGATAATTTGATGGGGGAAGGGGTGGGACAGGAGGAGGAGGAGGAGAGAGTGTAGTCTCTGCCTTAACTCTTGCTGTATCTCTTTGGCACTCAGTGGATTTCCTGCCTGCACTCCAGTAGGACGGGAGGGGCTTGCCTGGGGGAGGCCTGCGCTGGGTTCAGGTGAGTTGGGTGTTTGCATGTTGAACAGATCTGGCTGGATGCATGTGTCACCCTGGGAGTGCCGGTGACTTCTGTCCTCCCACAGCCAGCTGCTGCACGCCAGCTGCTTGCCGAGCTCTGGAGAGCGGGCCAGCAAACCTGCAAGGGCAAAATCTTCCCAACGTTAAGTAACACAAGAGCAAGATGGAAAATAAGGAACAAATAATCAATTTGGATCAACTCAGAGAAGAGGTTTTTCTTCCACTGGTTCCTTTTGGAACAGGAAAGGACAGCCTGAGATCCTGCACAGGGAGTGCCAGGAAGCTGAGAGCAGAGATGCCTGAAGGATGGGTAATTGATACTGAAGGTTGTGGCAGCAGAGAGAAAGGGAGAGAGTGATAGACAAGTACTCAGACAGCAGAAAGATTGAGAAGAGAGACAACAGTGAGCAAGACAGGGACAGGGATGAAGAGCAGAGATAACTGGTTCATAATAGGTACAGGAGCCAAGGCACTAGGACTGGAGTAGGCTGTAGGCATTTCAGCCACTGCCAGCATGAGTCCTCTCCTCCTGTGCTGCTCTGCAGAGGGTGCTGAACCCAGTGCATTGACTTGGGGACTGCAGTTCTAAAAGATGTGCCTGGGAGTGCTCTTCCTGTTCTTGCCCCTGAGGTTTTGTCAAATTTGTTCCTGTAGGGATGAGGCAGGGAGACAGCACAGTTTCTGCTAAACTCTTGGGATCTGTGAGCATATTTGTGGACAAATGCAGACAGAACACATGAGGGTTTCATAACACCTGATCTGTGTCTTCTTAAATCAACAGTGCTTTTAAAGTAATCACTACTAATCAGGGCTTTCATCTCATGCCAGTGGAAATGCCATTGCCCTAGTTTTTCCTCTTTGACAGCTGCTGATACAAGAGGCTGAACCTTGGACCTGACCTTTGCAGCTCTGCAACAGCCCAGCTTTTCTGGATCCATGGTTGCAGATTGGTCCTTGCAGAGGGCAGGCTAAAGAGCCCTGTGCTGTATCTCTACCTGACTGTGCTGCTGGGCACTAGAGGAAAGTTTGGGTGCCCCAGGCTGGAGAGCACCTGCCTGGCCCCTTGGAGGGTGCAGGTGGGATGCAGTCCCACTACATCACAATGTGGAATTAAGGCAGGAACTTCTGGAAAACACTTAAGGCACTGCTGGAGTCGTGGTCTCTGTGTGCTTCTGCCTGTACTGATTTCACCTGGTGTGAATTGCCCTGAGTGCCAGCTGGAGCAGGCTGAGCCTGCCCAGCATCTGACACGGGGTGCTGGGCTTGTGCAGGGCTGAACAGGGAGCACAGTGTGGGGAACAATCATGGCAGGGAGCGCTTGTGGCCCTGCTCTGCTGCTCTGTGCTGGCCACAAACGTGTCTGTGCTGAGGGACTGGGCTATGCCACACACACTGTTGGCTCCCCTCCTTATGCTGGGAAGCATAGGGAAATGTGTTATGCCTCAACCTTGCCCGGCTTTTGGAAGAGTCTTGCTTGAGTGCTCTTCCCCCATGCTCCCTGTTTCTCATCACTGACAGCAAGTGTCCCCAGGCTGTGCTTTTGGGAGGTCAGGCAGGGTGTGCCTTCCTGGAGGAGTTTAGACACCTAGGGCAGTGAGATGCCAAATCCCTGTGCTGCTCTCCCTCCTCTGAACCACTGGCTGCAGTGCGGGCTCCTCAGCTCTGCTTTGCTTCCCTCTCTTCCCTCAGCCCTCACCCCCGGCCGCAGGGATGGCAACAGGTGGCCAAGCTGGGCTGGGGGCTGGCAGCCTCCATCTCTTCATCTGACCTGGCCAGAGCTGCTGGCTGGTGTCTTGCTCCATGAAGCTGGTGCCCCAGAGAGGTGGCAGTCCTGTAGGCATCCTGCAGACTCTGTCCTGTCCCTGTGGAGCACTTCTGGGCTGTGCCACAGGTCACTGCCCCACTGTGCCAGGGACCTGTTTGCAGAGTGGGTGCTGGAGCAGCGTGGCTTTCACCCTCTGTGCCATTCACCTGCCCTGCTCCTCCAGCCAGTGACAGGAGCCATGCTGGCCACACTCTTTGGCTGCTCACAAGGACCTCTGAGTCAGCCTGGTGCAGCCCCAGGACTTTGGCCAGACAGCTCCAGCCAGCGGGTAGGTGGCTCTAGGGGCTCCACTGGGGCCTGGCTGGATCTGTCTGTACCAGACCTGTTGCTGGTGCTCTGTAAGAAGAATGGATCCTGCCGTGGCCGGCCCTTCTGCTGTGTTGCACTAGATACAGCCAGACTATGGGCTGAGTGCAGGTCTTGAGATTATCTTGTTTGGTGCAAAGGCTGGTTTCTAGTCATATTTAGACACCATTTATGGACTTCATCAGTTAGTCTTGGTTTTTTCCTAGGCTAGAGAAAGAAACCACCCCTATCTCTGTAGCCCAGAGCAGGGATGGTGATCCATGGACACCAACAGAGACTGATTTGGCCGTGGGAGCAACAGCCTACATTGCTTTTAGCAAGAGATTTGCCACTGATCCTCAGGAAAGTCCAGCCACTGTTAGGGGCTTCAGAGGGTCTCCTGTCCAGCAGCAGAAGACAGAGCAGAACCCATTTGGCACCCTCCTGCACTGGGGATGTGTGCTCTGAAGGGTGATGGTCTATAATCCTGCATTTTGTATTGCAGATGTCCGTGCCATCAGTGAACTCACTCATAGGGAACTCACGGAGTTCCTTATCTCACTCTCTCTGGTGTCAGTAAGTACCAAACTCACTGACTGCAAAAGCATTGCTCTTATTTCACACCGGAGAAAACACAAGTAGGATCTGATCCTTGTAACAGCCTCCTGTGCCTCGTGAACCTTGTTGAATAGATGCTTTGAGAATACCCTGCAGCCCACAGAACTTGGAAGCTAATTAGAAACTGTAAAGAAGCCAACTGACTTTCAATTGCTTGAAATGAAAGGCATTTTAATTTTGACTTCTATCCTGGAGTTGATCACTTTTTCTACATCTTTCCTTGCCTTTCTCTGTTATACAGCTGGAGTGAGCCATTCTCCAGCAGCATTCCCATTTGGAAGCAGCTGTCTCTGCTCGTGTAGCTGCTCTTAGATTGCCTGGAAAGCACTTGCTTCCACTGCTGATGTTTTCTTGATGACCGATTCCAGTAGCAGCCCCCATGTGCTAGTTTAACCGGGTTGGTCCCTTAAGCTGTACCTTGGCACTGCCGTTCCTCGCTGAGCCCCGATTTTCTGTCTCTGCTCTCGCGCCGCCCCCACCTCCTGCCATCAAAATGCAGCGCAGGATTTCAGCTGCCGACTGACTGCTGGCTCTGATTGCGCAACCAGAGAATTTTCTGTGTCCTGCTCCTCCTTTTGTAACACAGCCCAGTGTTCTTGCTTCCTGATTTCTCCCTCCCCATCTTAAATTGCAGTTTATGTGCTTGGCTGCTGCTTGCTTCAAAATGAAGCCAAGAAATATAAATGCAGTGCAACTGTCTGCATTTTCACCTGTGATTCTGCATTCTGCAGTTCAAGCAGCACCTTCGAGTGTCCAAGGGAGCTTTAACATAAATGTTATCAGCTGCTTTTTAGATACATTCCTGTCCGCTGTTCCCTTTGTTTCAGCATTCCCTCTGGAGATTGTCCTCATCTCATTTGCCTTATGATAAAACAGCAAAAGAGGTCAAAGGGAGGATGTTAACTCCCAGCAGGAGGAACTCCTGTCTGACAGCAGTTGGGAACTGGCAGTAAGTTTGCAGAAAGAAAAGCTTTAGGAGAATTGCTATTGGCTTCTTCCTCTGGTGCCAAAACTCCAGGTGGCTTCTCTCTCATTTTTCTTGTCTCGTTTTTATTCCTTGCCTCACCTGAGCACCTTTGAAAAAGCCCTTTTTTACCCTGAGAGAGGCTGAGATAGCACCATGTTTTGCTTCAAATGACACTTTCTTTCTCCTCTTTTTTTAATTACTACCCCTCCCCTCCAGTGGCATCTTGTTTCCAAACAAAGCCAAAAAATGCTGTTCTCCTTCATATCTGCATTGTGTGTTCAGCACATCATAGGCAACTGCTGAGTGACCACAGTGCTTCAGAGATGTCCTTGGTTTTCCTTGCCCTTTGTGACCATCCTTGAAGGATCCCATGGTGGTAGGTGTGGGACAAACACAGTCCAAAATTTTTGACCAAGGGGAGACTGTTGCCTCATTCAAATGTTCAAGAATGGAACTCATTGCTCTGGGTCTATGATTGCTGGCATGCTGCCTGCTCTCTTTCCTGGTCCTGCAGGAATCCAGGTGTATTCTTGTTTTCCTAGCAATAAATTTTTTTTGGGAAAAAAGGTGGCTATCCCCATCCACCAAGCCCAGTACCAAATACTGTACCACTTCCTATGGAGCTGGGGAGTATGACAGACTACAGGTCATTTCTAGGAAGGGCAAAAAGCCATCTCCTCCAAGCACTGAGGGCTGAAAATACAGCAGAGCACCTCTAGAAGAGACTGGTGAGGTCAGAGGAGCTGAGGAGGGAAGGAGGTGGTGGTGGTTGAGAGGATCCAGGGGAGGGTTAGACTCTGGACTGCATAGAGGTAGCATTTGAGCAGCTGGGAAAACTTTATGGCAGAGGAAAATAAGAGGCTGGGAATGGAGTAGTCACAGGATTTTTCTCCAAACTTTGGTGAAGGAACAGCAGAAAAAGTGCAGGCGAGCAGTGAGGGGCACAGTCTTTACTCCAAACTCATGTGTTAAGGAGGGGGCAACCAAAGGAAGAGGAAAATGTTTGCCTGTTGGGGAGGATGTAACCCAGTAGGTGGCTGTGACTGCTGTGGGAGAACCAAATTGTTCCTAGCTGGAAACAAGAAGTTATTTGAGTCCCCATCTGGCCTAAGAACATATAGAGCAGGGGCACAGTAGGATTAAATGTTCAGGAAAAGAGGCAGGCAGTGTATGAATAGGCTTTCTCATAGAAACAGCAGGCAAAGCAGAGAGGGAAGTGGTGGGTATGTGCAATGTGCATGGCTTTGTCTGGAAAAGAAGTTGTGGTTCATGCCATGAATGGCCAGAACTTTGGGCACCAGTTTAATCCACCATCTGTTCCCACTTGAAAAGGTTTGATTTCATAGCCAGTGTGCTTTCCCCCTTTTTGAAATGGGAAAATGAATGCAAAAGTGCTATGTCTCCCCTGCTGTTCTGTGTTTCTCCCAGCCATGTTACTTATTGCAGCATCCCAACTTCTATCCTTCATGTTTGCCTATTCAGGAGTCAGAGGACAGGTAAAAAGTCCTGGTCCAGGTGTCCCTGAGGTGGAGGCTGGTGACAGGGCTGGGGCTGTGGGCTGACATACATTCCCTTCCCAGGGCTAGGTGAGAAGAGGTGGTTCTCTGATTGTGGCCTTTGTACCCATGTGTGAAACAAGTCTAGCAAAAATGAAATCAAAACACAAATATTAGCAGAAATAGGCTGGCTCTTAGATCCACCTTACATTAAAAGAATAAAAACAAAGAATTATCTGGTCTTTTCCTGGTGGCTTCCTGGGACATCCTCAACAAACCCAGATATAAACATCCCTGTACTTGATAATATGCCCTGGACTGCAGCAAATTAGAATGTGCCAAGGACTGTGACAGATCAAACACGTTTCATTAAGTACGTGTGACTTTTTCTCTCGCATTTGACAGTACGTGGAGCTCTGCTCCTCTCAGAGATGAGGAGGCTGTGCTGCAGCATTGGAATAAACTGATTAGCCAGCTGGCAGGCCTTGCTGCAGGCAGGCAGTGGGGAGAAAGGCCTTGCCTGGGCTTCAGAAGCTGAGAAATTGCTGGCAGGAGGAAACAGGTGCTTTCCAGCATATGGACCATAAAGGGCAAGGGCTGGAGATAAAACAGAGGTTGCTTCCTCAGTGCCCTCATGCATCTGCAATTGACACCAAAACTGGTTGTGCCCACTGTAGCCCCTGTATAGGCTCTTACTGGCAATAGTTCTAAAAACCTCTTGAGTTTAACAGGGACCAGAATCTTCCTGCCATGTTTTGAAGAAGAAGCTATATTAGCCTGGAGGATGATCTTCACCAGCCCCTGACTGCTCTCCTCTGTGGTTTATGCCCCCCTGATCTTGTTGCAGCCCCTCTTACACTGGTTGATGTCTCTGATGAGGCTCAGTCCATGGAAATCTGCTGCTGTAGCAAACCAAATAGGATGAGCCCTTCAGGAAAGCAGATGGAGGAACAAAGCCTGGTGTTGCCTAGGGCGTTTAGAGAGCAATTGGTGTATTACACCAATCTGATTTCCTTTCTTTACTTGAATAACAGGCAGGAGACATGCCTGTGTCAAAGAACTACTTGTTCTGCTGTGAACATTCATTAGAAATTGTCTTTTCATACACAAGCATCTTTCCTTGCTCCAGGGATATATCCAGAGGGTTAGCATTTAGGAAATAATTTCCTTTACAGAAGTAAATGAGACACTTTGATAATGATGCTGTCTTGTGTGGTTAAGTGCAAGTATGGCCCACCAGCTCCTGCTCCCACTTCTTCCTTGCCTCATTGAAAGCTGCACCAAAACAAGTGCCATAATGTTCCTTGGCTGCTGGGAGAGTTAGATGTCAGGGTCTACACTTGCTCTTATTTCCAGTTAGGTCAGGTTTCCTGAGCTGCAAGTTTAAATAGTCTAGAGCAGCTCCAGGGGCAGTGAAAATGTTGAATGTTGTGGGTGATGCAGGTTGTTGTCTCTGCTGCTCCCTGAAGATGGGGATGTTCCTTTAGGTGGCACAGAAGAATAAGAGATGAGCTATTAAAAAACTTACCAAATCACCAGAAAAATGAATTTGCAAGTTGGTGCAAAGGAACAAAACCCTGATTTCTTTGCAGTCCCAGCTGGTGGGAATGGAAGCAGAGATGCTCCTGCTTTGGAGAGACTTGTTTCCAGTGTATTTTCCTAATCTCAACAAGGGAATGTGTATCCCTTGCTAAAGCAAATCACTTCTAGAAAGGCCAGCTTCTTCTCAGTAATGCCACCAGTTAGATGTACCTAAATTTACATACTATATTGGGAACACATGCTATTGTGGTGTCTGGTCCCCTCACTCCTCTTCCCACAAGTGTGTCCTGCAGCAGCTCCCTTCATCCCATGCTCTCCTTCTCTTCTGTCCCACAGAGTCATGACAAGAGCCATATCCAAGGAGGGAGAACCCAATGGGGCCACCACATCTCCTGAAGAGATAGAAACAGAGGAAATGGAAGAGAGAGGCCAGTGGCGGAACAAAATGGAGTTTATGCTGTCTGTGGCTGGGGAGATCATTGGCCTGGGTAATGTGTGGAGGTTCCCATACCTCTGCTACAAGAACGGTGGTGGTGAGTTCACAGCACACATTCAGTTGTTCTAGATCTGTAGGTATGATGAGAGACATGAACATGCCTGGACCCATTTCTCCTATGCTTCGTGTGCCCTAAGGCACTCCCTTATTCATTCCTTCAACAAGTTAGTTCCTGCCAAAACCAGGAGCAATAAAAACTCAGGGGTGAATCTAGCTCCCCAGTGGGTACTCTTTCTTAAAACAGCATTCTCAAATCTGGACTTATAAAAAATTGAACCCTAGTAGCAACTTAAGGCTCTTGGGCATCTCAAGAAACTATTGGTCTTTGGAAAATATCAGAACCTCCTCCTACATATTTCCCTTTTCCTACTCCTGGTGTCACATCCATCTTTTTCAGGCCCTTGTTACAGAGGAGGAAAGGTTTAGATAGTGCTGATATCCTAGCCAAGGCCTGATACCCCCTAGAAGAGACTTTTGCCTCTTCCCCTGGAGCAATTCTCACAGTGATCAAACCACTACAAGGGAAATTCATCCCCACAAAAGGTTCATTCATCTTCCCTTTTGCTTCTCTGAATGGTTCTACTTTTCTCTTCCAGTAACACTGCAATAAGATCATTACATGGTTAAAAGTGAAAAATTCTCATAACAATACAATTAAATGTAAGGGAATAATTGACTGTCACTAACTTTTCTCGGTGAATAAAAAAATCTAACTTTATAAAAGAAAAGGAGGAATAACAAATTACATGTCAAATACAGCAATAACTTCTCTTTTGTTCTTGTTCTGTAAAAACACCTTGAAATAATGGTCTGGGACTTGCTTTGCACTCCCCCATTTTAAGCTTCCTTTCTCTGCAGACCATGTCCCAGAGGCCGTTCTTTTCCAAGGTGCCATGAACTTTCACCAACAGCTGAGTGGTTCCACTGTAATTTTTCCCAGGGCTTCCACGTTCCTGTTCTCTGTGCTCTTGCTGGAGTTTATCCAAATTAAAGAGACAATAAAATACGTCCTCAAAACCAAAGAAAGGCAGGGTAAGAAATGGTTAAAGAAGATGGAATTGAGTTTTTCTTGAACCTGGGATGATTTTTAGCAGATCCTCCAGTCTTCTCCAATATTATGATGGGAGGCACCAAGAGCAAGTCAGATGGGCACAGGTTAGGAAACACTGGAGGTGCATTTGATTGAACAGCCCATTCTGCAGTGATGCTTTGAGAGAGGGGTCAAGGGTTTTGCAGGGAAAATTTCTCCCTGAGCTCAGATGAAATCTTTGCCTAGTTTGTGCTTGCTGTACCCAGTTCATCAGTCCTTGCAATTTGTATGCTAATTAGGGTAAGTGAAAAGGCTACTTTTGTTCACTTTAAATATCTCTTGAATAACATTTTTCTTTCTAATTAAATTGCTCTGGAGTATCTAAGGCTGTGATTCAGAGGGTAACCAGGCTAGGCTTGGGAAAGATTAGGATGGAAGAGTCCTTCCCTCACAGCTCCACACATTGCCTTTGCAGAAACTATGCTGCTGCTGTAGAAGGTACTTTTCTCTCTCCAGGGCTCTAGGGAACCAGAAGACAGGCAATAGGACAAGGCAGTATCTTTTTCCATGACACTCAAAGATATTCTTACCATTGGAAAAGTTATTGAAATTACAAAAAATGGCATTTTCCACCTATAAATGCTGCATCCCTATCCCACCCTTACCCCCCAAACTTGAGACTGCTGTCCTGTCACCTTTTTCCACCTTTGGATGTACTGAAATGGTTATACAGCTATGAAGACAGATGCCATAAAAACAATAGTGCTAATTTTCTGTAAGGCAACCGGCTGCAATCTTATCTATTGCTGCACTGTCAAATGTGATCTAATTACTCAGCATCCTGAGCTTATTATTAACTCATAAGGAGAGAGGGTCTGCTTCTGGGGGCTCCACTCAAGGCTGAGTCTCCTTCAGTGGAGCAGCAAATTGAGGAGGGGATCACAGCTGAAGTTTCAGCTGGTGACTGCTGTGGGATAGTTAAGAGAGATGAGACAATAGAGGTGCAAGAAAACCATTGCTGCTCAGAGACCGAAATGAGACAACCTCTGGGACAAATTGTATCAGAGGAGAGTGTTTGGAATCGCTGAAAGGCTCCTCTGTGTGCAGGATAGTAAAGCTGTCCTACAGATTTGGCATAGATGTCTTGCAGGACCAAAAGCAGCAGCTGCCTCTAGTTCAGGGTCTGCAGTTCTCATTCTCTACCCCAAAAACCTGGACTGACGCTGAGAACCAGCCTCCTCCCCTCTGGCCCCAGGTCTCCTGCAGCTACACACAGCTGTGTTTAAGGGAAATTTGGATGTTCTTTGTTATTGTAACACTGTTGGCTTAAAAACAAGGGCAAGTGTTCCTAGTTGCTCATTGTCACTGGAAGGAATGTCGGTGTGGATGCCTGTACTGGCAGGGGAGGAGAGAGTCTGGGGGGACAGTGGCTGAGAAAGGCACCCTAATCTTGGTTGCAAGCAGGTGAAATGCTCTCCAGGCACTGGCAAGAGAGGTGTTTCTGACCAAACATTTATTGTACGGAGTGGCAAGGCTGCCACAGTTGTTTCAGCGAGGAAGGCAGTCACCTTATCTTGTTTGGAGAAGAGCAGAAGTGTGAAAATCTACACTAAGGATGTGGAGAAAGAGAGTGAGGTGACAGAAGGAAGGCCAGCTGTGAAAATGAGATCTCAGGAGCAGTTTTGATCAGACTTGTGAGTGTATTTGATATTTTGGTTTGGCAACATAATTGAAAAGGTGCAAAAAAGTTTTAGACAGCTGAACAGAGCACTAAACCATTTTTTCAGGGTATTAAACTTTTTTGTTGTTATTTTTGTTTGTCTTTTCTTATGCTTAGTTTATGTTGGTCATTGTTTCTGGGAAAAAGCCTTGCTCTTTCTCTCCTTCCTCTTCCATTTTGACAAGGGTTAACCTGAGGGCCATTTCAGGCTGATTTCTCTTCAGACATTTCTCTACATTTTAGCACAAAATGGATTTTGAAGGCAGAAGTTAAACTTCTTCGTTTAGAAAATGCTGGAAAGATATTCTTCCCCTGTTTCCATTCTTCTGGTGCAATCTGCTTTCCCAATTTGATGTGAAATATGTCTCAAGTAAATTTATATCCTGGCAAATTTATTACTTACCAAGAAATGTCACCAGCCTCTAGGTTTGTATCCTCTGGGCAAGTGGGAGTTTTGCTGTGCCTCTCATGAAAGGCAGAACAAATGTGGTTATGTGAAACAAGGGCTTATTTTGTTCACCCCATTCCTGCTGAAAGCTGGAATGAGGTCAGGAGCATGAAGCAGGGAGAACTTCTCCAGCATTGTCTTTTTTTAGCTCCTTGCTGACTACTCCTTACCTCTAGGTTTTGGCCCATGCCAAATGCAGAAGTAATGCAGTTGCACAAGACAGACCACCCTTGTATTTTTTTCTGTGAGAAATTATGGTAGTGGAGACCTTGTTTCTTTAGCAGACGTTGCACAGTTAATTCAAAGAAATATTTATGTTTATGTAGCTGATTCCAGCTGTGGTCCCAGGTACCTGACAAGAAGTTTTAAGGATAAGGTTTTTGAAGAGATTTCTGAGGCAGCATTTTATCCCCCTCTGCAGGAGCCTTCCTCATCCCTTACCTCATCTTCCTCTTCACATGTGGGATTCCCCTGTTCTTCCTGGAGACAGCGCTGGGACAGTACACAAGCCAGGGAGGGGTGACTGCCTGGAGGAAGATCTGTCCCATCTTTGAAGGTCAGTCAAGATACAGTATTTACTGGCAACCCTTTCTAACAATTAGTGACTCACATCCTTTTCTGGAAATATCATTATTCTTTTTATTTTCCTTTCTCCTTTATTCTCCCTCCCTTCCTGTCTGTCCCAGCCTTGTTATTCCTCCTGCTGCCTGCTGTGTGTGCAGAGGCATTGTTGTTGCATGCTTCTTACCACAATGTGACCTGTGTCTTTGTTTGGGGTTAAGCCTCATGTGTTGGGAGTTGGTTGCCAGTCCCACATCACCTCCTCTGCTTTTCTTCACAGGAATTGGTTACGCCTCCCAAATCATTGTGGGGTATCTGAATATCTACTACATCATCATCCTGTCCTGGGCACTCTTCTACCTGTTCAGCTCCTTCACTTCTGTGCTACCATGGGCCAGCTGCAATAACCCCTGGAACTCAGGTACACCTTCCCTTGGTCAGCTTCTAGCTTCTTTCCAATTCTGAGAAATTATTTGGGTTTTGTTGAAAATAATTTTTTTTGTTTGGACAAGAAGCTCTCATGAGCCACCATGTGATGTCACCGAAAGGTAGGCATTTTCTGGCAGGCACGAGAGGTGGATGGTAGTTTTCAAGCCAATCTAGAGCCTGCCTCATGTGGCAGGAGCTTTTTATTAGCAGTGGTGCAACAGTTATCTTACAGTTCCCTTACTCTGCCCCATTCCTGTGGAGTTACTGGGGCAGTTGCTGCCAGTGCCTGAACAGTTTCCTCTGTGCACTCAGCTTTTGGGTGAACCAGGCCAAGCCTGCACAGTTCAGGTCTCCCAATGAAGGAAGCAGTAACACAAAACTCTAAGGGCACTGTTTTCCTTGTTAAGCACATCCATACAGCCTCCATACCATTATATTCACCAGGGGTCTCATCACTTCGTGCTCACAGTTCACTTAACTCTGCCCTGCAGAGAAGACCTGGCTTTGGCTTTACTCAAGGTGCTTGGGCTGAGCCTGGGAAGACGGGGTAGATATGAAGTAATCCACATGAATGTCCTTGTCAGGACTTTTTTAACATGATGAACAGGTTGTTTTGCTTGGCAGCAACTTGGTTCCCTCCCTTTTTCTCTTGCATCAGTTGATTAATTTCTGCAATTAGTTAAATTTCTCTACCCTGTGGGCCTTTCACTCACAGCTCCCTCTGCCCTTTCACCCCAGCAGAAGTAACCAGCCTTTTAAAGAGCTGATCCAATTTCTTCAGCTCCTCCAGAATGAATTTATTTCTAAAGAAAGCCACAAATGTTCTCTTTACAGAGAGAAGCTTCCCAGCAACAGCTGGATTTCCTTGGTTTTCCAGTAGATTGTCTTTTGCTGGCAAAATGCAAGATAAGGTGCATCACATCTCCTCTGTTTTTAGTTATTTCACGCTTTGTAACAGGGTTGGGGATGGCAAAGGAGAACATGAAGGCTTCTGTGGTGTGTGCTTGTGTGGACAGGGAATGGTGCATGGTGTGGAAAGAGAATGGGATCTTCTACCCTGACTACTTGTAGTTGCTATCCCTTGATAATCTATATTTTGCAGCCATCTGTTTTCAATTTGGCTGGGAATTGTTCTTTCCTTCCCCTCTTCCCTTCCTGAAGCCCCTCTGATAACTTTCGGATTGGGATTCATACCTGGGGAGAGCCAGAGTTTAATGAGATGCTCTATAGCACAAGATGGAGGATCTGTGTGCTGCCAGAGTGAGGGT
>JANRMJ010000077.1:64618340-64681080 GCA_025584955.1 Alethe diademata | reverse complement strand
GTAGTTGCTATCCCTTGATAATCTATATTTTGCAGCCATCTGTTTTCAATTTGGCAGGGAATTGTTCTTTCCTTCCCCTCTTCCCTTCCTGAAGCCCCTCTGATAACTTTTGGATTGGGATTCATACCTGGGGAGAGCCAGAGTTTAATGAGACGCAAAAATTCAATGAGATGCTCTATAGCACAAGATGGAGGATCTGTGTGCTGCCAGAGTGAGGGTTAGGGTCCAGAGGGGAAGGAACATCCCTCATGGAGGAGCCCTAGAGAACTTCTCACCTCATCAGTTCCTTTTCTTTTGGTAGATCTCTGTGTGGACATTCTGAATAGATCCGGCCTGGACAACAGGACCTTGCCTGCGAACACCACCTCCTCAATGATTGAGTTTTGGGAGTACGTGATTGCTTTCCCTCTGTTCAGGCTCCCTCTCATCCAAAGGCTCCAGCTGCAGGACTCCCTGGGCAGGGGGTTGTGTGTCTGTAGGAGCAAGTGAGGTGCCACGTGTCAGATCTGAACACAAGGAGTGCCAAGGAGATGGGCACAGAGCCCAGGGTGTGAGGACTGGGCACACGCCAAAGGCAGCTCACGGTGTGCCTGCCCAGGGCTGCTCATGTGCACCTTGAGGGTGTGTTCCCTTTCTGGCACTGAGGTGCCTGGGTGAGTGTAGCCACCAAAAGAGGCACCAAAAGCAGGCGAGGGCTTGCTGCAAGCAGGGGACATGTGCTGGGTGTTGCAGTTGGCAGGCAAGCATGAGAGGCCAGGGCAGACTGAACAGTCCTCCACAGTGAAACACAGAGGGAAAAAACTGCCTTTTACCTTTTTTTGACCCAGTTCTGCTTGCTGTCTAAGGGAAGTGATCCATCAGGCTGCTCAGGATCATTCCTGGAGAGCAGGGATCTGAGATGCATGCATGAGATGCCAGAGAAGAATTTAAGGAAGGTGGAGAATTTCGAGGAATTTGGAGCTGGAGGCACTAAAACACAGTCTGAGGGGTCTTGCAGCAGTTTGGACAGTACCCCAGACAGGGTCATCAGTGCAGCCTGGAGAGGTTGAAATGGCTGCTGGTGCCACACTACCACTCCACATGCTACAGAGGAAAGTCTTACAAAGAAGAGGGATGTCAAGGACTCAGCCTCAGCAGTTTGGTTTGGGTTTTTTTCCTCATTTCTGTCTCCTAAAGTACCTTTGAAAGGATTGACTGTCCTTTGTCTGTTGCTGGCACCACTGGGCACATAGAAGATGATATGTGCCCATGGTTGCAGAAAGAGTCTGCGCAGTTCTGGCCCCCCTCTCCTGCCCTGCTCCTTGCACATACTATTTAGTGAGAGCTGAGACCCCTCTGAAACAGTTGTTTGGGTTTTCTGCAGAGAGGGCAAGGGGACACTGAGGGAAGTGGTTTGAGCAGAATTTGCAGAGGAGTAAATGTGGGCTTGGGCTTCTGGGAGCTGCATGAGCTGCAATGCTGAGCTCTTCTGTGGCTTGCCTTTATGATGGCGAATCTCCAAGGAAGGAGGCTGAGGGAAGGGCATGGGAATAATGAAGATAATTTATGCTTACATCTAGGGTGTCTGTAGCATATGGGGAGGAAGAATGGTGGCCATGGGCTGGTAGTGGCTTTGGTGGCCTGCTTTGCATTGAGTTGTCTCTGCTGGGGAGCTGCCAGGCTCAGGGAGAGTGGGGAGCAGGTGTTGGTTTTGTGGAGTGTGGGTCTGATGGGCATGGCACCGTGGGTTTGGAGAGCAGGAGGGTTTGGGTCAGCTACAGGACATGGTGGAGCAGAGATGAGTAGAGAGGGAAGCTTTAAGCAGAGCTGGGACAATTTGCATGGCTGGGAGCCCTGGGCAGGTGTGCTGTGGATAGGCTGTGAAGTCTTTGGATGGGGTGATGTGGGAAAGGTGTGTGTGGGTGAGTGGGGTCTGGAGTGTTAATGCTTCTCTCCCTGTCCCTGGACACCGGCAGGAAGCGAGTCCTGGGGCTCACGGATGGTATTCACAAACTGGGCACTGTGCGCTGGGAGCTGGCTCTGTGTCTCCTGCTGGCCTGGATCATCTGCTACTTCTGCATCTGGAAAGGGGTCAAGTCCACAGGCAAAGTAGGAATGGAGATTATCCTCCCAGTCCATAAGCCTCCTTGTACCCATCTTATATTTCTTCCCTATTTTCTTTTCCTTTTTAATGAAGTAGAGGCAGGAGACACAGCACCAAAGTGAAACCTATAATCTGTTGAGGCCATACTGATATACACCAGTTGTGTTTGAACCCTAAGAGGAACAATAAATGAGTAGGTCCATCAGGGAGGGGAGAATGGGGAAAGAATTGGGAACTGAAGGGAATTTTGAGTCACATTTTCACTTGCAGATACCCACAGTGGCTGATGGAGTCTCCTTTAGTGCCCTTGGGAATCATCCCCTCACAGTGTGTTGTCCTGCTGTGGCTTGAGGGTGTTTTAAACAAGATCCTCTGCAGTGGCAGACTTCCCATCCCTGGCAATAATTAAACACTTGAGCAAAACAGACATGCTGCTGCCTGTAACCAGCTCAGAGAATAGATAATGAATCTCTCTTGCTTCTTTATCCTGCAAAACACTTGGGGTGGGAGAAGTGTCCTTGTTCTCTCTTTGGTGCTCTTTCTGAATCTGGAGGTTTTGGGTCAGTTGGTCACTTCCTGCATTTTGCTGATGAGGCTGGAGCCAATGATTCCTCCTGATGTTTATCCTGTAGAGCAGATGGACTGGTTTTCCCTTTGGAGTGAATGAGTGATCGATGCCTTGGGCTGGGTTTTAGGGACACTGCCATGGCCTTGACTTGCTCAGGACCTCTTTCTTTCCTGGAGCTGCAATGGGATGGGTGGATCATTAATGATGACTGTTGATTAATGATTAGTCTTGTGGGTGTCCAGGGGATTTCCCAATAGCAAAGGGAGGGAACCAATTTCTGCAACAGATTTCTTCCTTTGAATCACTGTCTCTACTCTTCAGAAGTGTTCCCTTTCATACTTGACACCCGTGCTTCAGTGTTAAATCCCATCTGCTAACTTAAAACTGCACTGGACACCCATTGCAACAGAATGAAATAACAGCTTGCTCCCCTGACTGAATTTTTCCCAGTTTTTGCTGGTGCTGACTTGTTGTCCACCATTTCTGAAGGAAGGAGAGCCACATTCCACCTTTATGGGGAGAGGGGATGGATGGATGATCTGCATTTTAAACCTTGAATCTCTTATGCCCCCTGATTTGAATACCACAGTGCCAGCTTCGCAAGAGATTGGGTCTGAGAGGCTGTGTGATCTATGTGGAAGAATAATTAAGTCACCTGAGGTTCTCTTTAGCTCTCAGCCTTCTCCACTGAGTTGCTCCTTTGCCTGATGCTTCCCCAGTGTGCAAAATTTAACTTGCACAGGAAGAAAGCTAAAGTAGGCTGGTTTAGCTGAGTTGGCTTGGCAAAACCAGACCAGAAAGTGAGAGAAAACAGTGGCTACATATAGTAAATGGAATGATCTTCCTGAGACTATGGAAGATTATTCCATCACAATTTTTAGGGTACAGGGCTATTGGCTATTTACCAGCCAGGTGTTAAGGATGTGGTGCAAAAATAAGAGAGGGATTTTCTGTCCCCAAATATACTACAAGTCAAACAGGCCAGTTGTCTTCTTTGCAGGCAGTAATTTTGAGTATTACAGGGGCACTGTCAAAAAATGCAATAACTTCCCTCTCTTTCTTTGCTGTCAATATACTAAGGCAAGCATTGGGAAAAACACAAGAATTCTGACTAGATGCATAATTTTGTTCAACAGCTCCAGCTTAAACAGGAGGTTGTGCTTGCCTGAGAGGCTGCTCTAATCACATAATCCTGCCAGATCCTTATGTTTCTGCTCCTGTGATTTAAGGAATCCAAATTTAAAGAAACCATAGTGACCTCAGGTCAATAATTTCAAATAACTCCATAAAGACCCATTTTCTTCTAAAAGCCTTTTTGTTTTATTCATTTTGCCCTATGTTTGTCTTCCTTGTGCATTCAGCTGTTGTGCATAAATGTTCCTCAAAAGTGATTTCTGAAGGTAGATTTTAATACTTGTGCCCAAAGGAGTGTCATTATCATTCAATCAGGGAACAGCAAAAGTACCATGTACTGTGACTTATTTGACCAATTATCACTAAGCACAAAAAAAATGCCATTTCAGGCCCATCACTATGAATCCATGGAATAAACAAGCCTCCACGTTACTTAGATGAATTTTAGTAATGAATAAATTTTAGGAAGTTTCAGCTTGCTCATAAATATTTTGCAAATAGAAAAGAAGAATATGTTTTATTAGAGAAATGGTTTAGAGACGATTAATCCTACTGTAATACTTACTTATATCCTGCACAAAAAGAAGTAAAAATATGTATTACAAAAATAATGGTCTACATTTTATTTTAAGGCTTTGAGTTGCCCCCATTTTTTACCTGTGAGCTCAGAGGTATTGAAGGGATGAGAGTGACGCAAGAGCACTTCTGGAAATGAGACCCCTCATGGGTGTCTCAAATTGGACATCAAAAGTTGGTATTTCATTAGAAAGCTCTTGCTGTGCATAGAACCATTTTAATAACTCATTAAAACTCAGTGACAGGAAGAGATCTGGGTTTCTTCTGCAGCTCTAGAAAGATGAAGGGAACAGCTGGAAAGCAGGGAAATTCCACTCACTGGAAAGAGAAAACAAAGCAGAGCAACCAGTGGCAGAGTCTTGGATGAAGAACAAAATGCAGATTAACTAAATCACTAGTGAGATGTAACCTTGATTAATTTCTTTCCAACCCCTCTTCTATGTTAGCAGCAGCAGCAGCTACAGCCAACAGCAGAGTGAGGGAGCTTTGCTGGGTTGGGGGCCTGCAGGTGAGATGAGGTGAAGTGATGCCTGCCCCCTTCCCTGCTGACCCTTTCTCCTCTTGTTTCCCTGCCCCTGCAGGTCGTTTACTTCACTGCCACCTTCCCATATGTGATGCTCCTCATCCTGCTGGTTCGAGGGGTGATGCTGCCAGGGGCTGCTGAGGGGATCATCTTCTACCTGAAGCCAGACATCTCCAGGCTGGCAGACCCACAGGTGAGGGGTGGTGTCAGGGAAATGCTGGCCACAAGAATGTTCTCAATGCTCTGGCCTTTGGAGCTGACCATCTAGCTGTCATCTATGAAAGGAGGTCAGGGAACCAGGATCCTTAAAACTTCTGAGAGGGGTCTAGTCCCCCTACACAACACATCCTTTTTGCTCGTGGTCTGCAGCATGTGAGTATATTCCACTCATGGGCTCAGCAAAACCAGAAGAGTATATAAAATATTTAGCATTTAACAGATAGTTTTTCTGGCTGTTAAACACAGATAATTAAGGGAGGAGTTGTATAATCTATCACTTTTAATTTTTTTCTGTCCTGGCTAGCACTTTGGCTCCATCAGGGCCCTCCCAGGACATGTGGGGTCCCTGTGCTTGCAGAGACCAAAGGCATGCACATAATGTGGGCTGTGACCAGCTGGGTTCCCTTCACTTGTCCTGGGGGCTGTCCCAGCTGCCTAGGCCTGGGGCTGGCAAACGGGTCAGTCCCAGCTACCATTGGAGCTCATGGAAACCCTCAATGAGATCCTGCTACTGAGATGAGGCAGAAGGTTCACATGGGATGTGTGTCCATGCCTGAAGAGCTCATATGTACCTGCCCATGTGTGAGAAATCAGTGTGAACTTAGGCAGCAGTGCCTGGAGTGGGATTCTTTGAAGGCTACAAAATTCCAGCAGCCTGGATGTTTGCACCTGGGGGCTGCTTAGGGGAAAAAGAGAATGAGTGGGGAACCTGGAGATATCAGAAAGGTGGGCTCTTTCCCTGCCTGCCTAAAACTCCCAGCTCAGGACTTTCCCTGGGGCTGTGTGAGAGCAGAGCTGCAGCTTAGCCCACAGTTCAGCTCTCCATGGAGGAGAGGGCTGGACCAGTGGTGAGAAACTCCCCTCAGTTTTTCCTATGGAATGCCAGAGCAAGGGGGAGCCTGGGTGCCTGACATCTCACTGGCCTGCAATCTCTCATCTCAGCAATTTTCTGCCTGAACTTCACTGTGCACTGCGGCCTCAGAGAGGTGGGGAACTAGATCTGGGAGCAGGGAAAGGAGTACACAGATTGTTGATCACACTCTCATTTGGGGTGACTCACCAGTGGCTCTGCAAGGAGATTAATCATCTGGGCCATATAGGGACCACAGACATCTGTAGTGAAAGCTTCAGAGGGAGCCATGCTATCAGGGATGCCATCTACCATGAATGCAAAAGTGTGGGGTGGAGGAACGGTGTCACCTTGAGTGGGATGTGAAAATATGATCTCCTCTAGAGCCTTTTCCTAAAGGGTTTCCAGTTCTATGGCTCAGTTTTCACAGATAGTATCCCAGATTCTCTATTCACTAGATCCCCATTCTGCCTCACAGGGTTTGTTCTCCATGGCTGAAGGAGTTATTGTTGACAGGGCACAGCCATTTGTTTATTTTGTTGCCAGGTCTGGAGACCACTGACCTTCTCTGTTCCAGGTCTGGATGGATGCAGGCACTCAAATCCTCTTCTCTTATGCCATCTGTGAGGGGTGCCTGACAGCTCTGGGCAGCTACAACAAATACACCAACAACTGTTACAGGTAGGAAGAGCCTGGACTCCTCATTTCCTTCTGGAACTTTTCTCAGGTATCACAGAGCTGCATCAGAGGCAGGCTCTGTCCCTGGGGGAGGCCTTGGGTCGTGCTGCTGTGACTGACGAGCTGCTCAGAGTGCAGAAGCTGCAGAGGACTCAGCACAGGAATGGAGAACGGCTGAGTGAAGAGAGGAGTCCAGAAAATGGCTTTAATAGTGCTCTCCTGCACGAGTCAGTGTGGAAATGAGAGACTGGAGGAGGGGGAAGAATGAAAATGGAGAGTGTCTGCAGCCACTGTGTAGACAGCACAGTCTATTTTGACAGAGTGAGTGGGCAGGGGTTACATGGCCAGCTCAGCCATCACTTGCTAGGCAGGGGAGGTGGTACAAAGGTGATGGCTGGGCCCCCTGTCTCCAGTGCTTTACTACCATCAGAGTAATATACTGCCAGTGGCCTTCTGATCCTATCAAGGAGATTAATCAAGTCTGTCTGCCCTTCTCCTCGCCCTTGGATTACAGATTTATTTCATCCATGGCCTGATATGGAGCTCAGTGGAGCCATCGTGACCATTTTTGACACCCTCTACAGAGCCCTGAGAAGCAGGGACTTTGCTATTCTTTCACATATTGCTCCAGCACAGATGGTAAAATGCAATTGTGCTTGGGAGACATCAATCATTACTCCTTCTGTTCTCCTGTAGGTGCTGCCATGGCTGTGGGTTGAGCAGTTAATACTTTCTCCTGGCTCTCCCAAAATATTTCAGTCACCAATGAAGTGGTGTGCTGACACCTTCCTCTAATTTTGTAGGTGCCTTATGCTGGCAGCTTAGCTCTGGGTGTACCAGATGTGTCCACAGTGCCTGCCCCATAGCAGCTGATGCTGTGGGTCAACTCTGGCAGCTGCCCAGGCAGGATCCAGGGGTGGGGGGCTTCCAGCCCAGACAGCTCAGAGTAGTGCCAAATTTTCACAAGGACCAAGTGCACAGAAGTTTCAGGACAAGTAGCATAGCACATCCCAGCCTCCATCTGAGCACAGCTAATAAAGACAGGGTAGACACTGCCCTTGTCAGTGAGGATTTTTATTATCCTGTTACCCTTGTTTTACTAGACCTGCTGAACCTGTATGTCTTCTTCCTTTCAGATACTCCTCTTTCTTCAATATGTTTCCTTTTGCAACCTCTTTCTTCTTCTCATTTGCTCTGTCGTTTTTCCTATTCTCTGGATTCTTGTAATTTTTTTGTACTGCTATGTGCTGTGTGGTTGTGTCCCATTCCCCTGCTGTGCCATGAATAGTCCTGTAACTCTTGAACTCTTGGCTCTGCTCTGAACTTTTTTCTTCTGAGGGGTTCAAGAAAAACATTGCTGTTTCTTGGTAGTGCTGTCTAGCTGGGGAAGCTGAGCACAAACATGATCCTAAGAGGATCCATTCTGCAGCAGGAAACCCCCATTTCTCTCTGGTCTCCTTCCTGCAGGGACTGCATCATGCTCTGCTCCCTGAACAGTGGCACCAGCTTTGTTGCTGGCTTTGCCATTTTCTCTGTGCTGGGCTTCATGGCTCGAGAGCAGGGCGTACCTATTTCAGAAGTGGCCGAATCAGGTACGTTTTTCTGGGAGACTTCAGAGCCAAGGGAAAACAAACAGCCTGAAGGGGAGGGCACTCTTCTGAGGTGAAACCCAGTATGTTCTCTACATCCTCTATTACTGTGGATGTCTGCAGGACCAGTATTCCTCAACACATCTTTCAGCTGTGGGTGGGCAAGGAGCTGTGACAATAGGAGCTTTGAAGAAGTATGTGAACTTACTCTGTGCTGCAGGTGGTGATGTGAGGGACACACATGGTCGTCTTGTGGTCTTTTGTCAGGTCCTGGCCTGGCTTTCATAGCATATCCAACAGCAGTAACAATGATGCCTGTGTCTCAGCTCTGGTCCTGCCTCTTCTTCCTCATGCTGATCTTCTTGGGACTGGACAGCCAGGTACAACAAACCCCCCTCCTCATCTAACGTGCATGTGCCTGTCCCCACCCTGAGCATTCCTCACAGTCATTGGAAAGGATAAGGTGGGTCTGTGCTTTGCTGGTACCTTAAATAAGTTCTTTACATTCTGTGCAGCACTTTCACACTGTGGGAGCTCAGAGCCAGGGCCAATGGCAGGCCAGTGGTTATGTGGGCTGGCATCTTCTCCCTGTGTGTGTGTGAGGATCACCCAGCTACATCCCCCCAAAACTGTGCAGCCTGCAGAGTGAGGCCCAGCACAGAACAGGGCAGTCTGGGATGGGGAATCGGGCTGTTTTCTCCCAGCTGCATCCCACCAGAACAATCCCCAGGTGTGCCCATGTCTTACATCCCATGTTCCTGTTATGCCAGGAACAAACCCTGTGGAGTGCAGTGTGCAACTCTGCTGCTGCATGAGGGGAGCAGAGGATGTCCTGCATGTCCACTGGGCAGGCATTTTCCTCAAACTCTGCTCTGTTACACCTCAGCACTCGTGCCTGAATAATCAGGTCTTTTTCCCCTGTTTCTGCTGGCCTTTGGTGGAAGCAAGACAGGAGAAAAGAAAAAATGAAAAAATAAGGATTTGAGTGGTGGGAACACAAAAAAGACAGTGAGAGGAAGCGCACGCTTGGGAAAGGAGAGATGCTGATTTCTCTGACTTGTTTTCTTCTGCAGTTTGTCTGTGTGGAAAGCATGGTGACAGCTATTATTGACATGTTCCCAGGAGTGTTTCGGAAGAAGGGGCGTCGGGAGCTGCTGATCCTGGCCATTGCAGTCATAGGCTACCTGCTGGGCTTATTGCTGGTCACTGAGGTGAGCAAGGCTTGTACAGCTGAGCACCAGACCCCCTGCTACACAGCTCTGGAGGTCTGGGCAGAGACAGCAAGCTTGTCTTCGATGCTGTTAATTGTCTGGTGCATTAGCTGGTGTCTCTCACAGCCAGTGCTGCTTTGACCCCGTGTGACACTGGTCCACTCACTGCATCACTGAGCGTTCCAGAGATCCTGGTCCCACAGTCCAGAGAGGCTGCCTGACACATGGCTTTCTTCAAATACTAGACCTGGGAGCTAAAACAAAATGAGCAGTTTGAAAACAAGCTCTTCTAAGGGCAGTGATCATTTGCTGGCTGCTTTCCACACAAAGCAGAGCAGCAGGAGAGGAGCCTGGGGGTAATGGCTGTGCCATAACCCTGCTGGAGCCTGTGGGAAGCCTGTGATCCTGGGACCAGAAGAAGCAGAGCTATGCTGGTGTGTGCTGTTGTGATGTCATGCATACAGTGTTTGCACTGCTCTGCAGCTAAAAGCTGCACCTCTTCCTTCATGGTGCTGTGCTCTGTGTGTACCACAAGCTTGGGTGAGGGTCTTAGCACTCCTGTGATGCCTCCATGAGCTCTGTAGTGACAGCTAATTCCTGTTAACCCCTGAGGCACAGATGAATGATCCTCCAGCAGGATCCTGGCTAAGGATCTACTGAAGGCATCACCTACTGTAATCAATTTGAGTGACACTGTGTCTAGAGCCCTCCAGCATTCTTTGAAAGCATCTTCTTGACCTCTAGGTTCAGTGTTTCTGCTGCTGTTCTTCTGCTTGCCCCACTCATTTTTCCCTGACATGGAACAGTCTTGCTATGGCTGTGTTTTCTCTACCTCTTCAACAGGGAGGCATGTACATCTTCCAGCTCTTTGACTACTATGCTGCCAGTGGCACATGCCTGCTCTTCCTGGCTATTTTTGAAGTCATCTGTATAGGATGGGTGTATGGTAAGTGGAGGACAAAAATCTATCTTGTTCTTTATCAAGGCAAGAATGGGGGATTGAGAAGTGAGAGTGGATAGAAAAGATCCTCGGGGGGCAAAGAAGTGCTGCAATTATGTTCTTTCTTGTCTAGTTTTCACTGTGTTTCCTTGCAACATTTTTTAATTGCTCCACATTTAGACTAGGAATGTTTTTTCCTTCTCTGTAGGTGCCTCATATTGAATTACCTTGCTGTTCTTCCCATCTGCCCTTTGAATTAGAAAATCAGATATAGAGGAGTGACTGCTGTTCTTTGCTGTCTGTCCCTGTCTGCTTACATTGTGCATTTAGTTTAGTCCTGCCAGTTAATTTAACATAAAATTCTGGGATACAAACTTGCTATGTGTTACTTGTGAGATGATTCCTGCTTCCTATTTGCCCAGGCTGTGATGGCACCCAGCAAAGAAATAGGAGGGACTGCTTTGGCTCTCAGTGAAACTGCTCAGGAGCAGGATAAAACTGAATTTCATGAACTATCAGGAGGAAACCAACTGCATGTTAGTCTGTGCAGTAAGAAGAGTCTCCTCTGATATCCTATGGGAAATCTCTTCCTGACCACAAAGATTTTGGTTCTTCTCCTTGAAGCTTGTGTCAAGGCTGGTGGTTTTTGGGCAAAGTGTCTTGTGTGTGATGCAGAGCAGCTGCTCCTTCTCTTTGCTTCATGGAGCTACATGAGCCTCACACCTGTAATGGTTGTGCACAGCTGTAGTAGATGCCAGCTTAGACCAGACTTCAACATCCCACCATCAGCACAATGAAACCCACCACTTTCTCCAAATGCTTTATGCACAGCAGGAGCCAATTGCTACTTTGGATAAACGCCTCTCTTAGTGGAAGGGTCACCAATCCAGCTGCTTGGTCTTGGGCTCCAGAGAATGCAAGAGAAGTAGAACTGTAAGAGAGATTTATTTTAGAAAGATAGCCTTCAAGGGAAGCTCACCTGACATCTTGCAGTAACAGGCCCTGGTCAGATTTTAATTTTTCACCTTCTGCCCAGTCCTTTTGGGATTTAAAGGGACATGGAGATCCCCATCCATCTGTGACAGGATGGGGATCACCATTCTGGGTTGATTCATTAAATGGAATTATGCTTTGATGTTTAACGCCATTTTTACAGTCACACAAGCAACATGCCTTTTTTGATGACCTATGGAGAGAAGGAATGGCAGGCAATGAGTAACAGGAGAGGTGATGCTGCCCCAGCAGCCTCAAAGGGAGGTGGAATAGCTGGGGACAGAGAAATGGCCCTTTTCCTCACCACCATGGGTTCATTTGTGCCACTCCACACAGTGTGGTTTTACCCTCTTGATGTTCTGCTTTGCATCCATTAGGATGATTCTGGTCCAAAATGTGGTCAGAGGGCCAAGGTGAGGTGTTAAAATGGGGGAAAAAAGTGACTAGTGGTGATTAAAGGGGTTTTTCCCCCCAGCCTCGGAATTGGCAGGGCTGAGCCTCTTGCTTACACTGTGAAGAGTTACAACATTTCTGCTAACACAAATGTGTGTTCTGAGTTTCCCCTCTCCCAGCACATACGCCAACCACCCACCACTTGGCAGCTTCCCCCTGCTGCCAGGCTCCCAGCTGCTCTCCCAAAGACCTGAGGATTTCCTCCCTACTGCTCCCTGCCTCTGGAAGGATGGCACAGCATTGGACTTGCATCATGATGCTCCCTCGAGGAGAATGCTAGAGGGATTCTGGTGTCTCTCTGCCTCTTCTTCACTCTCCCTTCCACTTTGGGACAGGCAGCCCTGCTATAAGCAGGCATGGGGTTTGTTACAGTTGAATGCAAATAAATGTAACTTGGGAGAAAAGGCAGAGACTTTTTTAATGGATTCCAAGCTAGCAGAACTGTGAAACTCACTTTGTTTTTTTAATATGGTAAAAGTAAAATTAAATCTTTGTCCCTTTTAATTTGGGTTTCATTTACTGTTTTTATAAGCTGTGTAAAATGAGAAGGGCTCCATAAGGACAAGAGATAAGGATGTAAGCAGGTCTCTAGTTAGGTTCATGTGAAGTTTATTCCTGTGAACATACATGGCTAAATGATTTTTCAGAGGGAAATGAAACCACTTTGAAGGTATATGGGATTGATCAGCACAAGGGAAGTGGTACCAGCATTCATGGTTAACTGTCCAGTGGCTGCATCCCATTCTTCCTTGTCTTGAAATACTGGAGATGAAAGCAAACATCTTTGTTCACTCAAAAAAAACCAAAAAAAAACCTCTTTGGGGAAGTTTTATGGTTTTCTCTGCTGGAGCTTTATCTAATCCTTCTGATGTGCTGGGAAGGAAGGGCACATTGCTCCAGTACGTGTCCTCCAGCTTCTAATTTGCTCAAAAAGCCAGTGTTGAGTGGTTGAACTGATGACTTCTTAAGCTTGATTACTTTTTCATCTGCCTGTGAAATGTAGAATATGTAAAACCTCCTGTTCATATACTCTGAGGATGTTCATGTCAGTCCCCCTTATGTATCATCACATCAACCACTGACTGCCACATTGGCCATGGAAATTTAGGACCTGGTGGTCATCCTACAGAGAAAAGGGACAAGGACAGGTGGAGGCACATCATAATTATCAACATAAGTTGATAGTTGATAGTTGATAGATAAGTGGGGTTTTTTTCTTGTTGTACGATGGATGTGTGTGTGTTGTTTTTGTTTGCCATTTTTGTATTTCTTTAATTGTTATGTCTCTTTGACTAGATACTAGATCCACATTTTTGTGAGACTCTATCTGCCATGAAGTTATATTATGAATTAATTTATCTGTCATATATCTGACATGACAGTGTGTTTCTGTGGAATGGCTGTGCTCATATTTTAAACTGCAGTTCACATGATCTATATGTCTCTTTTTCACCATGGGAAAGATTTTGGCTTTTTGGCAAAATTAATTTTATATACCATCTCCTTTCATCCCCAATATATTTTCAGAAGTGCTATCTGAGTCCTCATGGTATTTACAGCTTGGAAGTTCTCTGGTGTAGGCTGGGCTCCCACACAAGGCTGCATGTCCCTTGATATACCACAGCTGCTTATCTTTGCTTGAGGCTACTTGTTAACTTGCCAACTCAACACCAAGAGGTGTTCAAAGAACTATCCTTGTCCTTCCCCCCAAATACTTCAGAAAGCTGGGTTTAAAAAAGATTTTCTGCAAACATTAGTCATGAGATATAGAAAATAATGGAAAGAATTACAAAAAAGCCCCAAAACCATACATAATGTGCTTTTGTAGAATTACTGTATTTAAGGGAAACATATTATGAGAATTTAATTCTGGGACATAAAAATCACAAACCAAAATAAAACTCACCAAACCTCAAGCACTCACAAGTGTGGCCAGTTCTCTAGGTACATATTTTGCCTCCTCCAGATTTATGGTGTTGAGATATAAAGAAGCAAAATCTTATCACGTTTGCAACTGGGAACTGTGGCCTGACCATGAGTTCACAGATGGATGAACATCCCCAAAAGCAGAATCCTTCTTTATCAGCTAAGCACCAAGATAAAGTTTTAATAAGACAAATACAGTAATATTTCATCCCAGAGGTGCTTAACTGGTAACCCTTTTTCTGGACAGACTAGCTCAGTGGGTTTTTTTTGTCTAATATTGTTATCTTATTTTGCCTGAGGCAGTCTGGTAAATCTGGTTAGTTTTAGTTAGAAAGGTCCTAGGGCACCTTATAAATGACTTTTTGATTTTTCTTCATTTTACATCTCTTTCTGGCCAACATTAGGCTCCTGATACTTGAAGATATCCCAGAGTTTATTGCAAGGTCTGCTGAAATCCATCTGCATTTTGTTGTCTCCTCTATGCCATTGCATAAGTTTGCTCTTTGTGCTTTGGGTTGGGAAGAGTCAATGGTTAGAGTCTGGCAGATGGGCCTTTTCAACGCCAGAAAACTCTATCACCTGCTGCTCTATTACTAAGATAGCCATTTTTTACCAGAAATAAACACCAAGGATAAAGAAAGTTTGGGGATCTGATGTGACTAGTCCTTGAAGGAAACAAAACCAATCTGACCTCTGACTTTGTCTCTGTGCTGGCTGGTGGCCAAGGTGCCAACCGCTTCTATGACAACATTGAGGACATGATTGGCTTCCGGCCGTGGCCCTTGATCAAGATCTGCTGGCTGGTGTTCACCCCGGGTCTGTGCTTGGTAAGTGCAATTATAACATCATGGCATGTCACTCTGGGTCCCCAAATTCTCAGTAGAAAAGGCTGATTTATCTTTAAGGTGCTGCTGTAAATTTTTCACACTGCTATGGAGAAGTAGAAGCTTGTCGGTAGCTGAGGTAGGTATTTATTTCCTTTGTAAAGCCTTATGTTTTGCCTGGAAAATTAATTGAGCCTGAAAAGCCAACTGTTTATTGTGAAGGCAAAAGGAAGGGTGTCCTCAAAGCCTGGAGAAGTTTGGTCAGATTACTTATGAATAGAAGACCAGTGAAAATTACCCTGTTCTGAAACACTTGCTTCAGTCTCTGTTACTGGGACTTCCCAAGGTTCAGAAATATCTATCTATAGCCATTTGCTTTTATTAAATCTCTTCCAAAACTTCTGTAAATGTTTTTAGATAAAATGCACCCAAATTCAGGCAAGTTCTTGCCTGTTTTGAATTTATGTCCAGTCTTGCTCCACTGACTTTTACATTCTTTCTCAGCCAAATTCTGTTCTTGTATCTGATGCTGAGAGTTGTTTTCTTTGACCTCAGTGGGAGCACAGATGATATCTACAGCTACAGCTTACAAAAGATTCCTAGTCCTTTGTCCCCAGGCTTCAGCAGGACATGAAGATCTGGGAAATTTTCAAACCAGCCCAAATTGTCTGAAAGCTTTGTAGCTAGAGAGCCCCAGGAGGGCAAAATCTGTGCCTGTGTGGTTCTTCTGGAGTGTTTCTGCCAGGCAAAACAACAGTTCTTGTCTTTGATATGAATAAATTGCTGTCTCAATGTTGCTGGACCCTCAAAGCTGCTGCCAAGTTTGCTTATGTTGAACTCTTCAGAAGCCTGAAGGCTTTGCACTGCAGAGACGCCTGGCCTGGCTCTGAGAACTCCTCGTGCAGCCAGCACACACCAGGCTCTGCTCACTGCAGCCACCAAGGTCCCTGCTGGCTCCTGCAAGACAGAACACTCTGGCACCTTGCAGAGCAGCAAGTGGACAGGCAGGGTGGACAGGCTGCCAGGCTTGGCTGCCCCTTGGCTCTCCTTATGTTTGTGTTTTGTGCTC
The DNA here is from genome assembly GCA_025584955.1 of Alethe diademata. Lineage (NCBI taxonomy): Eukaryota > Metazoa > Chordata > Aves > Passeriformes > Muscicapidae > Alethe > Alethe diademata. Next base: position 64,665,444 of record JANRMJ010000077.1, on the reverse strand, counting down.
CCCAGGGCGTCTTCCTGTTTTCCCTGATCAAGTACACACCCCTGAAATACAACAATTCCTACGAGTACCCACCCTGGGGCTACATGCTAGGCTGGCTGATGGCACTCTCCTCCATGGTCTGTATTCCTCTCTATGCCATCTTCATCCTCCTGAAAACCAAAGGACCCCTGAAACAGGTACTGGGATTGTGGTCACTGTGGGTGTGTTGCTGTTGCTCCCCCAGACGGTTCAGGACAGGCCCCAGGGAGGATGTACATGGCACATTTCTCCTCTGAGAAGGCAAGGGCTGGTGAGAGTCGCCCTTCCCCAGAGTGTGCTGTAGCTCTTGTGGGCAATTTGGAGAGCTTTGAGGGTCTCAGCACAGCTCCCAGGCTGATCATCAAATGTCCAGTCTTTCGTGTGGTGTGCACCATCATGCTCAATGCAATATATAGACATGTATATAGCATAGATATGATATAGATACAATGCAAACCAAGAGCAAAAACGGGATCTGCTTTGCCTTTACTTCTTGTTCTTTGTAGTCCTGGGTGAGTACCATGTTATTTTCAAAAAAGAAATTACCCATAGTTATTGAAGAGGACATGCTCACAGAGCTGTCAAGGTCTACCTTGTGCCATGCCTGAGCCTGTCCTCTTTCACTGTAGACATATTTGTCCTTGTCCTAGGAAGAACTCTATTTAGGGAGATGGTATCATGGAGATGACACCTCACCCGACCCATGAAGAAAGATCTGAGTGATGTACAGTACATCTACATTTCTACACAATTTCTCTTCTGGTCCTCCCCCATCCTCACTGCAGCTGGTTGGAGGGTGGGGTGGGCAGAGGGAGCAGGTGAACAGAGGGTGGGAGCATCCCTGTGGCTGTGGTGTATGTGTGACAGTCACACTGTGGGCTCAGGGAGAGGAGGACCCTGCATTGCAAACACATCCAGGGGTGAGCTGTGTACTGGAAGTCTTTGTTCCATTGTCTCAGGGAAGGTAAATCTGTGGCTAACATGTCTGACTCGCCACAGCTCAGAAGTGTTCACTGTCTTAAGTGAGGGCTTGGAGCTGTCAGAGAAGTAATTGCCCACATGTCCTGCCTGTTAAAGAAGCAATATCTCTCACCGGGGGGTAAACTGCTTCAAGCCCTTGGACTGAGATGCTGCTGGGAATAGTGTTAATGCTCATTGTAGAGCACAGCTGAGAAGCTGATTTGACCCATTTCAGATGGAGGGGTTTTCTGTTTGTCCTGGTTTACATGATATTAATAAAAATTTCCAGGGACTCCTCAGCTACATTAGTATGAAGAAATTTCCAAGGACGCGGTTTAGGTGTGTGGGAAAGCATTGGCTGCTAAACCTGCGTTGGTTCAGGGCAGAATCAAAGCCAGCCATGAGATACCTTCTAGGATAGTTGCACCTGCTTTTAAAACAAAATTTCTCAAAATATACCTGTTCTCTTTTTCCAGTCACACCCCAGAATTGTAGTGAATTAATTTCCTGACACAGATGTTTCCAGCAACAGTTTTGAATATTGCAAACCATTTACTGAAAGCAAGTTTGTAATTCATAATTATGATCAGTCACTGCTACAAACTGATTCCTCTTGTTACACTTGTCTGACCAAAAAACACAAATGTTGTTTCCTAATGTCCCTGATGAAGACAGCTCAAGCTCCAAAGACTAAAACTCACAATGAAGTACCCACAGAGCAGCTGGAGACTAAGGTCGATTTTGGAAATCATGGGGCAAATAGTTTTGAATAAATGAACAAAATCTGTGATTCTGGCAGGCACTTCAAAAGAAGTGGGAGCACTAGAATTAATCCAACAAGTCGTGGATGAATTGCCTGATCTGCTTGTGATGCACTCTGCATGGGAGTGAGCATGCACTGTCCTGAACAGCTTGTGATGGAAAAAGTTAGTAACTGTGAAAGTCAGGTTTCAGCTGGGAAATGATAGGCCATCCCATGGAGCTGGCAGGTAGCAGGACATCAGCTGCAGGATGGAAAGGGGGAGGAAACCAGGAGCTCAGGAAGTCGTGTGGCACCAGAGAGGTTTAAAAAATGGGATTTAAAAGACTGGAAATTCACTGCAGAGTCCCTGTGAGCCAGCACCCCTTAGTGAAGAGCTCAAAGATATTTTCAGATTTTAAGAATGAACTCCTCAAAGTTGTCCCAACACTGCATACATGTGTGTGGAGCCTGTAGGACCCTGCATTGCAGAGAACAAAGCGGGAGCTAAGGGCAGGCAGCTGCCTCACGATCCCTGCCTTCACCATCAGTCTGGCTGACTGGAAGAGGGGAGCTGGAGATGGTTTGGGGCAGGAACCAGTCTGCAGAGGGACTGCTTTACCTGGGAAATGCCATGGAGGCAGGTATCACCTACCACCCTGTTTTGGATCATAGCAGGTGCCCATTTGAAAATCTTCACAGCTCCCACCAAAATCAATGGAAAACTACTTGGTATAGGAAAAGAAACAGTTTTATGTTGTTTTTTCTATTGCCACAGAAAATGTGTGTGGTGCTATTTGCTGGCATGTTCCCTCACAGCAGCAGGTCTGTGAGAAGTGCTGTACATCAGATTATCAGTGCACAGCCCAGATTTGAGCTCAGAGGCAGAAAAATTGTCACTGAGAGCAGCTGAAGTGAACCTGCTCTCCTCTGTTTGACGGCCGTTTGGTAGGAGAGGAGGAGGGAGCTGGCACGTTGGCTCTCCAGATGCCTTTGCCCCCAGCAATGATTGTGGATCACTATTGGCTGTCAGTTTGCTCATCAGCTTAATTAACAGCGACTTCCTCTCTGCAGCGACTGATGCAGCTGATTTCCCCGGCGGAGGATCTGCCGCAGCCGAAGAAGAAGCACGTGGTGAGGCCATCCGATCTGAGGCGTGAGGGATGGACTCCTCCAGTCCAGGAGGTGCTCAGCATCACAGAGAGAGAAACACACTTCTAAGGCACCTGGGATGTTTCCTTCATAACCCAGACTGATTTGCTCTCTCCTTCCCAAAGTGGTTTCTTTTCCCTTCTCTCCTTCACATCTGTGGCGGAAGCATCTGGGACAATTCCTCTCCTTCCAGCCAGCTGGTTGCACCCACTGGAAACAACATTTCTTTTACACTCTGGGGACTGCTCTTGCTGCCAGCAGCTGTGGAGGCTGCACTACGCTTTTGTCAGAAGTGCCCTTCAGTACTGCCACCAGTTGGGAAAAGTAAAACAACATTTTAGAAAAAAAGGGAAAAAAAGGTGCATTCATGTTGGGAGGAGGAAAAGAAACCACAGTGGTGAGGGTGGTGAGAGAGAGCAGAGATTAAAGTGTGAAGGAACAAAGTTAGGAATGCAAAAGCATGCAACAATGGGGCATTATCACAGGAAATAAGTGAGTTGGTTCAGAAGTACCTAAGAAGCTGGAGGATGATAAAGGAAAATGCATTACCAGGTCACCTCTGTACAAGGGAGAGAGAGCCAGGAGCATATCAGAGTCAATGACAAAAGGAGGCTGCAGTGTCTGTGGTTACAGCTTCAGCTGTCACTGGAAAGGAAAGGAATGACAGGGTGCTCAATGCAATCCTAGTTGTTGATGATTGATCTCAAGGCAGTATCAGTCTGGAAAAGGGGGTGAGGAATGGCTGTCTGGGGGACTTGCTCTTGGTCAAAACTGCATAGCCCAGTGAAAGCACATCCAAGAGTGAAACCGATGAGTATTTGACAATTCTTTCAGAAAATTCATGAAGTGCAAGAGAAGTCCCAGAGCAGTTGGTAAGAAAAGGAAAAAGAGCTGCAGCACAGCTGGGAAAATGAGACCCTGAGGACTGCACGCCCACAAATTTAACAGCACTGTTAGGGCATTTTGTAGAGGAATTATTGAAGGAGTTGATGGGCCTGATCCTGCTCTGCAGAGTAGCTTTGGGAAGAGGGTAGGAGAATGATTGCACTCCCTTGGCTTTGCTGTGGATGACTCCTCAGGGGATAAGGAAGACATAATCAGGCACAATAATCATCAGCTCAGGCAAGATAAAGCAAAATTTATAGGTAATACAGGTTCACTGGAAGCAGATTGTGTCGAATTAGAGGTTGGTTGTTGCCTGGGTAGTCAAAAATGTGAGGCAATGGGTGGGAGGAAATGTGCTCTGATGCTGGGTTTGGTGCAGTGCCAGATGTCTCTGTCCTGTGGAGGCTGGGGCTGTAAAGCTGCTGCCAAATCCTGCGTCAATGCCTATCAAAAATTCACAGCTGAGCCCATCAGAAAAGCCAGTGGCAGGATGCACCCGGGTGCTGTGCTGTGGCCCAGGGTACATGTGCTGGTGCATGGCTGTGCTGCAATATTGGTGCATCCAACCACGCCAGAGAATGGCCTTCAAAATGAATCACAGGTGCCACAGGCTTCTTTCCTTGTTCCAAGTAATTGCTTTTCCCTGTGCTGTGTGGAGATAAACGACCAGCACTGAAAGTAAGCATGGAAATCAGGCCTCATCTGTGCAGCTCAGTACCTATTCCAATTGCTATGGGAACCTTATCTGCTGCAGTTTCCTCTGAGTTTAACTGGAGAATTAGCATAGGGCAATCTTTTCCTCGTTTAATTTCCTTTCCTTTAAAAACTAAAAACTACAAACTGCTGGTAAAAAGGACGCTGAAAGTCAAGTATCAGAATTTGTGCCTCTCTGGGACATTATCATTTGAGGTGTTTTACTGTGGAAGATGGAGAAAGCTGGCAAACCTCATTGACATTCCCTGCAAAGGATTGCAGCACCACATAAGACACCATTTATTGTATTTTTATTTTTTGAAGAGCTGAATGTCATGCTGCAAATAGCTGTGGGAAGAGCTTAGCACCCAGAGGTTTGCAGTCAGGCCTCATGGGAAGCAGTTTGGTGATTTTTCCTCTCCCTTGCATTGATATTGTTCATAATTTGGTGGGGGAAGCAGGTCCCCTCAATCTTGATTCTTGTACAATCCTTGGTAGGACATTTAGCCCCTTTGCTCCTGTTCCATGCCTTTAAGACATGAGGTAGTGTTGTGCTGTCAGAGAAGTCATGGAGATGTGTCCATTTCTTTTTCTGAGGCAGTTGAGTAACTCTGCAAAAATCCTAGATAGAAACAAATACCTCTTCAGTTTGGAACACAAACATGGTGCTGTGTTACTGACTGTATAAACTTGTTCCTCCTGCTTATGCATAGTTTGACAACAGCATCCCATCTCTGCCAGGAAGTGACTTACTTTGATAAAGTTAGAGGAGGTATTGCTGTGCCCATTGAAAGCAATCAGAAAATTTCTGGGATCAGAAAATTAATCCAGATGGGATTGTTTCAGGAATTTTAAGTAAAAGCTCAGTGTCCCAGTGTAATTTAATTCTCTTTCCTTTAAAAACTAAAACATCCAGCTGGAGGAACAGGGGGGAATGCCATCAGTGGCTGTCTTTTGCTGTGCAACCTCCAACACAATTAGAGACTGGGTAGTGGTATGTTAGATTTATACAAATGTCTCAGGCACTGCTGCATGCATGTGACAGATCTGACAGGTCTCCATCAACCCCTGGAACTGGACACCTCTGGAGACCTCTGAGTCTGATGGAAGACTGCTCCTGTCCTGCACACCACCAGGAATGCATTACTGGAGGGTTGGTATGGAGAGGAGGGAGAGATTTCTTTTTTTTCCCTGTAATTATTGATAACAAGCCAAGGCATGATGCATTTTAAGCTGAAGTCTAAGAGAAGGTATGAGGTTTTCATACTGTCCTGCTCCTCACAGCTGGAATTAAAACACTGTATGCAGAAGAAAGGACATACACCTGTAAACCCTAACTACCACTTCTGGGTTTCCAGTTTGTTGTTCTGGTTTTGTTTTTTGGTTGTTGGTTTTTTTTTTTTTCCTTCATCAAAAGGACATTTTCACCCCTGTCTCCAGAAGGAAAAGACAAGAACAGAGTGTTAAAGAAGAAATTAAGCCAAAAGGTCATGTGTATTCCTTCTCCATCCTGTTATTCCTGTTCCTCCCCACTTCAGTCTTCACTCCCTTCTTCCTTTGACAGTGACAGATGGCAAAAAAAGAAGGAAATGGTCATTGAAATCTTGTACTGGACAAAATTTGAAAAAAGATAAAACAATCAGATATCATCAGGATATCTTCAACTTTTGTGACTCTAACCCTCAACACAGTTTTTTGGGGAAGGAGAATTGCAGTGGGAATTCTTGGCTCTCAAACGTTCTTCTGTCCCAGGTGATCCTGATAGCACTCAGGCAAAGGACAGTAATCTGCTGTAGGCTGCATGTGCTTACAAGTGGTAACCTCTTACAAATTAGCTAAATTGTGTTTGAATGGGGTAAGAGGGGAGTGACGTTCATCAAAGGAGAAGCTAAAATGATAACTTATTTCAAAAAGATTAAAATATAAGACTCAAGAGGCTGAGGAGATGTGCATCTGCTGCTATCCAGTTCTCTGTGCAGGGTTGCAGGAATAAACTTGAGGTATTAAAGGGAGAGACTTTACTCCTGAACCTGCCAAGGGAAGAGAAGAAACGTGCATGGATGAACAGTGCAGAGGTTGGTTTGCTTCGTGTTATTTTTTAAACCCACAATAAGCCCTGCCCCTCAACTGCTTGTGGAGCATGATCCTGGCTCTGGTTTGAATCCCTGACCCACAAGTGCAAAGGAGGACATGTATTTTCAGAGCTGTCTGTTCTGGTTTGTCAAGCCTGAGTTTGGAAAGCTATGTGGAAAGGAAAGGGATTCCCAGGGAGAAATGCTTTCAATGTCTGTTTAAAGCCTGTTGTGGGCAATTCCATCCTGTCTTGCTTTTGGTGACATGCCAAGACCATTCTGCTAAATGGCTAATGGCTTTTTGATTCTTTTCTCCTGTTTTGTTTTGGTTTTTTAATAGGCTGTAGAATAGTTTCCTGCCCAGCCTGAGTTACAGCCAGGATGGAAGCTCTGGACTAGGATGGCTGGTTTGGACCAGAGGCGTGCTTACAGTCAATCATTATTTTCCAGTGGCCACTAAACTTTTCCAAAACATGCTTTATTGAGTGTGCAGCTTTTGTTGTACCACAGTGTCGATAGTGGTCTCTGGAGGAGGATGGGAGATTGCAGGCCATCTGGTGCCTTTCTGGACCTCATATTTCAACAGGACATGAAATAAGCTTCTTTTTCTCATGGAGAAATAAACCCTCCCTCAAGAATAAAAGCAACCTGTCATTTTCACATATCCTGGAGAGGGGCCATCACTGCAACATGAGCTTCCTCCTCATGTTGTAGCTTTGAAGTGAGGATGACCTGAGAGCTGAAAAGAAGGTTTATTGATCAAGCTCTCCAGAAGCAGAGCTCTTTATGCTGGAATGTTCCAAGCAGCAGTGGCAAGGCACAGCAGTACAAATCAGTAACCCTGGATCAGCTGGGATGGTGGGAGGCAGTCTGGCAGTGGGAACTGGCCTGATGCTGGGGCTCAAAACTTTGTGGAAGTCATGCCCAGGCAGTGTTAGTTTTCTGTGCACTGCTTTTGGATGAGATATTAATTCCCCAGACAGGCTAGGTGGCTGTGCCTCCTCTTGGCACTGATGTGATACATACATCAGTCAAGGAACAGGGAGATGGTGGTGGGGTTCTCTCTTCATGCTCCATGCCAAATGTGTTGCTGTCAGCGTTTTCAGTTTGTGAGGCTCTGGACTTATACTGTAAGTAGAGGTAATTAGGAATCTTGGTAAAACTTTCTGAAAATTTTTCCTCTCTGTAAGGAAGGGAAGGGTGTTTTAGTGACCGTGAGCAGAGGTGTCAGCAGCACCTTCTGGTTGTTCTGGGCACAGTCCCTTGGGCAAGCTGACGTAGGGCACATTGAGTGATGGCAAAGCAATTTCCCACCGTCCAATCCTGTCAATAAATGCTATTTCCCTGGAGGGTGAGGGCGTGTGGAACTCGATTGCTGCAGACAGGGGCTGGTTCTGGTTGTGTGCATCACACAGCCAAGCAGCAGCAAGGCTGCAGGCTGGAGACATTTCCCCTCACAGAGGAGGCTCTGTCCCTTCTGATGCTGTCCTAAATGACGTTATTCCTGTGTAGCACTTCATAGAGGAGCCAGCTCTTTGCTCTTCTTTATCCCCAAGGCTCCTGTACTTATCATGATGGAGCACCTGTGGTGGACAGTGGTTATACTGCCGCTGTCAGAAACCCTCATTTGCATCTCATTTTCAAATCTGTCCTCTTTTTTCTCTGCATCTATCACATTTTTCTCACACTCTTGTGCTTTTGAGGTCAAACACAGCCGCACAATAAAGCTTCTCCCTGTAGGAAAGCACTGCAGGTTCTATTGGGAAGTGCATAAGCTCCATCAGTATAACTGTGCTTATGCTGATTTAAAGCATCTACCTCAGAGCTTTCATTAGCATAAGCCTCTTAATAAAGAGAGAAAAAATTGTAAGAGCTACACCAACGATGTAACTAGATCTAGGGACACATTTACTTTAAAGTCAGGTTGGTTTCACAGAGTATGTGATTTCAGTTAAATCTTCCAAAGTATGTGAGGACACTTCTATTTATGTTCCATTCACACTAATTTTAATTTATATTAAGTCCATCAGGATCAAGTTTGAGCTAAGTTGAACATGATGTTACTGCTCACACTGTTTTTGATGGATTAGAAGCAACAGACCTAAATCTTCCCAGTCCCTTGTGAGTCCCTTGCAGTTTCACTGACAGAAAGATGATCAGTTTTTTTAAACTACATTTATCAAAACAGCCTGGAGGCACAGGCACACTTTCATCAATGTGACTATGTCCACTTATTACCCAAATGGTCTTTAAGCTGGAGTAATCATGGTTCAAAGTGGGCTTCTCTGGTTTAATGTAGCCTAACTTGTTTTGATTTAGATGGGCAACACTGGCTGGGTAGAAAAGACCTGAGGGATCACCCTGCAGTGGGTAGGTCCTGCTGTTACTCAAGTCCTGCAATCTTCCCTGTAGAAATCCCGTGGCTGGTGTCTGTGGTAGCTCGCACTTTCTGGTTCCCGGGGCCTTGTGCTCCTTGTTGCTGTGCAGAGCATATCACAGGGACATGGCACACCCAGGGTCACTCCAACATCCCTGTGGCAGGGAAGATAGCTGGGAAGAAGTGGGTGAGGGGAGGCTCTGCCATGCTTAAAATCTGCGCCCAAATCGCTCCAGGGACACCAGTGGCACGTGGCCTCTGGGGCCACCCAGGAAGCTCTGTGTCCCTGTGTCACCTGGACCTCAGGCATGCTTGCACTCTGGGGACTCCAGCCCTTGGAGCATGTCTGGAGAAAGCTGGAAGCAGGTGCCTTACTCTCACCAGTGCTTAGAGACTAACCAGCAATCAGCTTGGGAGCTTGCTGGCTGCTGCTGGGAGGCAGGCACTGGTAATTAAACCTCATGCTTTGGAGGGCCAATTCAGGTCTGGCTTTGCCCACCAGGAAACTGAATCTCTGTCACAGTGAGATGTTGCAGGTGTCAGCCCCACCAGAAGAGTGGGCTGGGCTACCCACAGGAAAGGGCCATCCTCAAGCACTAACACCTGCCTGGGGAGGGAGGTGTGATAGTGCAGAGAGCTGAGCTTTCACTGTGCTTTAGCTGTGACAAGAGGCACAGACACGATAATGTGCATAGCAGCGTGCTTCTCTCCTCTCAGAAACATCCATGTGTACATCCTTATTTATTTCAATCAAATGGAAAAAATGGTCATGCACCTAGACATACTTTACCCACACAAATTGGAGGTGAAGGCTCTTAATTGAAAGAAAAAATATGTAAAATGCCATAGAAACATCTTTAAATGCATGGGTTTTATTTTAGTGGCCTTTTCTCTCTCTTCTACCTAATATCCCTCTCCTCCCATAAGACATCTCAGGACCTGTCAGATTAATCTTCATTTTGTGCTGCGGGACTCTTGGTCCTTCAGGTCTTACTTGCTGACCGAAAGCTCAGTGATGATAAATCTTTAGCAGAGGAAGATTTTCTCCCAGGTGTTTCTCAACCACATGAATTATGGTAAGGTGCACAAGAGAAACAACACAAAAACCACTGAGCTTAAGAGAACTTGGCTGTTTCACACCTGACAAAATCTTACTGCCAGAATATTCAGTGACATTATTTCACTAATTCTCCCTGTCTCCAGAGTATTCCAGGGGAAACAAGATGAATAGGCATGCACTGAATAGAAGTGCACCAAACCAATCTATTTTTCATTGACAGGTCACTTTTAATCTTCTCCAGTGGTGGAAATTCCTTTTCTTTTCTTGTATTTATTTTCACTTTTGTCATTGCCATATTTCTTTTACATTTTTATTCCTTCACCATGTTCTGTTTTGTTTGTGCTGTTGACAGCAGGAGAGATTTAAAAATGCCCAGACTTAGGAACAATTTCTCCTGTAGATGACTTCTTTCAAAGGGCTCCTAGCAGCTGGAAGGACAAGTGGCATAAATGCAGATTTAATACCAGTGGCTAAAGGTAATTGTAAATAAAAGTACTCTCTGTGAAAAGTATTGGACAGGTTTCCAGAGGAATAATATTTCAAAGTAGCTGTGTGCCCTGTAAACATGGCTGGCAGCCTGTGGAGAGCTATAAATGTGTGGGGCATGACCCTTCCCTGTACCATATAGGACTAGCTCATCCCAGCTTGACTGGAAATGCCCAAGATGAGGAGTAGCAGAGATTCTGGCTGTTTTTCTGGGGAGAAGAGGTCAGTGAGGCTGGCAGGTGATTATGTTACTGAGTATTAACAGTTTAGTGGTGACAAAGAAACTCTGGACATCACAAAGTGGGGTCTTCAACAGGCCACCTGGGCTGGGAGTCACCTAGAGCACCTGTGAGTGGAAGCTGGAATGACTGAGCACAGGAATTGTCCTGCCTTACCTACCCTCACACCTTTTCCCTGCCTGTTCCCTACTGGCCACCCTTTAGGATAGGATGGTTGGGTGTCAGGAGCCAGACTAGAGCTGAGCCCTGAGCCTGCTCAGGGAGGAAGGAGGCCAGCCAGCTTGGCCCCCACTGCAGGTTGGCAGGATTGCTGAGGTTGCAGAGGAGGAGGCCATGCCTTAGACTGGGCTCAAAAAAGCAATGCCTGCCAGCTCTGCTCTGCTGGCCAGCTTTGCTTCCCTTTGGAGGTGGTGGACTCAGTGGGCTGAGTCAGAGCCAGGCAGCCTCATATCTTGTAACAGCTCTTTTCAGTGAGTGCAGCCCTATTCCTCTGCAAATTATCCCTGAGTGATTGTACTTCTGCTTATTTTGCAATGATTGTGTTAATGATTTCTGCAAATGAATTTTAAACCAAGAGATGTCTAGCCTGATTATTTGGCTGCTTTCACCACTGTCATCACATCCAACAGCTGTTATTTAGAAAACACTCTTTGCACTTGTGTTTACTCACACAGATTATATGGTGGGGTTGGGCTCTTTTGCTGGATATTTCCCAAGCCACCAAAAGCTTTGGAGGTGGCAGCCCAAATGCTTTGAACGCAAATACTGAAGCCAGCAAGTATTTTTCTGAGTATCTGCCAAGCTCTCATGTTCTGAGAACACACTGGTGAATCAAAATTTAGACTCATGAACATTTATGGAAAACAACCAAGAGAGCAGCCTCAAATTCCATCTTTTCAAATGAATTCTGATTCTCTTCTAAGGTATGTTCCCAAATTCATTTGGGCTTGCCAGTCTATGTCTAGTTCTTGCCAAGTATGAAATATCCATGTACTCTCTTCTTTTCTTGGTCCCACTTCCCCTTTCTCCTGGAAAAGTAGGGGTTGCTCAGACTGATGCTGAGAGACATTCTTTCTCTCCAGCACCTTTGATACTCACAGCTTGCTTCTGTCTCAAACTCGCACAACAAATGTGATACAGAAAACACTTGTGGCTTTCAAATTCAGTTTTTTACCCCTTCAGTAGAAATGGTCACTTTCTGGCCTGTTTTCTTTCCAGACCAGAAGTACATGAGGTGGGCAGATGGTTTGCTGCCTGTCTGCCTGTGGAACTGGTGTTTCCAATGGACTCACTGCAGTTCTCAGGTGTTCCTCAGCCAGGACTCCGTGGAGAGCTGTGAAAACACATATAACAGGCTGGTTCCCTCAGGCCTGAGATCTCCACCAGCCCTGCCAGCAAATTGCTGCTGTCTCCCTCTGTCTTTTTATTTTAGGAGGTGTCACATCAGCAGTTGGTCTTGAGCAGAGATTGAAGACCGAGAGAGAACAGTGATGGATGGACTAATGCCAGACTCAGAAAAGGGTGAGCTACAATATCTTGATAGCTGAAGTTTCACTCTTTCTGACAAAAGGAGGCCAGGAGCTTTGCTGCTGGCTCCCCTCTGTAACTACCTGTGGGTACCTGCTTTAATTTGGTTGGTCTGGCTTCAGCAAATCTTACCCAGTAACACTGCATTGCATCCAAAAAGCCCTCACCCAGCTTGGGCTCCATGACAACTGCAAAGCAAGCTGGGCAGATGAGGGAGAGCTGAGCCTCCTTCATGGTCCAGCACATCCAGGGCTGTGCCTGCACACTTCCCAGGAGACAGGGAAGCATGCCTCTGCCAGCTCTGCTTTCACCAAGTTGCCTTATAGAGCCATAGAATGGTTTGGGCTGGAAAGGACCTTAAAGATTTTCTAGTTCCAGCCCCACCACCATGGAAAAAACTGTCCAAGACAGTGTGAGCCTTAGTTCACCAGGAAGGGATTTGATCTTGCCTCTGCAGGACTCAGCTGGCAGCAATTCCAGCAGTGTTCCATGTCATGGTGGGTGATAATGGTTTCCCTGTTCTGTACTATGTGCTCCCTGTGCTTGCAGGTCTGGCCAGCGCAAGCTGTGCTCAACTGCAGAGATACAGAATGGGTTTCCTAGGGAGCCAAGGCAGCACATATTCCCTGGCTGATTTTTTATCCCAGCTGAGAGCCTAAAGGAAAGATTCCTAAGTCAGATGAAGTTTACTTGTCTTTTAACTTCATTAGCTGCTAAATAAGAGGTACTCAAGCTCCCAGAGTGGTACACAGACTCCCTGAAGAGGAGAGGGATGAGGGTGCTCTGTCAGACCCATAGCTTTCCTCCAGAAGGGATTGCCACTCACTGCATTTGCTTCAGCTTGGGGAGGATGCCTCTTTGTCATGATGCCTCCAGCATGTGTGCTGGAGAGCCACTCAGCTCTCAAAACCTCCTGGGTTTGCCCAGTAAAAATAATTTTTTTTCTCCAATTTCCCTCTTGTCATCTTTCCTGGCACCACTGTCTTTCTCCTTTAAGGGCCAAAAACACCTAATGGGGGTCTTACTGCTTCCTCCATGCTTCTCCATTACACCTACTTTTGCCACTACTTTAAGCATCCCTACTTCTGTTTTAACACAAAGAGAGGAGCTGGTGAAGTGCTAAGGTGTCATCTCTTACGAGAATTATGGTTTAGCTCACTTGGGCTACTTCCCCTGCCTCTCTGTCAATGCTGCCTCTAACAGGGTGATGCTCACAGCGTCAGCAGCTCCCCCATGCTGCTTTTGGGAGTGACTTTCTACTCTCAAGTGGATGGAAATTAGAGAGAAGAGAGAAGAGACGAAAGTTCCGCACAAGCTGTTTTAGAGCCAATGACAAAATGTACACATTAAGCAACGGGTTATTCACACGTGGCTCCTTTCCTTGGCTGATGGTTGGTACCTGCCACTTCAAACAAGAAGTATCCATTTTCCTGTGGCTGCCCCCTCCATCCCAAAAGCCTGACCCATAGCCAGTAATGCACTTGATCCTTGCAGGAACTAACAAATCCTTGCAGGAGCTGCTGCAGCAATATGGATTCAACCAAGCCCTTGCAACCCACTTGCCTGATGGCTCCCCCTTTCTTTGGCATCAGGCCCTTTCACTTTGTCCTTCCTCCTGCCCATGCCCTTGGAGCCTCTTCTCTCCCAGTGCCTGTGATTTTCCAGTGGCTGTGGGACTCCCCCACCCCACACCCGCGACATGCAGGGTGTTGATTTGACTGGACGTGAGCGCAAAGCTCATTAAGGACTTGTCGATAGTGCAATGTGAAGCGGTGTGGGGTGAGGCAGGGGGAGAAGGGCCCTGTGGCAGGAGGGGCTCACAGGTCCCCTCTGTGTGTGGGAGCAGGTCTGTGTGTGCATCCCTGGGCTGGTGTCTCTGTGAGCAGCTCTGCGTGCCCCAGGGACCCGCCACCGCCTGGCACCGTGAGGCAGGTGAGTCCACTGGGACAGCAGTGTCAGGTCTTGGGGTGTGAACTCTGGGGGCAGAGAAGGGAATATCAAAGCAGTGGTGGGAAAGAGCCTCATCCCTGGGGAAGAGTGGTGCAGGATGAAGGATTGCTCCTGTCTTCCAAAAGGCGATGGAGGGCTGAGCAAATGAGGACAACCCTGCCTGGTACTCAGTTGGAGCAATGTGAAACGGAGCAGCTTTACCCACAGCTGCACCACCACAATGCCTGAATTTCTCCTCTCAGTTGCCATTGCCATTGCAATGTCCCCTTAGTCAAGAAAGACACCAGTTGCTGGGAAGGCAGCAACTTTTCTGTCTGTCACTCTCATGCAGAGCTTACTGGAATCCCCTAGGTGTTAACGGGCAGGTGCAGCAACCAACCTCCAAAACCTGCTCGCTGAGCAAAATCCCAGGCTGATGAGGCTGTTTCTGCTGCAGTAGAGAAGTGGGGCAGGCATGAACCATCTCTCCCCCACGCTGCAGTGGGGGTGCCTGGGAAGGACTTGCAGGTGCTGCTCCCTGCCCTGCTGCTTCCATCCAGGGAGCTGGCACTACCAGTCAGAGCAAGAGGGGAGATGACTGTCCCACAGCATGACCTGAAAATGGTACTGGGGTCCCAAATATTGGAAAGCTTCTTCTGCCTATGGGCTGGGGGAAAAAATGTAGTGAGTGGAAATGATTGCTCAGTAAAGATGCTGTATCTGCACTTATGTGAAAATCTGGGGCAAGCTTCTCTGGGGAGGGTCTCCAGTGAGTAGAACTCAGGAAATGGGTTAGGTGATACACACATAAGAGGCATGGGCTCAGCTGTCCTTCCCTGGGGCTGGGGGAGCCCTCACATTTCAGCACCAAGGATCAACATGACACAGAGTGTTCTAGGTTCTTGGTGCCCCTTCACAAAGGTCCTGCCAGCTCTGATGGTCTGTGGCAGTGGAGCTCAGCTTCCTTGCCTGTACAGCTGCAGGGATGTTTCTGGAGTCTGTGTCTGTGCCCTTCCTTCCTATCTATCTGCAAGAGACTCTGACTCCGGAGGAGGTAACTCTGTCAGTGAAGCCCTCCCCATCTCTCCTCTGTCTCTGGAGACCTGGACAAACTCACCCATCCTCTTCCTCCCTCCCCTCCTACCCTCGCCCTGCTCCCTATCTTCCATGAGTGCTTCTTGGAGCTGCAGTCTGGATTCCAAAGGCTCCTCAATTTGCTGTGACCTTGCTGTGATTCTGCCAGCACCTGGTATAGACCTGCAGCACATTTAATTTTGGTTCTCCTCCCTCCAAGAGAAGCTCTGCAACAGTTCAGGATGTTGTTGTGTGGAGAACAAAAATCAGCAGCTGGAAATGCCTTTTCTTGTGAAGAAACTCAGCAAGGAACAAGCTTATCCTTGTACTGCGGATGAACACCCTCATGACACCGAGTCCTGTTTGCTGGGGATAGAGCAAGTGGATGTTGTGTCTGGCCCCTGTGGAGATGCTCATGTGGTAAAGGCTGTTCCTGGTGCTGGAGGGCCAGGGTCTGCACCCTGGTAGGGACTGCTTGTGTGGGATGTGACTCAAGTCTTCAGCCAAAGCAACAGGGACAACAGCCTTTCCTTCCTCTGCCTTATGTCCTGATCACAAGTCCTGGGGGAAGAGCTGCTCCTGTTCCACTGCTCTGTGGAGCTTAGCACAAGATGTGAGGATAGGAGAAGATCTGAATGCTAAACTGGTAGACATAATGCCCAGCTAGTTGCAGGTTGATCCTGGACAGCAGGGGATGGTGCTCTGGGTAATGAGCACGTTTTCCAGACTGTTTTGAGGAAAACCTCAGCCAAGGGACTGGAGGCTATCAGTGATCTTGCAAAGTTCCTGCAGAGGCAGCTGGCTCTGCTGTTCTCTATTTTCCACCCCCAAAAACATCATATGAACAAAGGGAGCCTTGTGGCAGCCTGGGAGCTCTGGAGCACAATTATCTCTCTGCTTTCATGAGAAGAACCAAGAGTTTGGCATCTGAGAATGAACACAGATTTTTTTCTTCAGCTTGGCCATGCTGCAGCAGGAAAACAATGTTGTGCTTTGCATGGTGAGGCTCTAGTCTTTTTGGAGCTGAGCACTTGTGCCAGAGTGGGAACAGGCACATTCACGGGTGCCATGGTCTGAATGAGGTACTTGGTGGCTGCTGTGATCCTGCCCAGAAGGAGCAGGGGGAGGGTCT
This sequence comes from Alethe diademata, assembly GCA_025584955.1. Taxonomy (NCBI): domain Eukaryota; kingdom Metazoa; phylum Chordata; class Aves; order Passeriformes; family Muscicapidae; genus Alethe; species Alethe diademata. The sequence goes on along the minus strand of JANRMJ010000077.1, from coordinate 64,649,101 downwards.
GTGATTTTCTCATTCTTCTATCTACCTTCCTCTTTGTGCTTTCATCTGAATGGAGTAACAGAAATTTGTTGAGGCACTGCAGGGTTTTTACCTGCTCATCTTACTCCAAGGGCAGCAGGTGCTGGTCAGTGTGGAGCAGGCTGAACTTGTCTGTCCCCTGTGGATGTGTCATTTCCCAGTCTGAGCTTCCCAGCCCCAGGGACAGCCAGTCCTTTGCTCCTCTGCCATGCAAGGTGAGAACAGGAAAGCAACTGAGAAATGCCATCTGAATCTGCCCTCTCTGTGTCCTTTCTGGGCACTTCTGCCCCACTGATGTTCTCATTGAAGGCACTGGAAAGGTTTTTTCCATCAGCCTCTCTGGAGTGGGACTGTACCTTACCAAGGGATAAAGCAGGTCACCCCACCACCCTTCTGGAGGAGCACTAACCTGCAGCTCTTCTCTCCCTCCATTCCCTACTTGAGGAACTTTGAGAGCTGTGCTCTCTTTTCAAGCACAGGTGAAACTCACCAGTGAACTCAAAAAGTAACTGGGGTTGGGATCAGACAGATGGGTCTTTGCAGAATAAAGCTGAGCTAAAAATATCCATGTTGCTTCAGGCAGGGCGAAAGAACAATGCAGCAGAAACTACCAACATCATGAAACTGGAATCCCAGCATGACAGGTTGCACTATATAAGAAAAGGAAAACGCTTTTAAATTGAATCAACACATGTAAAATAAGCATAAATAGGCCTTTAATATTTTTAATGTGGTATTTTCACTGAGGAGGATGGAGACAGGGATGCCTTTAAGCAATTTATCTGTCTTTCCCAATCTGGAAACATGAAGTCTGGTCAGATGCTGCCTTGAGGGAGTGGGATGTGGCCTGACCTTGATCCTCATGCTACTGTGGTGGCTCAGACTAGGTCAGAACAATCTGCTAGGGCCAGAAAATAGTCCTGCCTTCTCTCTGCTTCCTGGGGAAGATTCTCAGGGAGCAGGATGAGTTTTAAGTGAGAGCATTAAAATTATTCAGAGGCTGCATCATTTGCATCTTCCAAAAAAGACACGAAGCCCTGCTTTCCTTAGGGACAATGTAAGGTGGCCACAGACACTGAGGTGATGGCAGAAGGGGTGAGTGAAGCATAGCCTGTGGCCAGGAGCAGGACCTGACTCTGCTTTCCCCCATGGATTGAGGAGCCAGAGGAAATTCAAGTGAGCATCTGGAGACAGAGAGGTCGTTGCACTAGTTGGCCCCATTCCTCCTGCAGATATAACACAAAAATGAAGTGATCACATGGCAGGGTGCAGCCAGTCCCAATAGCTCCATAAACATTTTCAGGGCTGTGAGGTACTGCCACAGCTGGGATCATGGCTGGGGGCTGACAGATGTGTCCTGGCCTCATGGGAAAGTCCCATTTATCTGATGGTTTATGAAATGTGCCTCATACCCCGATTGCTCCTTCTTCTCATCTGGGTAAGTTGTAATGTGGTGCCAGCCTCATCTGCCACATTATTAAGAGTGGTGTGAGCTGCTGGTGGAAGAGGAACATGGGACAGCAGCTGCAGGTCAGACCCAGGTATCAGCAACCCAAGTCTTATGCAAGAGGATGGAAATGGGAGTGGAGCTGCAGGTCACTCAGCAGCTCCATCACTTAGGAGTGGTAATTTACTTTTTTCTCACATCCTCTGTGAGTGCTGACTTCTCCAACCAAGCAATCACCTGTCTTCAGGGGAAGGGAGATGAAATGTAGGGTGACTGCAGTGGCACCTCTTGGGCAGCATGCAGGGAGGGCTGTGAAGCATGAGCCCTGTCTCCCTGACCCAGCTGGACAGGACAGTGATGCTCCAGCCCTGAGTGGGCTCCATGTGGGGCCAGCACTCTGCCAGAATCCTCAGGCTCCCACAGGGAGCTTTTCCCCAGACCCTCCAGCTTTCATGGATGCAGGAAGCTCCAGCATATGCTGCTGCTGCAGTGAGCAGAAAATCGACCGAGAGTCTGCTGTGCCCTGATGGGCTGGTCACAGCTCTAAACAAGACACACAAGCCTTGGGGCTACTTGGCTGTCATTAAAATGGTGTGGATGGGAGGAAAAGTCTAATTGACTGAACAACGGCCTGCACTGTGTAATTAAACTCATTGTGGCTCTACCTGCATGGGTCAGAAGTAATTTGTGTGGCTGTTAAATCACTGACAAATAAGAGGTGGGGAGGTGTGTGAAAGTATTTCTTACATATGTTTCCATAGGTCATTTTGCTGTTTCATTTCAGGCAATTTTGTGTCCTTCAAATTTTTGGTTTCTGCCAAATTTGAGGAGATTGTTAATATTGGATGCTGAAGCAGGGAGAAGTAAAAAGGTCACTGTTGTTAGCAACAGTGTTTCAGGAGGCAAGGTTTCAAGTGGCAGCAATACTTTCTCAGCACTATTTTCTTATTTGAAGCGAAATCCCTCAAAAGAAAAGAAGTCTGTTTGCCAGAATGTGTTTCAGCCTGGCTCTGCATCCACTGGTGACCAGTCAATTGCTTTTATTGACTTGAGCAGCAGAAGACCAGGCCTTCTACACAACTTGGTGAAACACAGGCCAGTCCTTTACTGTCAGGAATTTATTTTCACTGAGAGCTTGGAAAGTTCTGGCTTCAGAATATGGTGCATTTGGAAGAAGTGGAATGAGAAACCTGCTGTAGTGTCATGTTGAAACTTTTTGACCTTGTTTTAAAGCCCTTGCTCCATCTTGTAGCTCTGCTCTTATTGATTATCATTTTGAGTCCTTCAGGTGTTTTGCTGTGCCAAAAGCACTGTGTGCTTTTCAGAACAAATAATCTGACATGACAGGGAGCTGCTGAACTGACTCTGCTCTCTCTGGGCTGTCAGCACAGGACAGAGCTTGGTGCTCGTGCTGGATGAGACCCATGTGGGTAAGTGGAGGGGCTGACATTTTGTCCCAGTAGGACCACATGAGCAACACAGGACTCTGTGGCCTGGGGTGACTGATGCCCGTGTTTCTGCTGGTCAGGGGGAAGGATGTGGCACAGCCAGGCTCTGGGACATGCACAAGCCCTTCTGTCCTAATCATTCATCACTGTAGAGAGACAGAACAGAGGGTGGGATGGATCCCCAGTGGGGATCCTCTTGCCTGATTTTCTATTTCTTGACTGTGAAGAAACCTCTATAAATCTAGCTTATTATTTCTGAGCTGATGATGAAGCACCTCACTTTTCAGGTAAGAAGAAACTCCTAGTGTGGTCTGCTGCTCCTTTATCATTTTACCCCAAGCACAGGAAATACAAGGTGTGACCATCTAGCTGCAGTATCGCTCCAGAACTGTGGCAAGAGGAACAGGGAAAAGAGCACAGGGAGAGCAGGATATGTAATATTTTTAAAGACAGCAGCCTACCTTCTGTTTTTTTGTCTACAGAAAAGAAGTGAGTCTAAATGGCTTCTGCTAAGTCCAATTTGTTATGTCTCCAAGCATAGCTAATTACCCTGACTTAGCCCAACTCTGAGTTCTTCCCAAGGGTTTTGGTGCTATTCCTTCTATATTGATTTATAAAGTTTCTTTATTTTACTTTCCTTCTACATGTTCTGTATAATCTTTTTCTCCCTGCCTTAGTGAGAAGCCAGTAGCTAGTGTGACAGTGCTATCACAAGGTGTAAGATGGAAATGGGATCTGTCAACCAAAGCCTGATTTGCTCTGAGTGTCCTGCAATGGTCTCTTCTGGCAGCTGCCTCATGGGCTGTGTGAAATGGCCTCTTCTCCCCAGAAACCGTTTTCATGCTGCCACTCATCCTGGGGCTAGAGGAGTGAGGGGAGGCTCAGTATGGGCTCCATCGCTCTGGGAGTTTGGTTACAGACTTTGTCCCACAGCAAGGGGATTTCTGGCTTCTCCACTGACTTATCAGAAGGAATTACAGTTATTTCCTGGTTCAGCCATTCCCTTCACAGTTGATAGAGTTTTTCTAACCTCAGTCATAAATTCTGTGGGGGCACAAAATCTACCTGCTATAATCATGGGATGCCTACTGTAGTAAGCCATTGAGCCTGGACTTAAGAGACACTTCTGTCCAGTACACTTTAGAAACACTAGGTAATGAGTCCCCCAAACATCCCAATGGGCACTGTTTCTTTATGAGACTAGACTGCCAATAGGAAGAAGCTCAAGCAAGGTCAGCTTTAACTGCTAGAGCATGACACCTCTTTAACAAACATTGGTTTCTTTCCTGATATACCCATATTGTTTTTCTTTTTGTTTGTTTTGTTTGTTTCCAATGTTTGCATCTATGAACATTTTTGTCAACAGACTTTTCTGGGAGATTGTAGCACTGATCACCCTCACAACTCCTGGTGAGGATTTTATCTCTGTAAAATGGGCTGGGAAGTGGGTGAGTGTTGGCTATTGAAGAGACAGGGTGTCCACGGTTTGCAGGCATGAAGACAGTTTATTGATGCTACACATCAGTATATATACCTTTTAAACTATAGCTAAAAATAGCAAAAATATTTATGTAACTAAGTAACCTTGCTTAATCATAGCTTTGCACAGACCTGCACAGGCAGGTAGGGTCTTGCATGATTTCTCTCAAACAAGGCATACTAAGCACAGTGTTACCTTTTGCATTCCTCTTTTAAGGTTCTTTCTTTTGCCAAAGCTTATGGCCTACTCTGGCTAACACATCTATGTTGGTCACAAGCTGAACAGTCCTTTGAGTTCTGCTCTATGGCTGTATTCCCATAGGTGAGAGCAAGCCCTATACCAATCCTGTCTTTTGCACTGGCTGAGGGCAGATGCTGACGGGAGAGGGTAAAACCTGGAAAAGTAGAAAGTGTTATTTCCTTGGAAGAGTCCCTCAACCCCCAACAACTTCCATCTCAAGGTTTTGCAGAATTGCAGTAGTAGATTCTGGTGGATTTTCCTTCCATTATTTACCCCCTGATTTCCTCTTCTGAAGTCATAAACTCTCGACATTCAGCACATCCTGCAGTGGGGAGTCTCGTTCAACATTTTCTAGCATATCAACTCTTGCTCTTTTTGAACCTACCACCTATGGGTCATGGTTTAATCTCTTGCAGTTCTTGTGTCAGAAATGATGAATACTGGTATTCTATGAAACTGATACATTTATAGGCCCCTGCCAGCTACCTATTCCACAGAACAATGGATCCTGTTTCATTTATACTCTCTTTGCATGGAAGTTGCTCCACACTTTTAAGCAGCCTTTTGGCTCTCTTCCATGCCTTTTTCTGACTTTGCAATAGCTTGTGTGACAGGAAGAGAGAACTGCACTTATTTTTCAACACACGAGTGCAATACTGGGTTAGACACAGGTGTAGTAAGATAGCCTGTTCTCGCTCTCTTTCCAAATTGTTTTGGTGTGATGGTTATATACTTCTTAGGGCCGAAAATCAATGCAGGTATTAATTAAATTTTTTAGTCAGACTCATGCAATTAATCATCAGGACTTTGGAGTCCTGACATAGTGGGCTTTCAGTGGTTCACAGGCTAGCTCTAGTCACATTCAGCACAAGCTGAGTACACCTGGGGATTACAGCACCACATGCAACGTGGTGTACAGGGAGGAGCTGAGCAGAGCAGAGATTCCCTTGCCAGATGCTGCAGGTGCACGGCTGTGTTGCTGCCGTGGTGAGGGATAAAGACATGGGATTGCCAGGTGGAGCACATCCATAGCAGAGGTGCTGTACCCAGCTGTGCTTCACTGGCTGGGCCACACAAACTCTCAGATGGCTCTGTGTCTGCTGCACCTAGTTTTGGACCCCAGACCTGGGAGCTGTGGCACCTTCATTGTGCCCTTCTCCACTGTCACTCAGACAGGACAGATACATTTCTCTGCTCTGTGGTGGGTCACCCACAACCTGTGATTTCGCTGCATGCATACTGGACCTAGAGCTCTTCCTGCAGAGCATTGGGATGAGAAGCAGATAAGATGAGAGTTGAGGGATTTGTTGTGTAATGGTAACACAAAGTCTGACACACTACATTGACACAGGACACCTTTTTTTCTCTCCTTTCTCACCAGGAGCTTTGCCCAGTGCTTCCCATCTTGTCTTTGCATAGCCAGGGCAGAAACTGCCTTTCCTGCTCCTCCAGCCCCTCAGCAAGAGTGGATATACATCTCAGTCACCATGGGCAAGATGGACAACACCTCCGTGGAGCTGAACTCTCCCTCCGAGGTGAAGCAGGCAGCCCTGGAGGAGCCGGAGCCCATCAGCCCTGAGGTTGTGAGCACCAAGAAGAAGAAGAAGGAGATCCCAGACAGAGGTTCCTGGAAGGGGAAATTTGACTTCTTGCTGTCCTGTGTGGGCTATGCTATCGGTCTGGGCAACGTCTGGCGCTTCCCTTATCTCTGTGGCAAAAATGGAGGAGGTGAGAGAAATGCACAATGAGCATTGTCCCCAAGCAGGTTTTGGTTTGGTGTGGGTCTGGGCAAAGGGGTTATCCTCCAGCTGAGAGCTACCCCACATGGGGGTTGGGAGTTACTAAGTTGTCCAGAGACAAGTTTCAATGATCTGTGGGAAATCTAGCAAGTGCAGGCTGGGAAGAAGCAGTCCAAAGAAACAAAACAAGCAGTTGGAGATCTGTCACACTTGTGCAGTCCAAATTTGCAGGGCTACACAAAAAAAAAGCAAAACAAAACACCCCCCCCCAAAAAAAAACCAAACCAAAACAAAACAGCAACAACAACAAAAAACCATGTGGGACCTCATTTACTTACAGGGAGGGATATGACAAATAGGCACCCAGCTGGATTCTGGGGCACCTCCAGAGAAACCAGTTTGCATCTGTTAAAGGTGGGGTTCTCCTCAGTCTGGTGGATTCTTAAGGGAGTTCTCCCTGCTCAGCTACAGAATTTCTTGATCTTGGATCAAGTCAGAAAACACACTTCTGTGCCTCAGCTCCCCAGCTCCTCAGGTCTTCAGCCTTGTCAGGGAGATGCTTTTGTGGAGGGGAGTATGGGCAGGTGTCAGTAGAGCAGAGGCTCTTTCTTCTCACTGCATGCTGAGCTCTCCCATTGCCTGTGCCTGTTACTAAAACAGCTTTCCTTATCCCCTTTGAAGAGCTGCTCACTTCCTTGAACCATTTTACAGACTTCCCACACAAGTCCAAACCCCTTTTCCTCACCTTTAAGGCTGTATATATGATTTTAGTTTTGTCTGCTAGTCTTCCAGCATTGCTCTTTGCTTCCCTCTTAGCTCTTCCTGGCCTGAAGTCCCCATCCCAAATGCCACACTCATTCATACTGCTCTGAGGGTCTCTTCTCGTGTTTCTTCTCCATGTCTTTTTAATTTTCCTTTTGCCTTTGACTCTCATAATTTCTTGTATCACCAGCCCATTTCTGCCATCACAAGCAGTGTAGGATGCTCTTCTCCTCCAACCCTGGAAAAGAGGAGAAGGGTCTTGCTCCCTGAAGCAATGTCCATTTAACTTCATGGCATTTAAGGGTATCTAGGCCCTTTCTCTGAAGCATGTGGAGTCAATCCCAGCAGGAGACCAGAAAGTTAGCAATTTTGACAAGAAGTTTTCTAAGCATGTTGTTTTCACAGAATTGTAGAATCATAGGATGGTCTGAGTTGGAAAGGACCTTAAAGATCATCCAGTTCCAAACCCACTGCCAAGGGCAGGGACTCCTTCCACTAGGTTGCTCAAAGCCACATCCGACCTGGCCATGAACACTTTCAGGGATGGGTCATCCACAGCTTCTTTGGGTTTTGTGGAGAGGTGGAAATGTGAGGTTTATGGGAACATCCAGGCCTGCCTCAGGAAGCCTGTGCCACCAATGCCAGAGGAATGGCACAGGTTTGTCATCTTTGTCTGGCCCCACTCTGGCTGCTAGCTCTCCTCATAGAACACTTCCCCCGTGGCTAGGTCCCAGCACTGGTTGTTCACCAGCATCTGCCCTGTGGTTGCTGCATCATCTCAAGTCTCACATCAGCTCTGTCCTCCCCGTGACTGTCTCCTTACACATAAAGGTGGAGATGACACCGCCTGTAATTAGATGAGGGGTGTTGTGAAGCTAAAATCGACCCTGCCTCCAAAGCCAGCTGAGCACCGAGGACAGAGGGTGCCGTAGAGGTGTGGAGCACTATTATTAGCAGCAGCAATGGCACACGGGGTGATCTCCGCCCTGCCAGCTGCGGGCACGCAGAGGGAGCAGCCAGGCAGATGAAATGCGGGAATTCTTTCCTGCCTGCTCCCGAGCACCGTGCCTCCCGTGCCGCTTCGTGCCGTGCGTGGCAGGCTGGATGGCTCCTTCTTCTCCGGCACTAAGGGAGCGGGCGGAGCTGCCGGGCCGGCAGAGCTGGCGCACGAACCGGGACCGGGACCGGGACCGGGACCGGGACCAAGCGGAGCGCACGGCAGCTCCTCCGCGGCCGGGCGGGCTCTGCCCGGAGCGCAGCAGGCTGTGGGTGCGACGCTAATTTTAGCGTCCTGCATGTGCGCTGCTCAGAGCACGGCCGTGTGGGCTGCTTCCATTACGCACAGGCAAATTGAACTGAATGGAAATCTTGTCCTCTCGCTTAGTGCTGTCACCCTGCATCGGCTCATGGCTGGTTTGCTCGGCGCAGGGAGCTCGGGGCACGGCAGCTCAGCGCTCGGCCCATCCGCTGCGGGGAGCAGGCTTCACCCAGAGTGATGCCTGGGCTCCCTGCTGGCCCTGCACGTAGCTGGATGTGCCCAGCTGTGCCCATGACTCCTTTCCCATCTGGCTGTACAGGACCTGGGGATGATATCCACTCCTGCTTGAGGACCTGGCCCTCTAAAGTGTCAGTGTCATTGCCAATACCTCTCAGTCCAAGGAGGTGGGCTGGTTTGTAGATTTCCCACTATTCTCAAGAATCTTTGTCAATCCAGGATAAAAGACTTGTGTCCAAAAGTGTATTTGGTTCGTTCTTCCCAACAGTCTAATAATATCTTTCACTTACAAATCTTCCTGACCTGTTGTAAATGAGAAGTGTGGGATCATCAGAGCTGCAGCCAAATTTCATTATTTGCTTGCACAGAAGCAAGAAAGAGACTTGCACTGCTGCTAAGGTCAGCCTCCAAACGGCACAGCAGCAGGGTGGCAGCAGCCTTGTCCTTGGAGCAGACGCTGGCTTCCCGCAGGGCTCTCAGGGGGCTGGACCTTGCAGACTGTGCTGTCTAGAGCACACAGAGGAGGCTGCTGAGCAGGCTTTGATCCCAAAGCTGTTCTCTCTCCTGTATGCCAGGCTGCTGGTGAAGCCAAGAGTTTCCATGCCAGCTGGTGATTCAGGCTCATGGTCACCGAGCTGCTGGCACAGAGAGTGTTTTCTCCCCAGCATCCACTGCCAGCTCCTCTTGCATGCTGCCTCCCATGGACTCCCATGCCGGGTGCTGGCACCTGCCTCTCCCAGATGGGTTCAGCTCCCTGCTTGGCAGGCAGATGTCCCCAGCTGGATGTCCCCTGAGCCAGCATCCCTGGCTGTGCCTGGCTGCTTCCCTGCCCTCGGAGAGCAGCGGCTGGAGCCTGGCTCTGCTGGGTGCAAGCTGGGCCACAGCTCTCCAGAGTGGCTTTGCTTGCTGGCTGCATGTTTGTTTTCCCACGATTATCTGGAGAAGAAAACTCAGACTGGCAGCTCAGCCCTAAGGCTAGTGCAGCAATCAGTGATTAGCCAGCTTCTTCTGGGCAAACTGAGTGTCCTCCCTCTGTCCCCAGCCAGCATCTTCTGCAAAAGTTTGTTCTCCTCAGAAGTGATGGCCCACTCAAGTACATGCATGAGAAAGATAAAAAATGGACTTTATCCCATGTCCTAGAAGTCAGGATTACCTGAACTTGTACACCCTTCTAATCACAGAGCAAGGCTCTCCTATTCTAATAGCTCTTGTAAAAACTGGGTGCCAGTAATATATCTAGTGAATGACTGTTCTACCTCTTTTCTAGTGATGAGATGATTTCCATAGGGCCATGGAGAATAATAATATTTTCACTAGGAATTTTAAGGGTAAAACCTAAAACACAGGTGGGATGGTATATAGCATTGTTACAAGAGCCGATACTGACTTGGTCACAGTTTTCTTAAAAGACTGAAACAGCCATAAACAAAGAAAGCAGTGGCCAATGTCAGGTATTCCTATGCACTATTCTCTCAAGAGGAAGAAGAATTGAAAGTTTCTGCAGGTAAGACAGAAAGCGTCAACAAGTTACCAACGTCAGTGTCCAAGTTTTTGGGTTTGCTGTCAGATTTCGTTTAGCATTGTCTAAACAGCTAACAAAGTGAGCCTGGCATTGCATAGCTAGTGGTGCCTGTGTAGATGTATACATGGTACATACATACCCACAGTGGTAAGGGGATGGCAGCAGTGACCTCAGTGGGAGACTCACCAAACACACCAACTCCAGCTGCAAACTGTCACCTCTGAGAGAGGCTGCTCCTCATCACATGGGTGCTGCAGAGCAAGAAACTGCAGCTGGCGGCATTTCCATCTTGATCAAAGGGGGAATTGCCTGATAACATGGCTCCTTCTTTCAGGGGCCTTCCTCATCCCGTATTTCCTGACCCTGGTGTTTGCTGGGATTCCTCTTTTCCTGCTGGAAACTGCTCTGGGCCAGTATACCTCTATTGGTGGACTGGGAGTCTGGAGATTGGCACCCATGTTCAAAGGTACTGTGCTGTGTGTTTGTGACAGCAGTGGCATGTAACTACAGGCAAAGCCCCATTAATGGTTTGAAGGCAAATCAGCAAATCCCTGGGGGCTGGGATGGGGTGGCAGGTGAGGGGAGGGTTTTTCCCTTCTGTCTTTATCAAGCTGACCTCGATGTCTGCAGTCACTAACATCACTGTGCTCTGTTCATGCAGTTTTCTGTGGTGACAAGGGGCTTTATGAGCAGTATGGACTGTGATGGGGGGGCTCTGGTTGCAGAAGACCCTTTGTTTTCCCAAGCCTCTCTACATGCGCTTACTTTAATTGCATGGGAATGCAACCTGTTGCCGTGCTTGAAGTAACTGTTTTCTAGAAGCCAATGTTAGAAGTGGGAAAGTGCAATTCTGCCAGGGAAGTGACAAGATCCTGTTTTCGTGGAGCTCTGTCCATATAAGTACAGGTAGCACTGTTCCCCCAGTAGTAATGAATGGCTGAGAGACATGAGGGAATGAGCCTCCCTTGCTGACCAGCTAACAGTGCAACTATAGTGCACTGTGTTGATGAGCCAATTCTCCTTTTCTGGTTTCCAAAAAAACCCTTGCTGTGATGCCCATGAACTCTCTTGGGTGCTGGAGTCCTGGATTGATGCTGCTTTCTGCCTTCATTTGCAGGTGTGGGACTGGCAGCTATGGTTCTGTCCTTCTGGCTGAACATCTACTACATTGTCATCATTGCCTGGGCTCTCTACTATCTCTTCAACTCTTTCACTGTGGTGAGTCACGGATGTGTCTGCAGCATAGCATTGGCTGTGGTCTGGGTCCTCACTCCCTTATGGGCAGTGATTTGTTTGTGACCCTCAGTGGGCACTAGCTGCTTGCCATTTGTGCAAAGAGCCCTTATCAGCATTGTTCTGGACCCTTCCTGAAGAGGTTCATCAGCCCTGGAGGCAGTTTTGTAGTGCTGTTGGGTAGTGATGCTTGTCCTCTGGAGACGATGGTCCCATCCCCTCTACAGGAGCTGTTCCCCACTCACATCAGTCTTTAAAACTCACTCTGTGTTTCTGTTTTATTTCTAGGGCTGCTCAAATCTGAGCTGCATATTTCCAGAACTGATGCTGTCAGGTTTTGTCACATCATGGTCTTATTTCTCAGGACTTACTCCTTATCTTAATTAGCTCTTATTCACTCCTCTCTTGATAAATGTTATCCAAGGAATTCTTTTTCTGCTGGGAAAATGACTCAGAAAGTATGTAGACATCTGCCTGTGACTGTCCCTTAGCATATGCTTTGGTGTTATGTTTTATAGTGGGTTCCTTTTCCATAGCAGGGCATTCTACCTTACAAGGTTAGTCCTATCCCATATTAACTTCTTGGTAGCTGAATTATATATTTCTGCTAAGAGTTTCCTTAATGTAACTCTCTGAGCAACCTGCAGCCTTAAAGACATCAACTGCATGGTTCAAACAGGATCTTCTTAAATGTCATTTAGTTATAACCATGAAATGCTGTTGTGGACATTGTACATCCAGTTTTACTTTTTGTTCCAGCAAAAATTTCAAGTATCTATTAAATCTTTAGCAGAATTATTCAATTTGGCATTCCCAGCTGTGCTTCTACCACCAATACCACCTATTACTGTAGGGTCTTGGATCTAGAACAAAATTATTGGCTGTGGATGATTAGATGCACCCTCAGGGATTCCCAAATAAATAGAGGTCTTCCCCAAAGTAACCCATCCCAACTAGACCCTGGGCAGGATGCATCTTAGGATGAGGCCTTGGTGTATTCAGGTGGTGAGAGTGCTTGTATGTACATAGGCAGATCCAGGTGTTTGGCTCAAGACCTTTTCTTTTTCCAGAGATAATAATTCCAAATGAAACAGTTACTGTCCTGGAAAATTTAATCCTGTGCTTGTGTTATAACAGTCTGTTTGTGTAGACAGCCCATTGCCTCCATTCTCAGTGCCATGTTGCTTTTTAAGTATTGAAGTTGGTGCAAATGAAACATAAGAAACAAATCACTGCTTATTCTTTGTGCAGTAAATTCTAGCCCCTTGTTGAGTGAAGCTAGCAAAAAGCTGTAATGGTTATAAACACCATATCCCTTGATAGTATTTTAATTTGTAAGTATTAATTATCAACAGTTAATTGGCTTTCTATGTGGGGGGTTGCTAACATTTTATCAGAGCTACCTAGCATTGCCCTAACCACACAATGATATTTTTTCCTGGAAAATCCTTGTCACAATTTATCATGTTTTGGAAAATTGTTCCATTAGTTTGGCTACAAGGGCATGCTCGTCCAGTGGAGCTGCCCATTGTCTTTGCAAAAAAAAAAAAAATTGAAAAATCGAAGGGGTTTAATTTTACAAGAAGGCAGATTTCACTTGGGAGATATCACAGGAATGATAACCCTGCTGTCCTTGTGCCGGTGCAGGACCTGCCGTGGCAGAACTGTGGGAACGACTGGAACACAGAGCGCTGCTTCTCCAACTACTCCCTGAACGACACCACCAACCTCACCAGCGCTGTCACCGAGTTCTGGGAGTATGTCCCCAGCCTGCTACACCAGGTTTCCCCCCCCTCCCCGTGGCCATTGTGCCTGCCCACCAGGCTGTGCCTGCTGGCTCTGTTCCTCGGGCAGCTTTGGCAGGAGGGCATTACAGCCAGCCACAGGGCATGGTGGGCGTGGGATGCACTGTGCAGGTGCAGGTCAGAGGGACAGGCAGGCAAACAGCCTCTCCACCTCTCTTTGCCTCCTTTTATCCCATCACATTGAACCTCAGTTCTCTCTAGGGATTTATGACTCCTCACACTTGTCTGCACCTGGCCCTTCACCCTCCAGCCACCTCTGGGAGCTCCCAATCCCCCTGCCCTTGACTGTTAGACTTCCTCCTCACACAGTGTCTCCCACCCTTAGGAGGAACATGCACCAGATGTCTGGAGGCCTGGGGGAGCCTGGCACCATCCGCTGGCCCCTGGCTGGCACGCTGGCCCTGGCCTGGCTGCTGGTCTACTTCTCCATCTGGAAGGGTGTGGAGTGGACAGGCAAGGTACAGTGTGAGGGCCGGGTTTTTTGGTGCTGTCTCTCATTGCTGCTCCCAGTGTCCTTCAGATTCAATTTTATTTAAGTGTCTATAATTAAGGTTATGGTGTTTAGAGGCAAAATCACAGTAGATACTATTAAATTCCTGACACTTACCTTTCACTGCTGCAAAAATTGCTACCATGTTTATGGTAATTTTCATTCCAAGTGTAGAGAATAGCTCTTGCCTGTAAGGTCGTGGGTCTGAGCGCACATTCTTTTTGGGAAGAAGCATTTTCAGAAATTACTTGTATTTCCCACTTTGGGCCAGCCCTTTGAGAGAGCAAAGCTTTTTGTGGCCTCCTCCTTTTGACAATCACAGTCTATTAAATTGCCTCTGGTGGAAAAATTCTCACCATCTCCTTAGAAAATTTCCCTGCTGCCTTTTTGATATTGGTGGGAGACCTTCAGATGAGAAGCCTGTTGTTATTCCCTGTGCAGTGTTCCAGGCTAGCACAGCAGAAAGGTAATTGCTTTGTTTAATGAAACAGCAGTGCTGAGATGCTGGGATGTGTTATTTAGAGCACAGCATGGTGCAACAGGAGACTATAATGAAAGGAATAATCTAGAGGAGAGATCAGAAAGAAGCACTTCAGGGGTAGGTCACCCAAGCTCTTAACTTCCTCAGTGGCTTTCAAACAGGCTTTAGCTACACAGCCACAGCAAAGCCCTGGTGATCACTGGTGTGGGCCCTGTGATGAGGAATGGCACATACCTCTAAGATCCTGAAACAGTGCTGAAAAGAAAGCAGTGGAATCAAGACAACTTATTTTGCTTGATGCATTGGTCTAGAGAAACACCATCTTTGGCTCTGCAAAATAAGGATGTGATGACTTCAGGGGATTACTTCTGTGGACTAAAATTATCCCTGTGCAATTCCCTTGTCTTTGGGCATTCCATCCAGACTTTGGCGTGCTACTTTTGTGATTGCTGTGTCCTTGTGTATCATGGGCAAGTAGAAACCTCCAACAGCCAGAAACGTTACTAACAAATGCAAGGAAATGCTGCTGAAAGTGGCTGTGCTTGGGACCCTGTCCCCCTCAGAGGAGAACATGCTAGACTCAATGACACCATGGACAGGAAGGCACTGGCTGGCTGATGGCTTCTCTCCATGGGCTCTTTTTCAGGTGGTGTATTTCTCAGCCACATACCCCTACTTCATGCTTTTCATCCTCTTGTTCCGGGGAGTCACACTGCCAGGAGCCAAGGAGGGGATCCTCTTCTACCTCACTCCTGACTTCAGGAAGCTCTCTGACTCTGAGGTTTGTAACCTAGTGAGAAAAGCTCTTACCTCCCAGCTGCCTCTGCATTAGGCTTCCCCAGGCACTTTTCATGAATAACCCTGTTCAGGTATTCATGACTCATGTCCCATAGGCTGAGACAAAACTGAGGGACGGCTCCTTCACAGGTGGAAATCTGTGCAGCAGCTCTCTTGTACTCAAGCAGTGTTATCCACAGGGAGTCAGAAGTTATCCTGCCAAAGGGGCCTCCCCTCTGGCTGGGAATGTCTTATTTCACCGACTGTCCTAGGGCTGGTGCTCTGGTCTTGTTCTGGTGGTCCCAGAGAGAGGACCATGTGGTGGTGCTGGCATGGGGACCTCAGAAGGAACATAAGCACAGCAGCAGTTTTTGGAAGTGCTTGAGTGATGAGTGGTGGCCAGCAATGTGTTATTGGTCACTGGAAGCAAAGAGGAACAGGGACACTTGCAAAAATGAAGTTTTTCAGGAGACACAAACTGTGTTTTTCGGCAGCGAAACTCCTATGGTTCCAGAGTCACCAGTCATGTGTGAGTGGGGACAACTGGACATCCATCATTTCCCAGTGAGGGTCCCAATTATCCCTCTTTCAGGACAATCTCTGTAACTGTACTACCAACTGCATTTGCTCTAATGCAGGAAACAGGGCTCTCAAGACCAGAAGAGTTGTCTAAATACTATGCAATTAAGAAACAAACAGTCTGCCTGCTTTTCTTGAACTTTCTAAGCTTTAAGACTTTAAGGCACTGGGACCAGCTTTGCAAGCTGTCCTCTGCAGTTGTTTGCACAAACAGCTCCATATTGGAAAATCAAAGACATGCTAGTGGAAGAGAAATGGAGGGTGTGAGAGCAGGATCTGGGTCTCTGAGTGGAGCAGCAACCCTTGGGGGCACACGTGAGAAAGCAAACACACACACACAGGCTCAGATGGTGCAAGAGTCCCTTCTGAACTGCATGGGACACTGTTCAGAAATGCATGACCCTTCTTCCATCCATATCCATCCCATCAGACAGCTGGGGATATATGTCTGATGCTGGGCCAGGCTGCACTTTGATACACCTGACATATAGGAAGGATGCAGATCCCCTACCTTCCAGTGCATAAAGGGCCCTACAGTAAAGCACTGGAGAAGGACTTTTGGCAAGGCCATGTAGTGATAGGACAAGGGGAATAGCTTTAAACTGAAAGAGAATAGCTTTAGATTAGATCTTAGTAAGAAACTCTTGACTCAGCCCGACTGACAGGGTTCCCCCAGGGCCTGGACACCCCAGTGGGCTGTACATCCAAGCACTCAGCTTCTCAGTCTGCACCCAGTCCCCCTGCTAGCCCTGCACTGAGCTGCTGCAGGGCACGGACCTGCAGCACAGAGTCCCCTTCTGCTGCACTCCTCTCCTCTTCTGGCTCCTTCTCTGCAGGTCTGGATGGATGCAGCCACTCAGATCTTCTTCTCCTATGGCCTGGGGCTGGGCTCCCTCATTGCTCTGGGCAGCTACAACCATTTCCACAACAATGTCTACAGGTCAGTTGCTTTTTTCCATCCTCCTGTGTGGCAGAGAGTGCTTATGGGTGAGGAGGGGACTGATGTCTGCTGTCCCCTTGCTGGCAGCATGCAGCCTAGGGGACACAGTGTGATCTCTGTAGAGGGGCTCCCTACCTGCAGGTCTTTTGTTTACTCCACCCTCTGCTCTTGGTAGGGACCTGCAGGTGGGTTTTTTTCTCTCTTTCTCTCTTCCAGAGACTCCATTATTGTCTGTTGTATAAACTCCACCACAAGCATATTTGCAGGATTTGTTATTTTCTCTATCATTGGCTTCATGTCACACATCACAAAGAAGTCTGTGTCAGAGCTGGCCTCCTCAGGTAAGCAGAAACCCACGTTCAGTTGCAACAGCAACCTGTGAGAACCATTTGTAACTGAGCCTGGGGTGCTCTTGGGTCTTTCCTGACTAGTTGTGCTGAAGTTTTGTTTTGCTGTGGTGAAATATTTAGGCCATTTGCTGTCTGAAACCTTCCTATGGAGAATAGATACTACCTGTGTTTTCAGTAGACGTGATCAAAATTTGGAGTCTCTTTTTCATGCAAAATCTTGAGACTGTGATCTCAGAATCATTTTTTAACCAAGATGGGACTGTCTTTCTGCACAAAGACATATTTTGAAATTGCTGTCTTTCCAGAGAAAGCTTTTATCTCACGAAACAGCATTTTGTGGTAGAAAACAAAAGGCACCAGCAAAGTTATAACCAGCTCTGAATATCAGTTTATTTTTCTAGCAAAGTGCTCCAGCTCCATTTGGTTGCAGTAATTTGATGACTTTCTTGCTTGCAGGATTTGGTTCTCCAATCATTTCTCTCTCCCCATCTTATCCCAGTGCCTCCCACTGAGTTGGTGTGTCACAGGCACAAAGGCTCAGGTGTTCCTAGCCCCTATATGGAAACCCCTGAGTTCTTGGCTGGAATTTTTGTCTCCTATTTAACCATGGCCCTTAGCTCAGACTTCCCATCAAATGCTTTGTAAACATGGGCTCATCCCTCTTTTCATTACTGCAGGCCCTGGACTGGCTTTCCTCGCCTACCCACAGGTTGTCACACAGTTGCCCTTGTCCCCACTCTGGTCCATCCTCTTCTTCTCCATGCTGATGATGCTGGGTCTGGACAGTCAGGTGAGACAACCCAGGGGCAAAGTGGGGGAAGATACAAAATCAGGTACAATGGTGCTGTCCCCTTCTGCACTTGGGACAGTGCTGAGCAGAGTGGGTTTTTACTCTCTCATGGTGTGAGGGCTGTGCTTTCCTGCAGCATTTTGGCATTGTTGTTGGTGCCAACAGCAAGCAAAGCAGAGCTGCAGCTCTCTGGCTTGGTCCATAGGTTAGCAGGGGTAGATCCTGGCAGAAGGAAGAGTCATGTCGTGGAAAAGGCTGGCGCCTGGGTACTCTGACTGCTCTGCCATGTTATCTGATGGCCAAGTTTCACAAGATACTTGAGAGGGAAGCAGTTACATGTAGCTAAAGGTCTCCACCCTGCCCACTCAGAGCCCTTACAAAACAAAAACCAAACCATTTTCTTTTTTACAAGTGGTGATAGGTGTTTTTTTCTGATAATGCAGCATAAAAGTATCTACCCAATGAAGCAGTGAATTGCAGCATGCCTTCCTTTTGGGTGCATCAAAATCAAAGGTTCCTGCAAAAACCTGCATTTGTTCTGTCATATCCTCCCTTGTGCCCACATGCTTTTCTCTTGCAGCACAAACCAGCAGTACAAAATGGATGCTCTCTTGGATTACAGGTAGTGTTCATAAACACAAATCTACTTCACAATCAGACTCAAATCTATTCATGTCACTCTTGGTTTCCAGGAAAATCTAATCAACCAAATATGGTTTTCAATCATTTCACACTCTCATAAGCACTTTCTAAAGCTCATGAATGCATTACCACAGACATAATTTAGCAAAATAACCAAAATTCAAATAATTCCTAAATGTTCTGAAAGAAACTACATTTACAGAAAAAAAAAATCTGCATGGATTATTAACTCAGTGCTGGTAAATAGTTTGACAATAGGCCCTCTAAGCACTCTGTGGAATTAATTTGCTGCATTAGCTTTTAAAATACCCCTTGAAATTCTCCACATCCTTTCTGACAGCCAGTTTTGGTGAGCAGGCAGTCTGTTGGGGAGGCTATCATTGCCTGGAGGAAGAGGCTTGAGGGGGAATGAAGCATCAAAAGAAGAACAAGCTTTCAAAAAGTACACTTAAATACATATGAAGAAGCTTTCTGTCTGCATGCTGGAGCTCTGATTCATTCAAACACACCAGCAAGAGCATAGCAGCTTATGCATATAAATCAGTGAACACAGGCTGCTACAATGGCTGCAATTCCACATGCATTTTGAAACATTCAGTTAACAAAAAAAAAGAAAAAAAAAAAGTGTTTTTTCTATATTGCTCTGTAGGCACAGCAGGGATGCTCGGGAGCCCAGCAAGGGAAGGGAGGCTGGGCTGAGGTCTGTGTTTGTGATGCAGCCACCAGCTCCAGCCCTTTAGTGACAGTGGGAGTAGGTCCAGCTAGTTTCCTGCAGATGCAAATGATTGGGAAAGAAGTAATATCATGGGGTGAGGCATTAAGAAGAGAAGAATATATGCTAAAAAATGTGGCTGGAGAGAGTTGGTGGGAAAAGCAAAATTTTTTGGAAAGCAGACTGCAGTGGCAAGAGCAGGAGGCACCAGTGCTCAGCTCCTTGCCACTCTGAAAGCAGCATGCTTTCGTTCAGGTGCCTACATGTGCAACAGCCAAGGTTTGGCCTGTAAGCTGGGAAAAGTGAGCCCCATGCCAAGCAGCTGCAGTTCCTGGGGCTAGAAAGGTAAACCTCCTTCAGGCTGCATCCTCTATGAAGTCTGAGGCTGTCATGAGGCAATTTTCAGTAAATGGAGACAAAGAGAATTCAGCTCACTTTGTAGCCCCGTCCCTCATCACCCATCTCCCTGTCTTTCCCTCTGTGTATTCCCTGGTTTTGATCATTCTTGCACTAAAGGGCTGTCAGCTTTACTCCATCCCATTAGCTAAGGCATCATTTTCTTTACTCCTTTTCTGCTGGACACCATCCTCTGCCCCTGACCAGGGCTGTTCCCCTCCAAATGCACTT
The DNA here is from genome assembly GCA_025584955.1 of Alethe diademata. Taxonomy (NCBI): domain Eukaryota; kingdom Metazoa; phylum Chordata; class Aves; order Passeriformes; family Muscicapidae; genus Alethe; species Alethe diademata. The sequence goes on along the minus strand of JANRMJ010000077.1, from coordinate 64,629,524 downwards.
CCCTTTCTGGTCTCAGATCCCCTGGCCCTGCTGTAGCTCTGGCCGTGCCTGGCTGTGCATCCATGTGGAAGGAATAGCTTTCAACCGTGTTTTTTTTCAGTCATGCTATCTCTTCACACTGTGGTGCCAGCTCAGTCCTGACTCTTCCAGACAAAAAGCCAAGTGGGATGGGGTGAAGAGCTCACTGTCGATGACTACAAAGGCAGCTTAACCCATGCATGAGCAGCAAAAGATGCTTTAATGGCACTTGTGTCCAACATAAAAAGCTTAGCTCATGAAAAATTCAAGTGGAAGCAGTTGAACTTTGGTGCCCTGGGAATACTGCCTTTCCATGTGGATATAAAACCCTGGGCATTGCCTTGCCCTGGCCCACATGGGAGCCAGCCCCAGCAGTCAGCAGTGCAAGCTTTTCCACCATCCCTGCCCAGCTATAGGCTCAGACACTCCATTTTTCTTCCACACATCTTCCCAACCCTCTGCTGCTCTTTTTGGTCTGTATACCTCCACTCTCAGGGCTTTTTTTCTTCCCAGGGACAGGGAAGTCTGTGATATAAAAAAGTGATGAAACCACTTTCATTTTCATTGCACTGGCTTGTACATCTGCTCAGTGTGACCAGGGAAGCCAGTTTGCTGCCCTCATAAATTCCCAGGGTTGTTGCTAGAGGCACAATGTGCTCTCTGAGAGAGGTATGTTACCTGTAGTTTCTGGGAGCGAGGTATAAAAGTAAATCTCACAATTTATCAAGAGATAGGAGGGAAGGATGCACTTCACATATATACAGTCAAACTGCCCTTGTGCCTGAAGGCAGAACTAGTAGAAAAACTGGAAGGCAACACTCATGGGGATTTCGTTATGTGTTATGGTGCAGACAGCATTATTATGTTGTGCCTGGTGCAGCTCTGCACAAACCACCCAGGGATTTCCTCTAGAAAGGTGATGTGCTGTGAGAACGGGCCTTTGGTGTGCTACATGCATTTAATGTTGTGTGCTTGAAAAAATGAAATAAAGTCAAGGACTGGGTAATCAGAGATGTTGTTATTCAAATGCACAAGAGACTGGGTAATGCAGATCCTTATTGAGTGTTTTAGATCACTGAAGAGCACAAGTTCTGTGAAGAGCAAGAATGGAAGAGCAATAAAGGTCCTGCACATGTCCCATGAGCAGCCAGACACACAGCTGTGGCACACAGCCTGGCAGCATGGGGAGCAGGGCAGTGATGGGGGGCCCTAGAGTGCTTTTGGGAAGAAGGAGGAGGCTTTTCATGGGAAGAAAAAGGCAGAGATTCATCTCAGCTTTTTAAAAGTATTTAACTTTGGTGCTCCTAACTCCATCTATATTCAGTGGGGAGAGAGATGAATTTTCAGAAGATGGTTCAGACCAACTTTGTGCAGAGATGCCTCTTTCTTTCCTAGAGTCTGCAGAGTCCATAAATCACTAAAGTTCTCAACACTGAAGTTAAATGCGTGTGGGATAAGTTACTTATATATATATATCCTTGGTGTATGCCTTTTCCCATAGTTCTGCACTGTGGAAGGGTTCATTACAGCCCTCGTGGATGAGTATCCTCGAGTCCTAAGAGCCAGGAAGAAGATCTTCATTGCAGTAGTCTGCTTCATCTCTTATCTCATTGGATTCTCCAATATCACCCAGGTACAGATGGCTGTGCTTGTACCTCCATTCCTGACACCTTTCTGGCCGCTTGGCATAGCACAGCACCACCAAAGCTTTGGGAGAAGGGACAGCATTTCTTCTATTCTGGATAAAGGGGTTTGCTCATCACTGCTCTATCTCAAGTGACTTAGGATGCCTCCATAATTTTTACCATTATCCTGTTGTCAATCTGGCCTGTTGTTCTGCTGTTTGAAATAAGGACTCAAGCCAACAGAGCCCAAATTTAGGGAATGCTTGCTGCAAAGAGTTAAGATAACACAAAGAAAACCTCTCTGTAGGGGGCTTGAACCTCTTGAGCTGAAGCTGAGGTTCATGTGAGGGGAGATGAGGGCTGGTGGGTCTAGAGACCATTTGTGGAGCAATGTAGGTTCATGAGGAGGCAAGGCAAAGCTCCAGAGAGGGGCAGAGCAGACTAAATTGCCTCCTTCTAAAGCAGAGAAGTAGAAGAGATCCTAATGACTTTCTCCTCTCCTCACCCTCGGCTATGCCTGAACAGGCTGGCTAATTGTCTGCAAGAGCACATCAGTTTTGCTGCTGGGAACCATACTTCAGCGAAAACATTGCAACAGTGGCTCTACTATGCAAGGAAATCAACATCAAACCAACAGTGATGTTCAGCAGCAACCCAAGCTGCTGGCTGATACTGTAGATCATAATCTATAACTGAACTCCTTGACCCTGTTTTTGTCTTTTCAGGGTGGCATTTATGTCTTCAAGCTGTTTGATTACTACTCAGCCAGTGGCATGTGTCTTCTTTTTCTTGTCTTTTTTGAGACCATCTCAATTTCCTGGTGTTATGGTAAGCACAAAACCCCTTGTTCCTTTGTTTTCTCCATGGGCATGGTGACTTACTGAAAAAGCCAAAGCTAGTGAAGACAATGACAGTTTTGCAACTGAAAATAGTTTAGACTGATAACTTCAGAAAATCAGGAGTGAGAGGCTGTCATCTTACCTCTCCAGGGCATCACAAAGACCTCTGCACAGACTGGCAGATGCACAGGGTCTTTCCCTCTAGGCCCTCAAGAGGACACCAGGAACGTGGAAGCTGTTAGCATGAATTTGTGTCCCAGTACCCCATCTCCTCCAGCTGATGCTTCTCATGCCACACTGTCACCTTCTTGCTGTGTCTGGCCTGTGCTCTGCCATGAGAAGAGGTGAAGATCATGATGCAGAAATGGGGCTTTTTCTCAATGCTCATTTCTTCCTGTAGGTGTGAACAGGTTTTACAGGAACATCGAAGAAATGATTGGCTACAAGCCTTGCATCTGGTGGAAGATCTGCTGGGCCTTCTTCACACCTCTTGTCTGCCTGGTAAGACCTGGGGAATCCTGTGTGCAGGAGTGGGTCTAGAAAGATCTCTAGATGGGCAGTAGGCAAACACTGTGTTCTCAACTCAGCACAGGTCTGGTGCAAGGGGGTTCCACACAGATGGAGATGGGTAAAGGGATGCAGGAGCCTCTTTCACTCTGCCTGCTGGAAATCACCCATAAAAAATGTTCTAGATGATTGCTTTTAATCTAAATGAGGCCATCAGTTCTTCATTCTTTTTTTTTTTTTTCCTGAGATGCCAAAAGATAAGCAAAATAATTTAATGTTTTAAAAAGCTATTATTGGTTCTGGCTTTCAGCTACTCCAGCTTCAGCCTCTTACATGCGTATGAGAACAAAGGCTGTCACAAATGCAGGATAACTGACTGCAGAGCAGTTTGGCCTTTACAGGTACCTGCCCATCCAGCAGAAGTAGTGCAGGGAGTGGTGTGATAAGGCCAGGGACAGGAAGATGAAGACTCCTGAGACCAGCAGCGAGGATGCTGTTTACTTGCATAGGAGCTGCTGTGGGGGCACTGCTTGTCTGAGTAGTCTAGTGAAGAAGGAAATCAGGGGTATTCCAATTCCAGCTTTTTACATAGGATAAGAAGAAATTATATGAAATTACCAGTTGGTGGGCTGAAAGAATCTAGACTAATGTAAAGAGCTTTTGGGTTCCTGTAACACTGTTGGGAGCTAAGAAGGTAATGAAGGAAAGAATGGCTGGACCCCAGTTTTATACTTTCCCCTGCAGTGGCTGGTGTTCTTTTCCAGGGTGTGTTCTTCTTCAGTGTGGTGGAAATGACCCCTCTGACACTGGGGAAATACGTCTATCCTGCGTGGGGACAAGGCATTGGCTGGCTCATGGCCCTGTCCTCCATGGTTCTGATTCCGGGGTACATGCTCTACTCTTTCTTCACCTCAACAGGGACTCTCCAGCAGGTAGGAACATCCTCACCACCCTGCTCTCGGCTCAGGCTAAGCTCCTCCCTGAAATAAACCTGGACTTAGCAGACCCTGCTCTGGCAGAGCTGGCAGAGTCCACCAGATGGGTGCTGCAGGAGCTCTGTGCACCATCTCCCCCAGGGAGGGTTCAGATCAGTCCCACTGCACTGAATAGCCTCCAGTGAAGGTGGTCTACCCTTCTGTCTGCTGTTCCTCATTGAGATTTGTAATCATCACCACAAAAATGGAGCCCTCCTCCCCTGACCATCCCTTTGGCATGGGGTACTGGAGGCATGGAAGAGTTTGAATAGAAATCCTTGAGGTTTCTTACCCAGAGAAATCCCAGCTCCTGATGATGTCTACTTGGCACTCCTCAGCAGGGAGATCAGCATCCTCCAAGCCTGAATCCTGAAATGTCTCAGGCGAGGCCCTGCTAGGAGCAGAAACAAGCACAGGGGTGGTTTGTCATGTGCCTTTCAGGGAACACTCAGTGACTGAGGGGTTAGAAAGCAAGAAAGACCCACAATACCTACCACACTAGTCTTGTTTAAAACATTATCTTTAGTAATTTGAGCAGGATTTTATGTACCAGTGACTCATGAGTCTCTATGTCATACCCAGTACTTACTGTTAAGAATTTATTTACGGTGTTGACATTCAGTCTTGAGAGCACTGTGCCCCAAATCCCTGGCTTGGTGCTTACATTTGTAAGAAGTCAGCCCAGGAGTGTTGATATATGGCTTTCCCAGCCCAGCTGGAACAGCAACCAGACACCATCTAAATCACATGAGTTTATTTAAGGGATGCTGTATTTTAAACAAAGTTTGACTCAAAAAAGTTGTGGCTGGAATTACTGGGCTTAGGTCAGCTTCATATTCTCTGCCTTTAAGGTAAAGTTGCAGGTGGATTTGAGTTTTCTTCCACACAGCATTCCATTTGGATGGGCTCTGATGTGGGAACTGGGTGGGTTTGGGGTGTGAGATCTGCTTGCAATTTCTGGTTTCTCATCTGCAGCTGGGTTTAGGTATTTCTTCCTACAGGACTCAAGCCAGGCTGTTATGTCAAGCCACTTTGTTGATTTTAAGTTGAAGGCCAGAGCAATTCCAGCAGTAGGCCCTTTCTCAGACATTTACAGTGTTCCTTCATTCACTCATAATGTGAGTAGAAAAAGGAGGGAAGCCTGAAAGTACAGGTCTGGGTTCAACCCTTTGCCTAGTCTCAATCCTGTTTCACTGGAGATGGAGAAAGCACATCACAGCATCTGGGGGAGCCCAAACTGGTCTGCAACCTCTCAGGAGTAGCTCGACTCCTCCTGACCAAAGGCTTGTGCCAATTACACCCACAGCCCTTCCAAAGTGCTGTGTACTCCTGTGCTGCCCCAGGGGCTTGGAGGGAAGTTCATGAGTGTGTTTCCAGCCATCCCCTCAGCACCCTGTGCAAACCATCAGCACCATAAGCAGCATGAGTGGCTGATGAGCACCCTCCCTCTTCTTCCTGACTCTTCCTCTAACATTGCCCACGAACATCACGAGACCCAGACCCCCTCTCAATCATTCATAGACCTAGGAGTGAGCAGCAGATGGCAGCAGGAAGAAAGTAGGCTAATCTGTGTGTGCATGTGTTGGTATCAGAGAGACAGAGAGAATTTTTGGCCTCTTATATGCACAGATCCTGGATTAATTTGTAATAGAGCTGGAGCTGGAGGGAAATTAGATGCCAATCCTGAATAAAGTGGTTTTGACAGACAGGAAAGATTACAAGTCCTTTTGATCCTACTGAGCATGAATGTGAGAGGGGAAAAAAATACCATGAATGGCAGAAGCAGTTCAGTGAACATTTCAGGGAATTCACCCAGCAGCAGCCTCTTCAGTGGTATTGGAGGGTAGGAGTTTGTTTCCCTTTTCTGGAAAGTGATTCTACCTGTCTTTGTGATGTCTGTTCAGGTCAGGCTTAATCCTCCTCTGCGTTTTCTTCTGCAGTGCACAGCATCAGTCCCTCCCTGACTGACAAAAGTGATTCATTCTTCTTCATCACTCCTGATGCTCAATCCACACGCCTCCAGTAATGATTTGCCCCTCCATATTTTCCTGGGTTCCTGCTTCATTTTACTTGACTCTGCAATTTTCGTTTGATTAGCTCAGGGTGGCAGGAATTGCTGCTGTGCAAAGGTTTGTGCAGGTGGATGTTCTGATCTGCATCAAAGGCACAGTCTCTAACCTTGTTAACCTGCTGTAGTTACTTAGCAATGTAATCAATCATAATTGGAAAATAGGTCTGCTCTAAAGCCTGTGGCATCCAGCTCTCTCTTCTTCCTCCTTGCAGCTGGTCTTGCCTGGTAGCAGTTTGCCTCTGTTATCAGGATGCTCCCCATATTTCAGATAAAAGGAAGAGCTGCTGTGCTCTGTGCAGCATCAAAGCAAAGGTGACTGGCAGAGGCTTTTGGGGTGCTGCCAAATGCTGCTGGAGGAGTCACTCCATCCACCATCCCCTTGCCCTGTAACCAGGGTCACCTCTGAGCCTTGGGGTGAGGTCCCAACCCTCAGCTGCTGCCATCCGTGCCCTGGCTGTCCCACTGCTGCTGCCCCCAGCCCTGGCTGACACGCTCTCTCCTTTCATTCCCGGGCAGCGTTTGCAGCAGATGACACAGCCCAGGCCAGAGGTGCACGCTCAGAACCACGGCCTCCAGCCCAAGACGTCCTTGAACGGGAGCATCTCGGACGCCGCCGTGTAGGAGGGAAGCCTGAACTCCTCGCCCTGCCCTGCAGCTGCTCACTCACCATTGTCCCTCCAGCTCCTCTGGCACAGCTCGCTGTCCCTGGCTCTGCGGTGGTTTTGGCTTGTCCAAGAGAGGACCTAGTGGAGGAACCGTTCATGGCTCTTCCTCCTGGCGTGGCTGACCAAGGCCCTGAACAAGCTCACCACCAGGGCGTTGTGTTGTGTTGTGACCACCTTCATCCCGCAGCACCCTGGTCCAGGCCCTCAGGGAGGAGCACCTGGTGGTGACATCTTCCTCCTCCTGAGGGAGGTGGTGTCTCTAGAGAGCTTAGGCTGATTGTAATCCACTTGTCTGCTTTTCTTGCCTTTCCATGTGAAACTCCACAGAGCATCTCCCGGTGCACAGCTGTGTTTCACCCCAGAGAGATTGCTGTCACCAGGTTCAAATCCCAGATGGCCGTTGATTGATGGAGCATAAAACACCAGCAAACACATAACTGGAGGGGATGTGCAGAACAAAGGATTCTAGTGCAGAACAAGGGATTCTAGTAAGGAGGCCTGCATGTTGGTAGCTGTAGGACATCACCCCACACCTGGAGAAGGGCTTGGGGACAGTGTGTGCTGCTCACAGTGCCATGTTTCATCCCTGCACAGTCTCCAGACAAGTTTACTGCATTCATTGGAGCTGGCACTGTGAGCCAGAGCCCAGCGGAGCAGTCAACCTTGCTTTTCTGGAGCATCCTGCCCTCTGTAGCTGTGTGCAGTAGCCACACCCTCACCCTAAAAAGCAGCTAAACGGGTAAATGGAGGGCTCTTTGCTACAGGCTGTTCATGTCCCCCACACTGACCACAACAATCTTCATGCAGAGGAGAAGCCGTGTGATAAAGAGGTTTTCTATCACTGTGCAAATCTCCCCCCAAGATGAAAAAGGGTAGTTCCTGCCAAGCACCCTCCCTGGCTGTGTCCCTGGGTGGGAAACAATCAGATGGAGCATGATGCCCATGGATCGTTCTGTTTATATTTTTTCAGGAAGTGGCCACTCCTAAATCCCAGCTGGTGGAAGGCAAGAACTCCTGAGTGAGCAGTTGGCAGGATGAAGCCACCATGCTTAAACCCACCCCTGTGAAGCAGTGCTGACTTCCCTTGGGAAGTGCCTGTTCAGCCAACTGCTGTCACTGGCACATCCCAACTCCCAACACATAAACCACAGAGGGCTGTGAGCTCTTGTAGATGGTGCTGGAGGAGTGTAACACCTTGGAGATAGCTGGTGAGTGTTTCAGAGCCATCCTACAACAGCAGCATATTTCTTGGTTGTAGAGCCTTGTGAAAGGTGGCTCATCACAGCACCACGTGTAGGTGTGACAGCAATGCTCCCAGTTGTGCCAGCCTCCCAGTGACCCCACACAGAGATAATCCTTGTACACAGAGTGTTTGATGAGCACACATGCTGTGACTTAGTGCTGATTATTGCACAGCACTGCCAGGTCTGCTCACACTCCCAGCTTCAGATCAGAACCAACAGACTCATAAACGAGCATCCAAGTAAAGGTACCTCCCACCCATCTTTCCTACCAGAAAGTCTGAGAAGTGACACTCTGCAGTCCCCCAGGGGCCCTGCTGCAGGTGACAGATGAGTTATGAGCCTTTGCACGATTGTCTTGCTCTCCAACAGTAGCTTCAAAATGCTGCAGGATGGCCCTGTGCTGCTTGTGCCTGCAATGTGTCCAGAGCAGGGGCCAGCCTGCTCTTCTGCCAATCTTCCAGCCTGTGGATCAGTAACAGAAAGAAGAAAGAAATTTTCTGGTGAAAGCTCAAGTCAGACCCCTTTGGGAGTGGGTCCCCTGCCAACTCATCCGTGCATCTTGATTAATGTTGCTTCAGATATGTAACCAATTTGTTTTTGTACTCATCATTCTCAGCAGTTATGGCTGCTGGGCATTAAGTGCATGTTTTGTGGTCTCCAGCAGCCCCAGCTGAGATCATGCCTTGTCCCACCTGTAATTGTTACACTGTTTGTGTCAAAAAAATCACGGTTGTTAAATAGACATGAGGAAATGCTGTGTTTATAGGCTTGGTCTTGTAAAGCCAAAAGCCAAACACTGAAAGCTGCAATCATAGCTCATCACCATTCATCTCAGCCAGTTACAGACATGTCATCTTTCCTTGTCCCTTAATTGTCTGTGCCACTGTAGCTGAAAATTCCTATTCCAATTTCATCTATTTTTATGAACCGGGGCAATAAGGAAACCACTCTTCATAAAACATATATGTCCTTAGAGAGGGACATCTGTGCTCAAAAGATGTGTTAAAGCTCTAAACTTTGCAGTAATGACCCTTACTAGAGACCTGCTTTTGTCTGTGCATCCAGGTCCCATAACCTCCCTCCCCTCAAATGAAGACTGAGGGTGGCATGGGTAGGTGATGGCCAATGCACTCAATTTTTGAGTGAGGCTGTAAATCCATGGAAGACTTTGTTTCTTCCAACTTCATTGGGACAGCTCAGGCCTGAGGAATAATTAATCAGTGACAGTGGTAATTTTTTGAACTCTTGGCCAATTAGCTTGATTGCTGGCAGAGCTGTTCAAAAGTTGTTCCTCCAGGGGAGTGGAGAGGGAAGGGTCCAGAAAACAAAGTTCTTTCCCTGGTTGCTGAGGAAATCTCTAGACCCCAAATTCATCTTTGCTAGGATTTTAGCCCCAGCATCTCTCTGACCTGTGGCCTTGCCTGTGGCACATCGTTCCACATGTAGCAGCAGGGGCTGCTCATAATGACAATATTTGATGAGATTCAACCATTTGCTCAGTTTTCTGCTTGAGACCTTCTCCTTTGCTCTCTCTCCTGCCCTGCTCCTTTTTGTTCTCTTGCCTCCTTCCTTCCCCACAATCATTTGTCCAGTGGAAATTTATCTACCTCAGCTTTCTTAGTTCCACTACTGTGAAATTAGAAGTCTCCCTCCTTTCTCTTCCCCTTTCTATTCTTTTCTCATTTCTATCTCTTTCTATTATCACCGGCCTCTCTTCCCTCTCCCATGTGCTCTCCTTCCAGCTTAGAACTTCTTCCTGCATGCCTGTGGCATAGCCTCTTGCTGTGTGCATGCTCAACACTTCTGCCTGCTGAAACCTGGAGCTCAGGACCCCACAAAGGATCCCACCTTTTCACAGGATCCAGTCCCTATGAACCAATTTCCCTCCCAATATCAAAATTATAAGGAAGTTCCAGATATTTCTCTTCCTCTTTGCACCAGAAAATGCTGTGCCAAGGAATACTATCTCCTGGTATTACTAGAAAGACATTTCAACCCATATTCCACCAGTGTGCACAGAGCAGTGCCTGTTCTGAAAGATTTTATGGCCTTTCCTGTTTTTTGCACTATGTTATTTCCACCATGAATATTTGAATCTGTGAAGTCTGGCATGCATAACCTTGCAGTAGGAATTTGCCCTTGGTCAAGCTCTGTCTGGTAGACTGATCCCCCTCTCCAGCATTTCAAACTCATCCCATCCTTAGCATTAGAAGAGCCTTCCCACCTCCACACATGTTTTCCATCTAGTGAGAAGTCAGGGGTGTTGATGGATCCCCTTAAGCTCATCCCACACCTCTGAAATGCCACTGTGGGTGGCTCTGTCAAAGCCATGTCTGTTCATTGACTGTAAGAACTGCTTTTGTCCTGGTCCCAGGATGCAGCACATTGCTGACCACCCCTCTGCTGCTCATTCCTTCTGGCTCACCCAGAAGAAAGGATACATAGCCAGGGTGTGGAATGCTTCCCTCTCCTCACTGCTGTGTCCGAAGGGGACTGTGCTCACCTACAGCACTCCTGCCTTTTCTCTGTGCCCTCACCTCCCCAGCACCTGCCAGCCTCTCCCTCCCACCATAGGCAGCTGCTTGAAATAATCCTCTATGAAACCTCTTAATTCTAAGGAGCTATTTAGGGACCTGTGTTCAAATCCCTCTGAAATCCTCTTTTTCCTGAGGCCTGCAAAATATAAAATAAATGCCACTGCCACCATCCTCTGCTGCAGCAGTGGGTGACATGGGCCATGGGAAAGGCAGGATTTTTCTGGAGCTGCTTCCCCTGGAAATCCAGGTGTGATCCTCTCCCCCGGCTGAGGCAGCACTGCCACAGGCTGTGTGGAGCTCCTGTCAAGTGTGTGTCCATCATCCCTGTGGTGCTGTCAGCTGGGAAGTGTCTGTATCTGGAGATGCTCAGGAGAGGTTAGTGCTCCCTGTGCTGCTACCTGCCAGCCATGGCGCTGATGGAGATGTCTCCTGACAGCCTGGCTGATCCACTGGGCTGCCCAGGAAACGTCACCAGCATTCACTGCGGCCCCAGGGAGCAGCCACAGCCCTCTGGGGTGTGTCCCCACCACTGCTCCTGGGGACAAGCAGCCCTCACCCCCTCAGCTGCAGCCCTGTGCAGACTGGGTGTGGAGGCATTTATCCTGGGCAGTCGAGGTGTTTCTGCTTCCAGATGGAAAGAACAACTCACCAGGAAGGGACTTGTCTGAATCCCTGGTGTAATGATATGGGGAGCAGGCTGGCCC
>JANRMJ010000077.1:64573424-64618240 GCA_025584955.1 Alethe diademata | reverse complement strand
CAGGAAGGGACTTGTCTGAATCCCTGGTGTAATGATATGGGGAGCAGGCTGGCCCCCAGGGTCCCATAGCCAGAACACAGGGGCAAGTAAACTGCTGGGGGGCACTGCTGCCTGATCACTGCATCTCCCACAAGCCCAGGGTCCACTGGCAGAGCAGAGCATGGTGGCACAGCTGGATGTTTTTCTCCCTTTGAGGGATGCATGGCTTGGAGAAGACTCTTGGCCAGTTTGCATTGCATCATGCTGTTGAGGAAAATACAAATACGCTGCACTAACACCATAAAGAAAAGCACCTGCTAGTTTTGTGCTGATGCTTCTGACCCAGATCCAGAAAAAAACCTGCTCCATATCTCTCCAGACAAAAGGTTCTATCGTGTAAACTCATCCCTTGCCATCAACCCCAGGAGCACTGCCTGCTGTCTGCTCAGTGGCTCCAGAGCTCCTCACACAGACCTGGGGGTACATCAGCCCCTGGGCTGGCCCTGGGGTGACAAGGGCAGGACATGGTGGCACCTGTGCCCCCTGGTTCAGCACACAGGCACTGCTGGCTCCCTGCCCTTCCCTCTGCCCATCCCCATGTGCCTTTTGGACACAGCTGGCTCTGTCTGAGTGGCTGAGTCCATCCACCCACCACCCTCTTTTCAGTGCATCCCCCTCCAGCACATGCCAGAGCTGACTGACACGGCTTTAAAAATAACTCCTAGGTGTGAAGGAGGGCAAGAGATGGAGAGGGATGACTGTGCCTGGTTGGGGCAATATCCCTGTCTGCTTCTCCCTGCTCTCCTGATGGTGCTGCTGTGTCCTGGCCAAGCTGGTTCACTTGTGGTTCGCTCTGGGTCGCTGCTTATTTTGTGCCCATGGCACAAATGCTTTGATGTGTTTTTGAAGCGCATTTGGTCCTGCAGGGGGGAGACAAAGAGAGCTGACATCTCTGTTCCCTCTCTGCACTTACTGCAAATGAAGGGATTAGGAGTTATAATCCAAGATTCTTATTTTAAAGCGGCTTTTCAGCTCTGTGAGGGGAACTTCAGCGTGACGCTCCTGGGGGAGGCGGTGACAGAGCAGCTGTCACAGCCCCAGTCACCCGGGTGCCGAGGCTCCGTGGCATCGGAGTGCTCCAGGCTGCGGGAGTGGCTGTGGGAGCGGCACTTTGCAAGGAGTGGGAGAGTGTGTGTGCTCTGACAGCATCCCAGCCACTGCCTGGTGGGGATCATGTGCACGGGGACCCTGACAGCACCCTAGACTCCAGGACAACCCTCCAGCTGTGGGGACTCCTCTGCCGGGCAGAGCCGCAGATCTGAGTGAGACCAGCTGCTGCCAATCCCCCGTGGCAGCATCTGCTCTCGGGGTGCTGAATACCAAATTGCACCAGCCTAAAGCATCCTGCAGCCCTTGGAAAGCTTCTGTCCCACACTGCCAGCAGTGTCTGCTTTGGAGACATGCAGTATACAATACAATACAACACCTTCTTTTGTATTTATTAACTCCTTCTCCTTCTTCCCACTGCATTCATGGCAGACCTGTGCAAAATGTTAGCAAACTGCTGGGTTTTTTTCACTGGCATCTCTGCAGCCTTTCCTTGTGCTAATTATTATAGCCCTGCCTCTTCTAGGGCAAGTCAACAGATGGCTGGGGTTTTATCTTTGAACAAGCTATTTAAATAGGGCTCTGACTTTTCCCTTGCACATTTCTTTCCTGGCTGCATGTCCTGAGTTGCTGGATGTGTTGTCCTTTTCACTAGGGATGCCAGAAGTTGTGACCTGAGAATGAGGGCTGAGGTCAGATCCCAGGAGATGGGTTCTATCCTTTCCTTTTAGAAAGGGAAGATAATTCTGCCCTGGTTCATGTGGCCTCATAGAGTGCTGTTTTTGGGTTTAGTATGAGAATAATGTTGATAACACCCTGATGTTTTAGTTGTTGCTAAGCAGTGCTTACCCTAAATTAAGAGTCTCATTCTCTGCCAGTGAGGAGAGGCACAAGAAGCTGGGAGGGAGCATGGCCAGGACAGCTGGCTTGAACGGGACATTAGTCAGTGGGTGGTGAACAATTGCATTGTGCTTATTTCCATTATTATTACTATTATTATTATTATTATTATTATTATTAAACAATTCTTATCTCTACCCACAGGTTTTACCTTTTTCTGATCTTGTCCCCGTTTCTCCAAGGGTGGAGGGGGGAAGAGAGCGAGCAGCTGCAAGGTACTTAGTTGCTGGCTGGGATTAATCCACAAGATTAAAAAAAAAATGCACTCAAAAGTCAAGCCTTCCATAATGGGAGGGAATAGAAAGGTGTACATAGAATATCAGGATGGGTATATGTATCACTCTAAGTGTTTTTACTGCTACAGCCTTGGTCCTACACTCCTGTGGAAGAAGATCCTTCTGTTCCCTGTGTTTGTTTTTGGGGTTTTTTAAATGAACTTGGTATTGTTTGGGACACCCTACCCTTAATGAGGAGTAAGGATTAGGAAGACAGGATTCTTGTTTTCAAAAAATTCATTGATAACTATGCCACACTGTAAGATCCCAAGGCTGGGGCATGGGTGCTGTATAAAATAAGATCCTGCCCTACATACCTGAGAACATTCCCAGCTCATGGATTGTATGGTTTAAGATAGAAAACAGCTCCTCAGCCAGCTTTTAACCTCAGTTGAACTTATTAGCTGCAGAAAAGTTGCTTCAAGACCCACCAAGTGTGACAGAGCTTCCAAACTGATTAAATCCCACAGCCCTGCTACCCATGAATCATCATCCTTGAGGTATGAACTTATTTTCAGCCACCTTTCCCATGTCAGGCAGGTATATGTGCATGACTCCAGGCTGCTGAATTAAGGATCTGGGCAGTGATTTTACAGAAGGGCACGTCTTCCCCAGCAGCTGGTGATGAAACCCTGATCTGTGGGGACTGTGCCCCAGGCACCTCCTTTCAGCACAATCTTCCCAGATTACCCCAGATGAGGTGTAAAGGGACCCATAATGACCTGCACACAACAGTGACACTGCAGGCACATGGCAGCTCTGGGTTTGTGGTGACCTTCCTGCCACCACGCTGCTCCCAGAGGACTCCCCTCTCCGTGTAGGCATTGGGATTGGTCTCTGAGGCATCACCTTCCAAGCAGGCAGTGGAGAGGCTGCATTTTGCTTGATGGGGTGGATAGATACAGCAAAGGAATGTGCTTAATTAAAAGTCCAGAGAAAAATTGCATCTCAAGATTGTCTGTGGAAAAGAGCAGTGTATTTTGATTAATTCCAACCACACTATGTATCAGTTATTGCACATAATGGATGCTGTATAGATATAACAGGGTACAGATGCACTGTGACAATTGTGGTATTTGCTTTTTGGGTTGTAATCCCTTGTACCAGCACTACCTATATATGTCTACATAGTATCCTTCCCAGAGACACTTGCCATCTTCCAATTAATAATAGTATCAGTACATTAGAGCAAGTGAGGAGTATTTCACATACAGACAATCTGGTTTTATTGCTTTCATCTTTGCTTTACAGCCAGGTGTGTGATCTGAACATCAGCCAGGAACTTTAATAGTCTTCTGTTTCAAAACATCTTAGAAAATGCCTGTTTGGGTTGGGCTGGTTTATAATATATCCGTGGCACACAAAAACATAAATGGAAGCCTCTGAATCCCTGGAAATATCCTGTCTGTGTCTGGGAGGGCTTTCTGTCCTCCTGAGTGTTTCATGGTGGGCCTGGGGATCTAAGGGATTCTTTGAAACCAGCAAAGAATTTGCAACCTAATAGGCAGGGTTTTTTTAGCAGGTGCATCTGAATCCAGCATCAATTGGAGCCAGCTGCAGAGGAGATGTAGCTTGCCTTCCCCCACCCATCGCTTTGGAGATGTGTGCACGTGCTTGCTTCTCTCTCAAAGGTCAGCTCCATTAACCTTGGGGTCATGCTTTGTGTAAATATGCACTTATATCTGATCTGCACGGGAAATGTAATTTTCCTTATGTGTCTCCCATCCAAATGCTCCCCAAGGCTGAGCCTGCGGAGCTGGTGAGATGTGCTGCAATGGTGATGCTGCGGCCAGCACAGCTGTCCTGTTCAGGCAGCACATGGTGCCTATGCCCCACAGATTTGTCCAGCACGTCCTGTAGAAGCCTCCCTCCCCAGAGGTGCAGCCTGCACAGCCAAGAGCACCCAGCAAGATGGACAGCAACAAGCTGTGCCACGGAAGGGCTCTCCCTTCCCCCTCACCATTTTCCTCTCTGCCTCACCGCAGGGGTGAATTTCACAATTAAGTTGCCACCTCCTGAAGAAGTTTATTGCTCCCTGCTTTCCTCTGGGTCTGATCCTCAGAGAGCCTGAGCACTGAGCAGGCTGCCCCCGAGGCCAGCAGGAATCCAGGATGCTCAGCACTCCATGGGAGCATCCCCTGATGCGTGGCTGTGTGCCTGCACACGCCGTGGGAGCCCAGGGATACCAGGGTGGGGGCTGAGGCAAAGAAGACATTGGAGCACAAGTGACATTATCTCAATATAATTTCTAAAACTCTATTGATTGAACAGATAAAATACCTCTGATCTATTTTTTGTTATGTTTGTTACAAAATATTAGCCATTTGGACTCTTTGCTAGGTGTGACCACACTTTTCCCAAAGGAAACTTTTGTTGGTGATATTTACAGCAGGAGACAGGTACAGACAGACAGGTGCTTTCAAAAGCCTATGCACAGGTAACACTTCTGTTGTTAGATTTTAAAAAGACACATTCAGATGGGGTCGTGACTAGTGTTGAAGAGCTGGGTGACTTCAAAGCTGCTGTCCCAGGCGTAGTGTTGAACGAGAGGACAAGGACAGCTCTAGCTCACAAAACACTGCCGGCAGTCCCTGGAGCCTACACTAGCACAGTGAGGCAGCTGGTGGGGTGGGAGACGGGGAGGGGCTTGCTCAGCAACTTGCATTTCAAAGCAGAGACTCTGCCAAGCAGCAGCATCCTTGGTTTAGGGCTCAGATTGGTTTTGGAAACCTCAGAAACATGTGCACATAGTTGCAGGTTGAGCCTTCTGAGAAACATGCAACAAAATTCAAACCCTTCACGGCTTGGAGGCCCTCAAATGTTCCAAACCTGGTGGTACCTTTCAGTATGAGTGTTGATGAAATTCAGGTTGTGGACCATACTCATACCTTTCATCTACAGGAAGGAGAGAAAATATGAACAGTGGGATGCTTTGAAAGCCTTGTGAAAGCATTAAGTGTTGCTAACCCAGCAGCCAAGACTATGGCATTAAAAATTACTACAGCAGCAGAAAAACACTGCATTAAACCCAAATTGTTTGCAAGGCTCAACTCTCCTGTCACATTTTCAATCCCTTTGCTATTGGTGCAAACAGATTAATTTCACTGGGAATGCACCAGCATAAGGAAGCATCAGGATAGAGCCTTATGTAACACAGCTCAGTCTCTCCTACTGTTCAGCAAAGCCACCTTCTCATTTGGCCACTGACTGCCCAACACTCACTGCAGAACACTTCTCACTAGGTTTCTGTTTTCTCTCTCCCCCCACTCCTTTTTAATATAGAAGGGCATGAATTTGGCAGCAAAAAGACACTGGTTGATTTGGGTTGAGCTAATCTCTGCAGCAGCTCACTGCCTGACTCCTCCACCTGAAAGATTGTGCTAGGTTCTTGATCAGAATCACTGCTGTCAAGAGCTGGTGATTTTCCTTTGGGCTGGTCCCTCCAGGTGGGCTGTGGTACACATTCTGTCCTTCATCAGCTTGTCACTGAGATGCTCCTTCTAGCCTGCACCCTGACAGTCTGTGTGCAAGGGTGTCTGCTCACAGCTGTACAGCTAAGCCGAGTCTGTGTCTCGCTGGCGTGTGGGAGGACTGTGGGAGCAGACAATACAATAGATCAGACGAGGTGCAGGTATGTTTTAAAGTGCTTGTTATCCTTCGAGACCAACCTTCCAAGAAAAAAAAAAGAATCTGTATTTTGAAGTGAAGTCCGAAGGGCTCGGCTCCACAGTGGGATTTTGACCAACCTGTTCCATGACAACCTGGAACAGGGTAGTTTTGTCCCTCTCCAGCTAAACCCAACAGAAGATGTGGTAGCCAGCAGGCTAGAAGACAGCAAGGGTTATCTACATCTGCTTCTCTGTTCAAAGCTCAAGGCCAGCAGCAGCCTTTGCAAGGTCAGGGAAACAGAACCAGCTTGCCCTGAGAGAACACTGTGCCTCAGGTACCTCAGCACTTCAGTTCACTCACTTCTACCCTTCCTCCAGCAAGGAGAAGGGAGGCTCAAGGCAGTTTCCTTATTTCCTCTTTAGATTCTTGTAGCTCTCCCAATTAATTATTAAAGCAGCAAATATCTTTTATAGGAACTTCATAGGCATTGTTATAAATATTTTATCTAAAAAAATTATTTCCTCAAGTATCTTAAGGTTTTTTGCTGTTGTCACTTTGTGTTAAATGTCAAGTAAAATCTAATTTATTTATTTTAACACACACACACAGAGCTTCACTGGCTCACTGCACTCTGCAAAAACCCTGAACTAGTACTGTCATTCCTTTCAGACAGTGAAAGAAATACTGGGAAGGGGGGACAGTGCCAGTGCCTCCTGGACACCCATTCCACTGCAGCAGTGAGCAAAAACAGCAGCAGCCACACACTGCATTGACCAGACAATGGCAGATGCCACACATACTTTCTTGGGAAGCTATGGGCAGCTCAGATGAGGTTCTGGCTGCTGTGAGGCAGCGGGGACTCCCTGGAGGGAGTCAGCAGCAGACCAGACCAGCTCTGCCTTACAGCTGGCTGGGGAGTGAGGGGTGAGCCCTGGCCAGGGGTGAGGACCTCTCCCAGCATCCAGTTTGGGATGTGGAGCATCCAAACTGGCCTGGGGGGCTGGCTAGGAGTAAGCTTCTGTGGCCTGGAGGGAGACTGGGCTTCTATTCAGGGTTTTCTTACAATCTTTTCTGTCATCTCCTTCTGCAGTCTTTCCTGAGGCTGTGCTTGTGGACTCCCCTTGCTATCACAGATAAAAGTGGCAGCCTTGATGCCCAGGTAAGCAAACAAGTCAGACCTCTTGGCACAGCTGGGTCCTTGGGTCAGCCTCAGATGCAGAGGGACCTGGTAGTGAGCAGGCTCCTGCCCTGGAGGGCTGGCCAAGTGCAGGACACCAGTCACTCCAGCCCCTGTGTGTTTCCCTAACTCCAGCTGGGCTTCTGCCCAGGTCACACGTGTGAACTCTCTCCCTGAACATTCCAGCACAGCCAGCAAGCATCCAGGGAGAACTGAGGGGAGCTGGGCCTATCCCTGATGCACTGTGGCTTTTGTCACTGGCAGTGGGCCCAGAGATGAGCACACTGCCACAGTCCCTAAGAAAATTGCTGTGTGGATTTTACCCCACAAGGTAAAAAAAACGCTTTCTGCTTTGTCTTTCCTGTCCCCCTTTTCCTGACATTTTGCACATCCCCACTACTGGCAACAACTCCTGCCATTCCTCACCCTGCCATTACATCATCAGCACTCAGTGCTCATGTCTCAGCCTTACATGGGAAGGAAGAGCATTTCTGTCTTTCCCTCATAAAATAAAATAAAAATAAAGGCCCTAAAAGGGATTCTGTCCTATTTTAGAATCCTAAAGTTGATCTTCTTAAACCTTGAAGGGAGATAGAATGAGTGAGACTAAAGCCTTTAAGCTAATTAATACTTTCCCCTCCCTACTGCACAAAGAGATTTTTTTTTTCTAAAAATACATCTACAGCCCATTTTTAATGCTGTCTTCCTTCACATCAATGTCCCCAGTAAAGCAGAGGAGCTGAGCTGTCATGTCTATCTCAGGATCTGCCTCTCCTCTCACTTTGAAGCTGAGAGGGAGAGAAAAGAGGCCTTGGAGCCTGGTATCTGGGCAATTTTCTTATAGGAAGGGCTGATGGAGATAAGAATATAGCCAGGCAAGAGATACAGATGGGACCTCACATGAGTGGTCTCCAAAAAGTCCCTTCCCTCTAACACAGGTGGAAGAGCCCAAGTGAATGGAACACTTCACCCCAGAAAGGTGAACGTAACACTCAGCTTTGCTTTCAGAGTACAAAAATGTAGGTGGGCAGGAAACAAAACCAGCCAGAAGGAGGAAAGCAGAGGTGGGTCTGTTTCAGAGAAGACAGTATTGTGTGTGTATTTGTGTGTGTGTGTGTGTGTGTGTGAGTGTGTGTGTGTGAGTGGGAGTGTGTTGAGGTGGGAGGGCACCTCTCAGTGCCATCTCTTTGGGAAAGTATACATCCACTCCAGGAAGATCCCTGGACTGAAGCCCTCCCTTCTGCTCCCTCAGAACTGCTTGGTGTTTCCTTAGTAAGCATGCTCATACATGTGCTACCATACATGTGTATTTACATGTGGTGAGGTCTGCTAGGTCTCAGCAGAGGTCTCTGGTACAATGCTCCAACATAACAACAGAAAAAGTTTTGGTGTTCAGTGAGGCCATCTTTGTGTTGTACTGCAGCTCAGGACAGTCCCTCCTCCTCTCCAGCTCTCTTCCTCTCGTGCACTCCTTCATTTGGAAGCAGCTGCTGCAAGGAGATAATACTTGGAGCGCGATGAGGAGGAAGCGTGGCAAGTGGTGCAAGTTCTCGCTCCAGCTCAGCAGGTGGCAGCGATGGTGGCAGGCAGAACTCCACCCCCAGGAGTGCCCCAAGGTCGGTCCTTGGCATGGGTGAGTCCGTTTCTCTCCGAGACTGGCGAAATTTCAGGGTGGGTACAGACCTGTGGCCAGGTAAATGCAAGGCAGGAAAGGAAGTTGAGGAGTAGGAAACGGAAGACAACGGTGCCTAGAAAGCAGCAGGTCATCAAGGCTCTGAGGAACAGGGCAGCAAAGTGCTACATGGGGACAGCACGAGCACAGAGGCCAGTGGGGCTGGCAGGGTGTCAGGGCATGTGAGCATGTAGGTTGTCAGTTTCTATAGATGGCTCCTCACAAACAGCATCATCTTAAGGGGAGACAGGGTAAGAGTTAGGTCAGTTGGCTTCTTTTTTTTTTTTTTTTTCTTCTCATTTTACTAAAAAATAAATCACAAACTAGATCTCTGTAGGCAGCAAGGGTCCCTGGGAGGCGGTGGGGAAGGGAAGTGGGGAAGTGTGTGCTGTTTGGTGCTGGTGGGGTGGCTACACGAGGCTGCGTGAGCCACTGGAATACCTGCGCCTCTGAAGCAGCGAGCTGGGGGGACAATACTGGTGTGGGTGGTTGTAGGGAGGGGGTGGAGGAGGCAGGGGAGGCTGATTGACCAGCTTCACGGGGGTCCCAGGGAGCCCACCGCCCACGCCGCGCCAGGGGGTGGAGGTGCACGAGTCAGAGGTGACATAGCGTGTCAGAGTCTGGTTGAGGGCCGGCTCCATCCGAGCGAGGCACGGCTTGTCCAAGACAATGACTTTGACAATCTGCTGGCACTGTACAAGTGTCCCTGCTGAGGCAGGGTGTGAGGGCACCAGTGCTGTCTCCAGCCGCTCCCGTGGCATGTTAAGACGCATGCTGGGCTGCATTCCACTCTCGGGCCCCAGGGCGGAGTTGTGCTGGTACGTTTGAAGCCTGTTGTGAATTGACACCTAGTTTAGAAACAGCCAAAGAAGCATTAAATGTTACAAGACTTTTCCCATCTGCTGCTACTGGCTGCCCTGAACCCCGCCACCAGACGATCTCCATGCATTCAGCCCTCCCTCCCTCCTTCGCTCCCTCCCTTGAAAAACCAGAATAGGTATAACCCTGGCTGCACAGTCCCCTCAACAGCCCCATTGTCCCCATCTAGCCTAAGTGTCCCTGTCCTTTCCATCGTGCCAAAGGCAGCAGAGCCTGCGTTCCCAAATGCAGCGCACCTTTGATTATCCAAACAGCACAGGGAACACAAATCGACTCTAGGAGTGGAAGTGTCCATGAATTCTCATGGTAATGAACAGACCTCGAGGTCATGCCTTTGTCCCCAGCAGCGAAAAGGAGAGGGGAACCAGACCACAAGGTTTCAGATAATCGAGGCTGTACGTTTCAGCAAAATGACAGCAGCTGAGTCTGAGATAGAGAGCAACAGAGAAACTCAAGCCTTTTCCAGCTCCCTGCCTTTCTAAGTAGGAAGATACGCCACATGACTGGCTAATCTGTTAACAAAGGAAAAAACAGAAACCTGACACAGTCTAGCAAAAGGCAGCTCCCTCTGATCCACTTGATGGTTTGTCATTGAAAGGAAATGATATTAAAAAAAAAAAAAAAGAAAAAAGAAACAAAAAATGTCCATCTAGCTCATAAAATGATAAAAGAAATTCATGATGAAATGGCAGCAGATTAGATAGTCTCAGAGAAATGGAAATGCTCCTCTGCTGGCAGAGTAATACTTGGTCAGCTGAAAGCAGGTAGGGAAGCAGGAGGTTGTCAGGGTTTCCACATCGAGATGCTGATAATGGAATCAAACAAGGGAGCTCACTGAGACCAGTCTGAAAAGGAGGAGCTGGCCTGGACTGGAGGTCCCTAGCAAGGGAAGTGCAGCAGGGAAATAATGCTTCCCAAATGATGGATGAAGTTATAGTTCTTCCTGGCAGGGAGGCTGATGGAGACCCCAAACCAGAGCTAAAATGGTTTTAGCAAAACAAAATGTCAGTCAAGTGACAAGCCCTGGGTAGGAAACAAGTGCTTGCAGGTTGGTGTGGCACTTCCAGCCAGGCAGGGGTACAGATGGGACAGAGGGGCTGCCCTGAGGGTCTGGCAGAACCAGCAGCAGCACCAGCAATTGGGAAGGAGAGGCTGTGAAGTGACCAGGCTCCCCACCATGCTGGAACAAGGATGAGCTCTCTGTCCCCATCCAGGCATGGAGGTTGCTCAGACTCACTGCACAGCAGGACATAATATTGTGTCAATATGTATTAGGTGGTGGAACATCCCACAGGAAAATCTGGCATAAAGTGCCAATGACATTATGATACATGAAAATCATTCTACACAGGGAGACACTTCTCCCAACAGGAATAGGAAACTGGCTGGCAGAGGCACCTTTCCCAGGAAGGGAAATAGGCTGCTCTCCAGGGAAAAGAAGCAGCACCTACTCCCCATAGAGAAGCTGAATTCTTCAAGTAAATATATGTTGACAAGAGGGGAAAGAACTACCCTGGAAAAGGTCAGGTTCAGGACAATGGAGATATTCCAGACAGAGAGAGTAGGAAGTAAATTATAAGATTTTCAGTGTGAAGATTGCATTTTCCTGTTTCCTCACAGGCAGTGGGAGTATGGGTGTCTGTGAAGAAACAGGCAACCCACTGGATGCTAGACATTCCTGCAAAGATAGATGTACACAGGACAGCCAAGCTCCCTAACTAGGAAAGTGAAGCTCTCAGGAAAGTCTGGTGTACAAAGGCCATGCTTGATCCCCTTCAGGGGGATGGAGAGACAGAGCTGCAGAGATTGTGCAGGAAAGCTGGGCTGTGGGGAATTTGCATGTGATGCTGCATGGAGTTAGCATGTCAGGGAAGTCCTTAGTGGGGCTCTCAGTCTCCCCAGAAGCAGTGGGGTGGTTTAGTCCACAGCGATTGGGAGCTCGGTCCATGAAGGATGTTACAGTTATAAAAACGGATTGAAAATGCTTTGAAGTTTAGTTTGGATTTGAAAGTTGTATTACCCGTCCTAGCAGTAACTTTTAATTGTATCTCTGGAAATTGGTAAAATTGTCAGTCTGGCTGGGGAGGCATTGATTAAAACCTGAGAAAAGAAACAACAGAGAATGTGAGAAGAGCTGAAGTGAGAGAGAATTACTTACCTCAGCTGCTCTGCACTCTACTTACCTCCACTGTGCTGTCCGAGACCTTCTCCCCCAAATCCTTCTTGCCTTTGAAATAAAATAAAAGATCTCACTCATGAGATCATGATGATCACTCATGAGATCACTCTAGTCAAGAGCTGGCCCTCACACTGCGAGAGTTAAACTGGAGTTAACTGGAGAGTTAAATGGAGTGGTGCAAGGCCAATCCAGACCCTCTTGCAACCTGTTAGCTGCTAGAGGGGTAGGTTTTACCTGTTCAGGGAAGAAAATTGGGCCAGGTTCTTCACAAGTTAGCCATGCTCTATCAGTAACACCTCTTTACCAGGTATTACAGCTATAGATTGGGTAATGAGACTTCAAGGGTTTTTCTAGGGTATTTGGAGAATGTATACACTCTCCTATTTCCACTATTTGGCCAAGGCTTAAGGATACAAAACTGAACACTTTTAAATGCAGTTATTCTCATAGGAATCAGTGAGAATGCATTTGCAAAGGCAGCACTTCTTGACCAAGAGAAGTTGGGTACTGGATACCCTCTTACCTGTTGGAGAGCCTTGCTTAGACTGCAGTTCCATCTGGGCTCCATTGGTCCTTAAGGAGAGAGTCTTTGTCCCTTGCTGTTTCTCCAGTTCCCCTGCAAAACAGACATATGGAAATAAATGAGGAGAGAGATGGAGGGAAGGTCACCAACATACTGAAGGAGCAAAATTCAAGGAGAATTTATGCAAGGAATTCACAAGTGAGTGCCAAGAAGGGAGAGAGGAACAGCCGAGAACAAAACAGAAACTGGAGAGGATTTGACATGTGGAGAGACTTATGTATCCCCAAAGGACCTTCTACATATGACCTACATTTATACAGGATTGGCTAGTGCTGCACAGATGGGGACCACTGAAGCTGAGCTACTTGGCTCATCAGTTTGTACATGAAAGGCCATCAAAGGCTACATGGACATCATGTCTGTATAAGGCCACAGGACTGACAGACTGCTTGCCCTCAGGACAGCTCTGGTAAAGGTATGAGATCTATCCCAGCTATTTACAGATCATATTTGCATAGTCAAAGGAGTGTGGGACAGAGAAGAATCTTCTGGGTGTGGCAGTCTAAACTTCCCTATTCCAGGCCACTGTATCACACTCCCTGTTTCATAAGCATGATAAGTTGTTAAGTCTTTCCATTTCTCCTGCTGGCCAGTGATCACAGAGCCTGACTGCTTTTTCATCTTATCAGTGAACCCAGGAACAATCCTGTGCACACTTGTGCTACTCATCCTCTTTGCCACTGTTCCTGAAGAACTCTTCCTTTACCCTTTCTCCCTTGTAGTCACATGCAGTGGGATGGCATTGGAGTGTGAATTGTAGGAGAGACCCTTACATTCAATTCGTATCTGTTCCAGTTCTGTCACTTCTGCTATTGACTCTTTCAGGTCTTCCACAAACTTCTGCATTTCCTCAGCACCCAGAGCACAGAAGTGTAGTACCTGTTTCTTCTCTGAGCCTGAAACTGGAGTCACCAGTGTAATGCCATGGGGGTAATCTGAAACAAGATGTGACAACAAAATAAAGAGGTGTTATGCATTCTTGATGGAGTCGTAGGTTGTTTTGGTAGATCTGAAGCACAGAGAGTTTTCAGCATGGGTCCAATGGAATTTCACACCCAGAGTTTGTCACACTGCCAGCAGTGGGAACCTGCAACACTGCAGCACTCCAAGAGAACAGAAGGACCAAGCTGCAGCAGCAAGGCAAGTGTCACCAGCACCAGAGTGCTGCCAAAACCTAAGAACTCTAGCTCTTAGTTACTCTTAGTACAGCACTGGCCCTGGGAACCTGAGCACAGGTTCTTTTTACACAAGGAATGTAAAGCCTTTCTCAATCTGTGGAAGAGTAAACAGTGTTTATGAGGCCAATGACACTTTTTCTCCTGTGGGAGATGCAGCAGGAGAGGTTGTCTTCTGGGGTCAAAGCCATTGCATCCACAGTGGCAGGACTTGTCCCCAGTCTCTCCTTTCATCTGCAGAGAGCACAGGAGGCGGGTTGGCACAGCATGGGTGGGGAGCTCATTGCACTGTGCAGAGAGAATGTAAAGATGTGTTTGTAGGTCTCTGCTTAGTACTCCCCACAGGCAAAACACACAGGAATGTAAGTGAAAGGCCATGACCAGAGAGTGAAAATATAACAGCAAAGGCCTTATGTTTTAAAGATCAGGTTTATGTACAGGGAGGTGATGACTGGAGATTCAGCCAACAGAATCAGGAGAACACGAGAGTGCAGAGAACTTGCCACCCTTTTGGCTGGACTTCCTCTATCATTTTCTCAATGGCTGGTGGTTTCAATCCCTTTCCTCCTTTCCTTTCATATTCCTCTAAATTTAATTTCTGTCTTCCCCTGTCCTGCTTTCAGTTTACAAGATCTTTGTCACATCTGCTTTTCTGTCTCTTCAGGGGATACGCAACAGGGCGCCTTTGCCAGAAGATCCTTGGGCACTCCCAGGATAGTCATGCTACCCCTGAAAGCTGATTCCAGCTCTGATTGTGCCTCCTGGGGATGCTCAGGTAAGAATGGCCCTTTAGTTCACACAGGGATGTGGAAGCCTCTGCATGCTGCAGAGTAGAGTGTTGGGAGAGTGACTTACACTGCCAGTGGAGTAGAGGAGGGCTGGAAAAAACTTAATATAGCCACAGTGCTGCTACATTTTGCCTTCCTTGCAGCATGTTCTCCATGTGCTCACAAGGCCCCAGGGCCATCAGCCATGCTTGCCTGGGACTGCTGTGCTGCTCCTCTGCCTGTGCCAGCAGGAAGCCTGCCCGTTTCTGGAACTCCTCCATGGCACAACCAGCCCCAATCATGACACATCATGGCTCTATTCCCAGACCATCAAGGTCAGGCTGACCAGGGCTGGCCTCCTGCCATGCTTTGGTGGGTGCTGTTCCAAGGGCTCTGCCTTTGCCTTGGGAAGCTACCAGCACAGCATGGCACTGTGCAGGGAGGTGGCAGCAGCACCTGAGCCTCTGTCAGCATCAAAGGCAGCAGTGGGGCTGGTGACTTTGGGCATGAGGGGAGAGGGGCTAAAGCTGGCAGCAGCAGTTCTGTCAGCAAGATTCTGCACCTGCAGTTGGCTTCTGGGAGCTCACTAGGATGTATGTAGGGATTGATGCCCCACTCTTCACCACCGGTGTTGTTCCTGGCACCATGACAAGCCAGATCCTTCAATGAGGCCCTTCTGCAGATGCTTAGACCTAGGAGAGGTACCAGGAGCTTCTTCTCATCACAGTGTACCTAAAGAGTAATGTCCTTGGCACCAAACCTCAGTTTTCTCTCCTCCACTTCTAACTCTGACAGAATCTCTCTCCTAATGCGAACTCACACAGCCCCCTCCTTCCTTCTCCTTTTCCCTGCCAAACCCCTCCAGGAAACCCAGGAGCAGTGGACTTACACTCATTCTCAAAGAGATGGAACTGCATCCCTAGCAGGCCGACTGACTTGCAGAATGTGT
Source organism: Alethe diademata (assembly GCA_025584955.1). Taxonomy (NCBI): domain Eukaryota; kingdom Metazoa; phylum Chordata; class Aves; order Passeriformes; family Muscicapidae; genus Alethe; species Alethe diademata. The sequence goes on along the minus strand of JANRMJ010000077.1, from coordinate 64,602,989 downwards.
ATGTTGAGGAGCTTTTCTTCTTTGGGCAGAGCTTGAGGATCTGTTGGAAGGAGAGAAGCATCATTGCTGATGGGGAACAGTGAGGCAAAAATGATGCAAACTGCTCAAAGCCAAAAAAGCTTTCTGCAAGCTCTGCTAAGTGTACATGGGAGCAATGTTTGGTGAATGACTGGCTCTTTGCTGGAGAGCTGCCTGGAATGCTGCTCTTGTAACAAGACTTCTGGAATCCTGTGGGCATCACCCTGGGCCCACTTGGCTCTCTCCCACAGGTGCTGGCTTTTTGATGACCACATTTCTGACTTTGAAAGGGTAATTCTCTTCACCAAAGTACAGATCAAAAGGCAAAGGGAAGCCTGTCATAAATACCTCAGAGCTGGGAACATGAGCATATGAGAATGCTGTGCTGCCCTTGTACCTCAGCACTAGTTCTAATGGATCTGGTTTATCCCATGGAGTAGAGGGACAGCAAGGAGCAGATCCTCTCCCCAGGTTCACAACTGTGCAAATGGCTGCAGAGGAATAGGTGGGTAAAGCTCTCTTATACTCTCCTTCTACAAAAGGGTTTGGGTTTAGTCTTGCATCTGCTACAACCACAGTTTCACTTCACCATTAAATTCAGCAAACTTCCATTTTGTTTGGCCTCCTTCCAGTCTCACTGTAACTCTGCTCTCCTGTACCTGCCTAATTTCATTGCTGGGGCAGGACACTTTCAAAAATACTCTACATATTTGGAGGTCTAGTAAGTACTATCCAGTGTGCTACAGCCTTTCCCATGTTAGAAGGCAGTGTTTTTAACGTGTCTGGCAGGAAAGATTGAAAGTGCATGAAAGGGCTCTATTATAGTACAAACAGACAAAGATATGAACCTCCCTTTCATGCCTCAAAGGCATGAGAGAGAGCAATGACATTGCTTGGATGGCTGTGGGATGTGACAGTTTGTTTTTCAAGGGTTACTGGAGTTTTAGATTTAGAAGGTTTTTAACAGTGAAGAATCCAGAGCTGTGTCTTACAATGTTGATGAACTGGGAGCTGCCCTCAGAACAGGGGAAAATGGATGTTGTGGGCTGGTTTTAGATTTCCTTACAGAAACCAGGGCAGGTTTTATTACAGCAGTGCCTACTTGCCAAAGCACACTCACCACCAGCAGGTCGTTGAAGAGGAAAACTTCCCGTTGGTGAGCTGCCTGCTTCTGCACTTTGTTCACGTCGGTCACTTCGTACAGGCGGCTGCAGCACACCAGCCGGCGGTGGGGCACCGACAGCACCTGCAGACAGCACACAGGGCCACGCAGGGCATGAAGGAGGGGCCATGTGGGCCTGCCCCACCCTCACACTGCACAGCCCTGCCCAGGGACTCCATGCCACCCACTCTGCCCAGACAAATCACCTCCTCACCACCGCTCCTTGCCATCAGCTTTCCTGCCGGTGCAGTGGCAGAGAAAGCCTTTGTGATCTGGGTAAATCAGAGGGCAAGCTAAATGTGGCCTTGCTCACACATCCCGCCTCTGGCTTCCAGTCCTTGGGCCACTGCTCATCCTCTCTCGCCCCACTGGACATCTGCAGGTGTCCTGGGCTTTGAGAAATCATTCTGCTTTATTTTGGATAAAGAGTATGTTTTTGCACTACAGATTGGTTACTGCCAAAGAAGCTGTCTGTGCATTTGGGGGTCTCTTAACTCCAGCAATTTTTAGGGAACTCATTAGAGACAGATGGATAAAATTGTTTTCTGTCTCTTTGCCTTTCACTTCCTATACCCTTAAAAGGCCTGAAAGTTTGAAACACTGCAGAGCTATCAGCTGAGCACTGGCAGGCAGGATCTGCAGTAAAATTCATGGACAATTACTGCACTAGATATTGTAAACTCTGGCCAAGGATATCCCTCAAAATTAGGAAGGAATGAGATAGCAGGAAATAAGGAGTTTGGAGAAAAGGGAGTAAATTTGTAGAGACAAGCAAAGAAAGTATTACATAAGAGAAGAAAGGCATAGAGGAAAAACACAAAAAAGAGGGCAGGGAGGGAAGTGAGGGACAGAGGGGCTGAGTGGGTGCCAGCAGGGTTATGGTGCTCACCGTTTTCATTCCAACTATGGACTTCTCCACTTTGGTGACATAAGTTACATGGTCCTCATTAGATTTTAGCTCTTTCTGCTGGATCCTCTCATAGATCCCCACCACCAGATCCCGAGGGATGTCAGCACCGTCGTCCACCCCTGCCAAACACAGAAAATGTTGGGCAGGCCAGTCAGAGAGAAAAGGAAAGGGAAGAACCAGTGGTCCCTGGCAGGTCCCTACTGCCTCTGCACTGTGCCATGCTGGGAAGGCTGAAGGGGAATAGCAATTTTAGGCTGTCTCCTTTGTTTCTCTAATGCATCGAATGCACCAGCAGGGGAGACTGACAGCTCTAAGGCCAATGCAGTTGATTTCATTATTCCATTGCTCTGCATGGTGGCTCCTTTCCATGTGTTCCCTAAGGTTTTATAGCCACAATTTCACATTCATATATCTTGGGCTGCTCAGCAGCAACCCCTGCATTGATTTTGTATGACCAAAAGTGCTAGATATGGAGAAGGCCTATGATGGGATTCAGCAGCTCTTCCTGCCAATGCAAGCATCAGCTCTCCTTGTCTGCTTGGTGACCTCCACCATTTTCTTTCTGTGTTGTCTCCTAGGAATAATACTTTCCTGCTATTCTGTTTATGATATGTCTGCCTTGACCCTGCCCCGTTCCTCTTTTACATCTCCTTAGATAATTCTCCAGATTTTGCTGACTGACCCTTCAGTGCCTGGCAGAGAAGCTTTTCTTCACCCTTCCGTGAGCCAAACACTGCAAACCAAGCTGCCAGTCCTTCCTCCAAACTGAATTCCTCCAGTCATTTTATATTGATTTTCTCTGCATTCTTTCCAGCTCCCTGGTCTGAGATGTACTATCCTGAGTGATGCTGGTGAGGAACTGCTGAGAAATGGAAAGGCATTGAGATGTCCTGGCTCCCTTACCTACATCCTTGCAAATGTGTCCCAAATATCATTTCAAACACTGCTGAAGCTGCTGTCCTGGGCACTGGCATGTAGATGAGTCTGAATTGAACTGTCCCTCCTTGTCTGTGATGTGGTGACATTCACTCACTCTAATGAGTTGTGGTGTGTTGCACACCACAATTGAGTGACCTTCATGCTGATTTAATTCATTGTGGTGTGAACAGACAGATTTTAAGGCAACTCTAAGTGTAAGTTAACATTAAAAAACTCCCTCTTTTGTTAGTGCTATCAATTGTAATACAAAAGGGGATGATGGCAGGTAGCAGCCCCATTCAGTATCTGTGGAATTAACTTGAAAGAGGGCCTCAGTATCACATTATACCAGTCTGAAGTAGGTGACAAATTGTGGAAGGTGTGGGAGGCTGAGATGACGCTTTCTGAACAGCCAGGAGGACAAAGAAATAAGTCAAAGGAACCCAGAAAAGTAAAAAATCTTCAGAAGAGACAGGATTTTATGCTGGAAAATGTTTGAGGGAGCTTTATCTGAATTGCAGATGTGCGGGAAAAGAAACTTGGAAAATGGCTGACCTAGGATGACCTAGGAGTGAATATGGCTGGGAAATTAGACAATAATTTGTCTAGACATGATGTCAAAAAGGCCAAACAATACTAAGCTGCACTAGTAGATCTGAAAATAAGAAGCAGTAGCTCTATATATGAGTATGTTGTGACCACATCTGAAAAAATGCTTTTAACAACCTATTACCAGGATGGAAAGGAGCGACCTTGAAAAGAGAAGAAAATTGATTTGGGGAACTGATGTATCAGAAATTGCAAAGAGGTAATGTATGCATGAACTCTGTCACGCCTACACTTACTATAAGTAATTGCAGGCAATTAAGAAGGGGAAGATTTAGCCTGAAAAAAAGGAAAACGTGTTCATAGCAGCAAGTAGGGGTTGTTTAGCACAACCCAGCAGAGTCTAAGAAGGATGGAGCTGAACAATAGGAAAATGTAATACAATGGACTTTTTCCAAGCAATGAGATATCTTAAAACATGAAGCCATCTCTCAAAGGAAAATGATTGGTTTCTGAGAAGGCTGGACAGCTTTCTGCCAAAAAACAAAGTTAATTAGAATTTCCCTTCCCCAGCACCCTAGAAGGCATCTCAAAGGGCCTTCCATGTCGGGCTCACAGGCAAGCAGCAGAAGACCTGCAGAAAGGCAGTTCCACAAGGTTTTTCCTGCCTTCTTCTAGGCAGAATTTAGAAAAGCAAGAGAGTAAAAACAAGCAAACAAACAAACAAACATCAAGGCAGGACCCTCACCTCTCAGATTGCGAATGAAGTCCTCCAGCATCATCTTCCTGTCAGGCTTGATGTTGGGGCTGTACATGTCCGTGTTGAGGAGGATGATTGCAAAGGCCAAGATGAAGATGGTGTCTGGGTTGTGAAACTGCTGGACCACATCTGGGTTGCACATGCAGTACCTCTGGCTGCAGCAGGAGGGATGCACACACTTAACATGGAACATGGGAGCTCTGCTCCAGCTTGGCAATGGCTTTGTCACAAGCAGATCACATGCCTCCTTTCACTCCACCTCTCACACGTATGAGAAGGGACCCACTGCTCTCTGAAGGCAAATTTCCCCACCAATGCCTGAAACTTTAGCCTGCTTGTCCTCAGGAACCAAAAAAAGCAAGTCAGACTGGAGAAGACTACTCAGAGTGTGTCAGTACATGAGTGTAATACAGGAGGGGTCTGCTCCAGCCTGCCTTGCTAAGCACAAAGCACTCCTCTGGATGCACCAAGGGAGAATCCAGCAGCCCTGCAAGCCCTTCTTGGTGACTCCTGTGAGTCACCCACGAACAGGGAATCCCTTGCTGGCAGCGTGTCAGGACTGGCCTCACTCTGGCCCCTGAACATCTGACAAAGCCACAGCTGTGCCGCAGCAGTGGCACAGAGGACTCCATCCTTCAGGAGCCCTCCGTGATCCTCCTCTGTGGAAGGGAACTCCGTGGACATTCTCTCCATGACTGCTGCTTTTTGCCTGGGGTGTGTTGTGTCCCTGCTTCCCCTGGTTGCAGCATGGGGCTGCAGGGCTCCTTCTCTTACCTGAAAGCCTCGATGAGCCGCTCCACCTTCTGTGCTTCCCCCTGCACGCGGATGTGAGCCTGGAATTTCCGCAGGGCTTCGTCCAGCTCCATGCCTGAGAAGTCCATCTCGTCCACCACACAGCTGTGAGAGGGGACACAGCCTTCATCAGATCATCCTCCCACGGGTGACACCAGGCAGGCTCCTCCACTGTGGCACTGAGGCCCAGCTCCCAAGGGAAATCCCATCACTGTGCCTTCCTGGATCCTTCTTACCATGGACAGTGATTTCACTCGAGTGATTCCTGTATTCTACAGCTGGTGAGCAGTTCTTGTGCTTTACTATATGTTTATATATATGTGTGTGTGTGTGTGCACCATGATATATACATATCACACCATAGACAGCATATACATTCACATATGCATTTACAGAGAAAGTATGTATATATATTTATGCACATGTATTGATACTTACCTGCATCTACATAGATATTTAGACATCTATCTTGACATAGATATTTAGACATCTGTATTAGTATCAGTAAAACCAGAATCAACTCAGAGAAAATAGGAAATGGAAGCTGTTGTACAGAAATAACATACAACATTACCTGCTCATCTGCTGTCACTTTGCATTTCAGTGTGGTTCAGTGCCACTGGAAATTCATGGCCAGTTCAGATACCCCAAGAAGGGGCTGACACTCTCATATTTCTCACTAAAGCATTCTCATCTGATAAAGGCCCTGCTGTTAGTCTCCCCAAACCTACCACTACAGTGCTTGCTCTCTGTATTAGTCAAATAATCTACTTGTTCTTATTCTTACTGCATGGTATTTCAGTCACTTCTAATGACAGCACCTTTCCCATGTGGCTTCAGCACATTCTGTTAGCATTTTCCCACCTTTTGTGCTCAGGTCATTACTGCAAGCATTAATCAAAAGACTAGACTCAGAAATTATGTCCCTTAGGCCCAACTTCCCATTTCAGCAGAGTATGTAGGCACTAATGTCTGTATCAGCCAATTCACTCCCCTGTTCATGACTCCTCTGCTAATTTTTTTGTCTACCACTCTCAGCAAAAAGTTTCTCATGGCCAAAGCTTTGTCCCCTGTCTAAAAACAAGTTATTCTAAGAAAGACAGATATTGAATTAATCTACTTTCCACTGACTTTGGTTTGTAAAATTTACCTTCCTGCTTGTCATTATTCTTTCCCAGAAATAAATTCTCTAAACTGAAATTCTGTCTGAGAGATGAAGAAAATCACAGGTGCTAAAATCCCATTTTCTTTGAACCTTCCTTAAATACAAAGTTAGTAATTTGCTAATGGGACCACCTTGACATTGGAAGTGCATTAAAAATTCAAGAACTTCATATTTTCTGCTTTTCTGTACCTTGGATGCAACTTCTGTTAGCCCATTAACCCCTTTATTTAATTCTTTGTATTGTGTTTGGGTTGCTTTGACATGTGGTAAAGGATAAACTGATCCCAAATTTAAGGTCATTAAAGAGGAAATTTTCCCCAAGACAGCTTGTCTGGAACTTTATGAGGAGTGGTACAGGGAAATAAGAGGGGGAGGAGATTATCTCTCTTCTGGATCCTTCTGTTTCCTAAAATTATCTGGAAAGTTTGCCAAAGAAACATCTACTAATAAAGGGATGTGGTGTTACCAGCTTCCTCTTCCCTTCTGAGATAGACTAGGGGTGTGTCTGTTGGGTGTTTTTTAAGTGCTGCAGTTTGATGTGGGTTGTTGGGAAGTGGTTTGTGAGCTAAGCTGTTGAGTGCCATGAGCAGCCTTGCTAGAATAAAAATCTGTTGCCTCAAATGGCTGAAGGACAGAGTTCAAATGCTCAGAGACATTTCTGCATTCCTCCATTGCCTTATTGATTCAGGAGTAATCATCATCTAACTGGGGTGACACCTGCAGAATAACTTACCAAGAGCTCTGACTGAACATAAAGTGCTTTTTATCTTCTGAGACTGGACTTGTTACAACCTCAGCTAGGAATTTTGGGCTCTTTCTCTGCACTAATCTAAATTCAGGAACAAATAGGGAGCAAGGAAAGAGAAGCAAAGGGACTGTTCTCACAGGAAATCTTCCATGAAATATTTTTTTATCTTTCCAAGAGGTGGACTGCAGAAACACTTGGCAATAAGAAAAACTTCCTCCACTTTCCTCTTTCCTTTGTTATCTTTATTTTTTTCATATTTATACTCAGTGCCTTAGGTTAACATCAAGGCATTCTGCTTCTTGGAATTTATCTTTGATAGTAAGAACAGTTTTCCTCTTGTTAGTTGTTATTGTGTTCACAGCTGCAACCACCTCTGCACTTGGGCTTTTGTTATTATTTTCTAATCCTTTCCAGTGAGCAGGGTTTCTCAGCACTGACCCCAGTGATTTTACTGCTATTGTCTGCTTCCAGACATGTGAACACTGAGTCCTTGCACACCCCAGGGACACCCACTAGGGTCACCCTAGTAACCCCAATCCACCAGCATTAAATCATCTATCTTTTGCTTACTCCTTCCCTCTTTGATCAGTCTTTCCCCCTCCACACAGGCTCCCCTAACACATCCCCCCCTTTGTGTACAAATCTCAAGTAATAAAGTCAATGCCCTTAATACAGAAAGCATTGAGCCTTCATTAGGACAAGTAGGACAAGGCAGCTGTTCATAGCTCTTTTCAAGCCCAAACAGGCACTGCTACACGAGTTAGGCTCAGATTCTCCTTTGAGAGTTTTTCTCATAGACTGACTGATGCAGGTTTAGTTTGTAAATTCTAACTCCTGGGAGTCTCTTCTCAGCCCAAAGAACAGAGTCCCCTGTCCTGCTTACTGAGAAAAGTTGACCATGCAGGAAGGACAGGTTAGGAAGAATGTTTGATTCAAGCAAAGTCATCCTGTGCTTGAATTCGATTTATCTGACAAATCCTGTGTCAAAGGTCTGAAGAACAGCTCCTAGAGGAGCCATCAGGTACCAAACTGCTATTTCTGCTGCTAGACAGGCAGAAACAAAGATGGATCAAGCTTATCTGATACTTTTTGTGTGGAAATCTGACACAGCAAATTCCATTCAAAGAGGCAAACTGCCTTGTGCTTTGGGTCTGCCATGCTTCTGCTCCTCTTCTAGACAGCTGGAAGTTTTGCAGCCTTCCCTGACTTCAGATTCCTTCACAGACTTGCATTAACTTTCCAAATGTACTCTGGTAACTGTGTCAGACACCCCCTGAAATATAGCACAACTCTTCTTTGTGAAACCAGAGCGAGGAGATCTTTTCTTTCCAAGCTAGAGACCGTGGAAGCTGACACAGGATATGAGAGTGGGTGGCTCTCTGCATCCAAGGAATAAACCAACAGCTTACATGCACAAGCCAAAACCAGTGCTGAGTTCATTTTTCCACAAACAGCTGGACACCTGTGAGATGCCTGTTCCAGGACTGCTGGGAGGCTTGAGGGATGATGATGCAGGGACACAGTAATCACCTTATAAAATCTCATGTTTCAACTCCTTCCTGCCCATGATCTTGCAACAACCCACACAAATTGAGTTTGCAGTGCATCCAGAGATTCATTTAGCCCACTGTCTGCAAGGATATGACTTTGGATCACAGCAAGCAGGAAAAGTGCTGGCTCCCAGCCTCATAAACAAGGTGGTGGGGGTTGAGGACTCTTGTGCCACCTGTGTACGTGAGGAGCTAGATCTGCTCTGCTGAACCTCATAACAACAAGCAGAGAATTCTACACCAGGCTCCAGGACCAAAGAGGTGGCTCCTAGGTGGATTATTATGCTTAGCTATTGTCTCTGTTGTAGCCTCCTAGGCTACAGGGAAAAGATCCCCCCAAAAGTGGGTGGACATAATGGCAGAAGAGCTGTGAGGATTTAGCACAGGACTAAGCATGGCAAAAAAAGCCTATGGCAAAAGGGTTCAGTGAAGACAGGAAGCAGCTGTATCATGTGGGGCTGGGATCTGCTCACCCAAGTGTAATGACCTATTTTCCAGCTTTTCTGCTCAGGTGACAATGCAGCAGGAGCTGGGATGCAGCTAAAAGCCTCTGTAATGAACCTGCAGCCTCTACTCAGGGAGGGAGCAAGGCATGAGGCAGCCAGGTGGAAAGTTTAAAATCACAAGGCACAAAGATATTAATGGAAACCATGCCTTTTCTTGGCCTCCCTAATTCTACAAGCTTTCTGAGGGTGAATCAGCATTTGGGTGAATTTTAGAAGAGCTCAGCTCCCAGGAAGGAGACTGCCCTGCATGTGTGAACTGAACAGAAAGAAAAGTTAGCAGGACTCCCCAGTTCCACCTACCAGTGGCACAGGTGTGTGTCCCAGTCCTGCCCTCCCCACCCTCTTGGGAAGGACAGTCTCTACAGTGGAGACAGCACCAGCCTTCCCTTTCTGGAAAATGCTACAGAACATGTATTGCCTGTTTCTCCCTGGGTCTGTCATGCCTACTCACTCTCCCTTGGCTGTCTGTCCAAGAGGAACCTAAAACTTCTTTCAGAGACAGTCCCTTTGCTGGGCTCCCAGCTCTGCACTTACCAAGAGCAGCTTCTCTCTCCCTGATTTCCATGCCAGAAAGAGAAGACAACATAAGCCTGACAGACAGAAGACCTGCTCACCCCCAGGGAGAATGTCTCCAACAGCAACCTCCACTCTTAACACCAAGCAGACCCCAACTCAGCACAATGTCTCCTCTGCTGGATTCTCTGCCCATTTATGCTCTGACAGCAAGTGCACCAGGACAGCCACATCTGCACTTCCAAGTCCCAGGAGCTGAACACAAACCATCCAGTAGCAGCACAGCTGACTCCATTCATGAAATCACTCACATTATCTTGCTCATGAATGAACTATAAATGGAAGCAATTCCTGAGTCAGGAACAGGTGGAAGGGAAGAATGGACTAAAGTGAAAGAAAGAGAAGAAAAGCAACAAATAAACACAGAATGAAGAAGGGATGCAAGAGTGATGTGTCTCGTATTAAAGCTATGTGTTAATGCCTTGGGCCTGACTTTTTCAAAGCAACAGAATTATTTTTCTGCAGTACTTGAGAAACAGATTTGATTAAAACTGCTCAGTACCACATAGATCCTTTAATGGGCCAGGCTGCCTCTCTCCAGCTGTATTCCCTGAGCTGGGAAGGTCCCAGGGCAGGTTCCTAGTAACTCCCTCTTGCTGACTGCAGGACAGCCAGTGGAAGGAGATTCTTGGATCTTACTGATGCTAATCACAGTGAATGGTTATTCTGTGGGACGCTTAAAATAGGTTACAAGTGGGATTTATGCCCTGTAACACAAAATGCTTAAAAGCTGTACATATAGCCTAAACTAGCACACTGAGAAAAACAACACTCTTGAGGGCCCCATGTCTCTGCATTGACAAAAGAAATTCATGGATTTGTAGAAGACACTAAACTTGGTGGTGGCCAGCAACAGGTGAGATAAATCCTAGTTTTATAGACTGACATCTTTTCTAAACAAGAAAATTACATACTGCATCTTCCTAAAGTGACAGACCTGAGTGGTTCAGTATTATCAATGCATGTGTGTCAATTATAGTCAGAAACTGTAGAAAATCACCTCCTCTCTCTGTTATTCCTCAGGCTAGCATGTAGAATACTTGTGAATTATCCAGACACCTTTTTTGAGTTACAAGAAAGTCAGTTAAAGGTTGAAAGATAAGAGCAGGAAGATGGAAGGGAGGTTATAATTTCAGAGCATTTAGATGCTGGGCATGAAGGTGTGGGAAGGCAAAATAGCACAGCAAAGTGCTCAATCCTCATAAAATGCTTACCTCACCTAAACCCCTGCCCTTTTACATAAAAGGCTTTGCAACCAGCATAGCACTTCTCTGAAGTTTTACATTCACTAGGTGGGCAGTAAAGCGGGATCATCTTCACAGTGCCAGATACTGCTCTGCACTCCTGAGCTCTGCTGTTTCACAGCAGGAACAGGCAGAGGTTAGGCTGGCTTCTCTGTCAGCCAGCACAGCTTCAGTACCTGCAGAAGCCAAGGGAACTCTGCAGAGCACAGACTTGTGGCTGGACATTACAGCTGAGTCTGGAGTTTGCAACCTGGGCAGTGCTGCCCTGCCTCCATGCACAAGGGAGGCTGACACTTTTGCAGATGTTTTAAAAGCTGTCCTATTATTTATTCATGCAGCTGGGTTAATTCAGCCTGGCTGCAGTAGAAACGTTGCTTACAATACACAATTGCAACATAAGTTTTCACATCGAGCGAGAGCTGAACTAACACAGCAAGTGGCATCAATAATTGAAATTGCTTTTGGAAGGTACAGGAGGCTCCAGGGTCAGGTTTGGGGTGCTAAAGAGCACAGGTATCTCTGCCTGCATATAGGCTTGCTCAGTGCAGGTGATCAAAGCCTGCCCAAGCACTACTGCCTTCTCATGGTCACCCTGCTTGGGCATTTAATCTCAGCAGGACCAAGTGCCTGTTCTTCTGCTTGTTTGGACCACAAAAATGACTTGGTATTGGGCAAATTGTGCAAAAGCTACTGTATGAGCTTTCCTGTCTGCCACATGCTCTCCAGGGAATACCATGTACCTTAACATTGCTAAGTGTGGGTGGATGTGGGGACAGCAAGACAGCCCATGCAGAGTTTGTTCTCCAACCTGTGTCAGTGTTCCTGAGCTAGTTTGATGGGAGTTGGATGGGGAATGAGAACCAGACAAGGTCTTAGATGGCTCTAAAATGCCAAAAGGTCTTTGATCTGCCTCTTGTTCCCATAGAAACAGCTCATCAGTTGTGACCAGCCCTTGAGATACAGTGCACTGGAAATGCCAGCACACTACACTACACTGCCAGCCCTCTGCTTCCTGCAGCATGGACAGGAAAAATACCCAGGATTATAATTCTGGGCCATGATTTCTCCTTTCAATGCCTTGTTTCCATGCATGGCACGCTGCTGGGTGTGCAGCCATTGCCCATCCAGCTCTCATGAGCAGCTGATGAAAAATTTGCTTGCAAAACCCACCAACCGTGCTCAAGCATACCCCCAAGCTCAGAAAGAAAGTACTTTCAAGTGGTGCATCTACAAACAGCTGAACATGCATGTTTTTTCCTTCCTGTTTTAGAACATCCTGCATGTATTTTAAGTCTACTTTTATCTTTGCCTTTAAGGAAGAAGAATCAGCCATTTATTTTGAAGAGGGGATGGCAGCACAGATTGTTAGTGCAAGCATATCATCTGTAGCCTGGAGAGATCAGACACAGGTTTGAACCCTGAACTCAGCCCCAGTTGCTTGATACATGTTCAGGTACACACAGTCCCTGCCCAAGATGTACCCATGTACACACAGCCTCAATATCTCAGTCCCCATCTTTGAGCCTCATTTTCTATAGATGTTAATAGGATGGGCAGGGTCACTCACTGAACATTTGGAGTGTCACCATGACAGGGGCAGGGGAAACTCTGAGTAATGAGCATGATGTAGTAGGGCCTCCTGCCCCAATGGCCCCCATGCAGAAACAGGACAGGCAACCCAATGTAGCAGCTCCTGGGCACTGAGGCTGACACCAGGATTTGCAATAGGGATTGTTCCCAGGAGCTGCTGGCACTGAGTTTGTAGTCCCATGTGAGGCAGAAGAACATGGTCATTTGCAGGGATGATGCCAAATTTAGAATTAAAAGGAAGTGTCAGCCTACTGTTGTTGCACTATTTCCCTGTGTGTGCAGAGGCTAGGTTTGGACTTGAGCAGATTATCTGTCAGGGAAAGCAGCCCACACAATGCTGACCAGAGAAAAAGAGGCAATTACTTTTAATTGTAGTTCTCAGTGTGAAGAGACTGGACAGCCCATGTGTCTTGTTGCTGGACAAATCAATACTTCCACAGTATATTAAAAAAAGAGATAAACCTAAGGTCAGGTAGGTATCTGCAGCAGTAAGAAGCAGCAATTGCAGCTGGAATTAATTTTAAAATTTACACCTAGGTTTGACTGTTGAACTTTGGCATCCTCCAGTCTTTCTCTGGAGTAGAAGTGGTATGTAGATGGGATTTAGAGTTTCTGTATGGTTTAGTTCAAGAGAAACCACTGCAAAATTCAAGGGAAATAGAGAACATGTTGGAGAATGGGAGAATGTAATAAATGACCCAGTGAAAAGGACTCCCTGCCTAATGGAAAGGCAGCTCTCACTAAGAGCTGTGCTTCTGCATAATAAAAGAAAGACACAGCTGAGTGTTGGTCATGCCTTGAAATGAGTCTCTGAATGAGCTAGACTTGAAAGAGGGGAGAGGTGTAGGCTGAGAGAGGCATGGCTTGTGACCAGGAAAGGGTCACGAAGGTAACAATCCAGCAAAGGCAGCCACTGAACAGAAGCAGGAAGGAAACCTCAGATTTTGTTCTGAAAAGGGACAGCTCAGCTCATTGGAGATTTTGGAGTGGGGATGTTCCTTAGTGCTCTGTGCTGCTGTGGCAATGATGAGCCCTTAGTAATGCATGCTACTAAAACCACCTCATCACCACAAACAGGGCCATGTAATTATCCTCATAATGCAGTTGGACAAACTCAAAGGGCAGCTAATTTCCAGCCTGGACAGAAAGAGTATGTAGCCAGCACTCATTTCTCCCTGCTGGTCTCACAGCAACAAGCAGATATTTTTCCTCCTCTGCCTCTCTTAGTACTTCCCAGAAGGCATCAGAGGTGCTTTATATGGATGGGATGAGACCCCAAAGTTTCCCAGCCCCCAAACCTGGCAGCATCACTAGTTCTACCACCTACAGTGCTGAGCTCCTGCTAGGTGACCACAGGCCTCCTGAGCAGAGACTGAAATGAAAGAACTGATGATATGAAGGGTGGAACACACAGCTGGGAAATGTGGGATGCCAGGTAGGGACTGGCAGTGGTGCAGCTCCTGAGGAGCAGGGGTGAAGGGGTATGGAGGACAACAAAGTGCAGCCAGGGGCAGAGTGGGCTGGCAACTCCTTTAGAGCGCAGGGAGGAGGGGAAGAGATTGGCACACTTACTCCAGGACGTCCCTGTTGAACTGCTTCTTGCTGTTGCCCAGGAACTCGCCGATCATCTGGCGGCTGAGGCCCTTGCGCTGGAGCAGGAAATGTGCCACCCCGATGGGGGTGTCCGGGATGAAGCCTCGGGAGATCAGGAACTGGATCCCTTTGTCTGGGTTGCTGGAAGGGAAGGACAGACACATGGTGAGTGTGCATGATCTCTTGTTGCTCCCATCAGTGCAGCCCCTGGAGTGTGCCTGGGCTTCTATGAGTTCACATGTGTGTCAGGAGTGGGACTGGTTGGGGGTGAGGAAAAGTAACTCCCTGTGTGCTCCCCCAGCTGCTACTGTGAGCAAAAGGATGTCATAGGACCTGCTGTGTCACTTGCAGCACCTGCTGTCACAAGTGGCATCCTACTGCCACAAAGGATTCTGCTGCATTGTACCATGCTTTTTTAGTGACTCTTCTGCCATCAGTCTGCTCCAGAGTCAAAGGTTCTTTCCTATGGGAAGAAACTTAGGACACATTGCTGCCATGGTCTATGGGCAAACCAGGGTTAAGACTCCAAGGGAGATAACTAAAAGTGGACACCTTTTCTGTTAAAAAATAATTTTGTTTTTCATACGTTTTCAACGTTCATTGTTGAGTGATACTTTTTTACCTTCCTCATATGAGCTTGATGTTGGCTGCCTGAATAGAAATCCCATAGTCAGATTTGCTTATCTCTTCCTCCACTTCCCCCACCCTTAGCTATGTTTTTCTTCCCATCTCTATTGATTGACACCCTCAGGCAGAAATCTTTGTGTGTGAGAGAAGACACCCAGAGAATGCTTTGTGAGAAGGGAGCAGTGTGCAGCTCCCAGACAGAGGGCTTTTCTCACTCTGTGGCTGTGAGCATCTCTTTGAGAACAGGGCTGGTGCTGAGTGGGCCTGATTGCCTGGCTATGGGAGTGATTTTGTGCTTCTCAATGTGCCAGTGTCTGTGCCTGCACACACAGCTGTTACAGAAGCAGAGTGGTTTGGGTTGGGAATGACCTTTAAAGACCATCTACTCCAACCCTCCTGCAGAGAGTGGGGACATTTTCAACTAGATAAGGTTGCTCAGAGATCCCTCTAACCTAATCTCCAAGGATGAGGCATCCACCACCTCTCTGCACAACCTGTGCCAGTGTTTCACCACCTTCATTGTAAAAATCTTCTTCCTTACATCTACTTGAAACCAGCCCTCCTTCAGTTTAACACCATTACCCCCGGTTCTATTGCCAGAAGCCCTGAGAAAACATCTGCCCCCATCTTTCTGTCCTGGTTTATAAGACCCTATGTATCCTGAGAGTGGCTGTGATGCTCCATGGCGCCTGTCTCACAATGCAGAGATGAACAAAAGGTACATTTGTGCTGTGCCGGAAATTTTCTTCCTATATTTCAGTCTGCCCCACTGAAGGGTCTCTATCATGATGCACTGTACTGAGGTGAAACACTGCAGTGGCAGGAAGATTGCCACATTTCTTTGGTTCTCTAAGCTGGTGGGTGGAGAGAGGTAAGAGGGTGACTTAATGAAATGATGTCATGCTTCCATCATTAATCCAAATTCAGGATTCTTTGTCAAGGCTCAAGGAATGAGTTTGCTCAGGCAGTTTCCTGGGGTGAGGAAAGAATAGGATGAGATTTCAGAGCACATGAATGCGTGATATGCACAGGCACAGACTGTGACATTGTCAGGTGGTGAAGTATGTGGGTGAGCAACATATGTCTAGCTATAAGGGGATCAGCATTCAGCAGAATGGCCTGCTCCTTACAGGGGCCTCATGGGCATGTAAAAAGTAGATGGGCTTGAAATAGTTCTGCTTACTCTGTAATGTCAAAAGGAAATATCCTGGGCAGTGTGGCATCCCTGGTGAGAGTGCTACAAGAACAGTCAGCCCATTAAATTTGTAAATAGGATAGCTGCAAAATCTGATACAGAAAACTCCAGGCCTTCTTCAGAGCAAAGCAAAAATATATCTTTTTTATCACACAGACCTCCTGGTTCACCATTGAAGAGTACAGGTAAAGTTCCCTGCTAAGTGCATAGGTGATATGCTTGGGACACAAGTCAAAGGAAGCAACAGAGTTTCCTAAAATGCACGTCCACTGGCACACTTTGGTATTTGGCAAGGGACAGAAAGGTGTTCACAA
The DNA here is from genome assembly GCA_025584955.1 of Alethe diademata. NCBI lineage: Eukaryota > Metazoa > Chordata > Aves > Passeriformes > Muscicapidae > Alethe > Alethe diademata. The sequence continues at coordinate 64,586,778 of JANRMJ010000077.1, read as the reverse complement.
CACGAGGATGAGCTCAGTTACACCTGTATGACTCCAAAGTCACTGCACTGACATTGGGTCCACTCCAGAGGAGGTGAGAGCTGAATATGGCCAGAAAAATGCACACACACACTGGCATGGATGTGCAGGTTTCATTGGAGATGGTACATGCAATGCCATCAGAGGATGGAGGATAAAACAGTCCAGCTGTGACAGCCCTCCTGCACTGCCTAGACTATAACTCAAATATTCTTTCGCTAACAGCAGCCTTTCATCAGTTTTTCCCAGGATTCAATTTGTTCTGATAGCAATACAACATCTCTGCCACTGAACACCTGCAGATGTATCCCATGTAGTGCAGCATGTAGCTTTCACCCAGATGTGCAGCAGACAACTGTACTCCCCTCTCTCCTGTGCTATTCATTTTTGGTGTTGCAGGGGTGTTAAGCCGAGCCAGCAAATGCTGTGGGATTCCTCAGCTCCTGCTGGCTTTCCCTGTGCCCACGCAGCCAGCTGCCCACGCACACTGAGCTATCACAGCAGTGCTGCATCATGAAGCACTCTCCATTCCAGGGATTTCACCCCCTCACGGTGCAGCAGGGATGGGGGAAGTGCCACCACCGCATCCATGTGTTCCCAGGGCCTGCTCCATGCCAGAGCACTGCCTCCCAAAAATGCAAGGCAAGGCCAGATAACTGTGGCAGATTCCACTAGAAACTGCAGGCTTTCAGCTCCTGCTCTGGGGAAAGGCAGGAAAAAGGATGTGTGCACACAAACACAGCCTCAGCTCCATGCCCCAACAGTAAACTGGCTTCTTCCTGGAAATAGATAGGGAAAGCAACAACTGAAAAACTGCAGAAAGCTGAATGGCCCTCCCAGCCCCTTGGATAGGAAGTCACAAGGAGTGTATGTCCCCTAGATACTGCTCAGAGATTGAAGAAAGGCATCGTTCCCCAGAGCTAACAGCTTATTTTCCTCACTCCTGTCCTCCAACCTGTACTTAGAACTGGAAATACGCTCTGTGAGAGTCCCAAATCTGTTTGACCTAACATCACTGTACTTCTGGATGTGCTCTGAGACCAACCCTAAAAACCTTTCTTCCTGGTCCCTGCCTCCTGGAGTCCGCAGCCTCCATGGTACACGTACAAAAACCCTGTGCACTGCCCCTTTGTCTGTGAAAAACTTCTGCCTAGGACTGCATAATGATCAGCCCTTGCTTTGACTAAAATGCCCACGCTAATATGTGAAAAAACGTTCTCCTAGTATGGGTACATTACATCCTCATTATTAGGGGACTCAAATGGAAACAAAGACAGAGAAATGAGAGTGCGATAATAAAGCAAAACCCAGTACTTCTCATGGCTTGTTTAGATGAGAAAAGTCTCATCAGAAGGCAATGAGCAAATCTAAATCTCCTTAAAGGAGCTCAGCTACTTTCTGTCAATGCACACATGACCCTGTGAATTAACCTCTTCTGATGGTAACCTCTGCTCTGCTTTTGCTTTCACACCTACAGCCTTCTCATAGGATATCAAACTCAGGCATGTGAGAGACAGATGACTAGACCTGGTCTGTCAGGTGAAAACCTACCCAAATATCTGAAGGGAAATGACAGCCAAGGATGTAATTTTTTCATTATGACTCATACGGGGCTTGTTAAGCTCAGCTCTACCTCTGTCTGTCTCTCTCTCTCTGTCTCTTGGAATTGCCCTGTGTTAAGTAACCAGGGCTGTGTTTACAGTCCCAGCTCTGTTTGTTCCTTTGCAACAAAGTGGAGCAGAGTGGTCCCAGGCTCAGCTGGGGGATGCCAAATGGACAGAAACTGGAACTGGAGGTTCAGTGAATTGTGAGAGCATGGGCACTACTCACGGGCTTGTTCCTCTGTTAGGCAGAAGAGAAGGACAGTACTTGGGAGAATTTAGGGAAAGACCTTCTGGGAAGCCAACCTGTGTTGTGCATTGCATACCCAGATGGTCATGCCCTTGAATAGGAATGAACTTCCCTGCCATCATCTGTTCTTGTGAGGCATGACACAGGCTGGGAAGCAGAGGAAGAGTCACTTACATGTTGAAGAGGTTCAGTCCAATGCGGTAAAGGCGTTTCCTCATGGTGTCTGTGGAGAGTGTGGGGGACTTGCAGCTGGCCGGGTTCTCGCAGTGGTACCTCGGCAGACTGAGGATCATGGCCTGCAGGGCTTCTTTTGAGGACACCTCAGAGGCTGATTTGGCTGAGGTGGAGGTGCTGCTGCTGCTCAGCTGCTCTGAGTTGTCTGCATTCTCAGACTCCAAGCCTTTGCTTTGCCCTGCCTCATTGCTTGCATCAAACTGGAGCTTCTGCACGGCCATCTGATCCGGCTCAGCACTGCTATCCCCCGTGCCATTGGTACTGACATCCACCTCAGTGGAAGTGAGGCTGTTCTCAGGTAAGCTCTCTGGGGCAGAGGGTAGCTCACTGGCTTCTCCCTCCCCTTCTTCTGGGCTTTCTTCAGCCTTGGTGGCTGGAGAGAGCCCAGCCTGGTCGTTGCTGCTGAGACAGTTTGCCATGGACACCGAGGTAGACGATGAGACAGAGATGTTCTTGTTGTCAATCTGAACTGTGACATCTCGAAAAGCCATCATGAGAGTGCTGCTGCTCTTGGGTAGAGTATCTGGCAGGAGACCTTCCTCCTTCTCCTGATCCTGCAGCTCAGCTTCTAAGTCTTGGTTTGGCTGCATGGAGCTGGCGCTGAAGGTCTCCCTGATCTGGTACGAGCCCCCGTCCTGCAGGGAGCACATGGTCTTCAGGCTCCAGGTGCTGAGGGCGTCATCGATGGATTTGGCCAGGGACTGAACTTGTTCAGTGAAGGAGTCCTCCAGCTCAGTCAGTGCCCCGCTGATGGTGGCTGGCAGGGACGGGGACCTCACCAGTGGGATGCCCACGAAGTTGTACCCCTCCACCAGGGCCTTCTCGGCGGAGAAGCTCTCCGAGTTCTGGACGCGCACTTTCCTCAGGGAGATGCGGCGTGGCATGCGGCTCTCCAGCAGGGAGTTGCGGATCTTCTCAAAGTTCTTGCTGAGCTGGTACTGCCTGAAGGCGGTCTGGATGGTGCAAGCTGCCCTGCGAGACACCAGGTGGCCGCCGTATTTGTGCTCTAGCATTTCGATCTGAAAAACAGAGAGCAGAGACGTCAGGTTTTGTTAATTGCCTCCTGAGGGCTTCTTGTTGCCCACCTTCTGTACTGATTAGTCTTCAATAACTGTCAAAGGAATCTGACACTGAATTAGCTTTTCCCTGCAGTGCCATGCCCCTGATTTCAACAGAAGGTTCCCATTTGGGCATGACTGGAAAAATCATCAGCACCACGAGCTTCCTCACAGATGTAACAGGATCCTGCCCCTTCCTAGAGTGCCAGTCACAAAAGCTGGAGTCTGCAGGTGCCCTTCCCTTGCAGACTCATTCTGATGGCCTTTAGGGCAAGTTCATCACTGCAAATACAACGTTCCAGCAATGTGTCTTCCTGCTCAGCGGTGCTCTGGTAATGTCAAGCATTATCTCATGTCTCGGAGTGTTAATAATGCTTCTCCCCTCTTTATTAGAAAATACTCTCAACCAAGTCAGAAATCATTCAGAAAAAGGGAAGAAAATTTAATTTTAAATGCTGAGGATGCTGGCTTAATCTAGCAGTTAATGAGAAATATAAACTTCCATTTAAGTTAGTGGAGGCTGAGTTTGTTCTGAGTTTGTGTCTTTTAAAAAGTACTCTGAATCTCAAAGTGTCTTCCTTTTTGATATCTGAGTTTTTCAGGTGTCAGCCAGCAATGAAAATAAAAATACCCAGAAGAAGAAAGTCTCTCAGTTTTGAAAGGTTAAAAAAAATCTGAATTTTAAATGTTGGGACAAGATAATAAAAACACATAGAAGGAGGATTTACCAGAGCTGATAAAGACAAACACATGTAAATACCTCAACACACACCATCTCAACTGGCTTCAGCAAAGCAGGTATGTATGGTTGTACCAGGAATTTAAAGTTCCTGGTAATCCCCCCACTCTTCCTCTGCAGCTGGGTTTTCACTAACAAGTTCCAGGAGAATGACAGGTGATTTAGTTCCCATGAGTGACGGACAGAGGACAAGGGGAACAGTGTGAAGATAAAGGTGGAAGATAGAGTTTAAAAAAAAAATAGAATAATGAACTCCAGCTACCTTCACTGAGGTTTAGGCTGAGCTATGAGCTAAACTCTACATCACTGGTACTCTACAGGGCAGAGTGCAGGTGCAGACTGTAGTGTTAATATGTGAGTGCACACATCTGGAAAAACAAAAAAAAAAGATGAAGGGCAGGACTGAGAGTGCTGGTGAAGTCAGTCCTGAATTAGCAGAGAATTCACTGCATCTGTCATGTGGTGAATATCAGCTCATTAGCAGAACCAAAGGACGAGTTTTACTGACTGCATCCTCATCCCCAGACATACCAGTTGTCTCTCACCATGCCTTCTTGGCCCAGTGCTCAGTTTGAAAAACTGAGCTCCACAAGATCTGATTTTAAGTGCAAATTGATTTCACAGTCAAAGTGAGACTGAGGCACGAGCCTCAGCTCACAGAGTCATGTCGTGTCACCTGCTTCCTTCTTCTTTTTCGTAACATGACGTAAGTTACAGATAAAGCCATCAGTGAGTGATGTAGGTACACGTGAAACCTGGTCTGACAGCTATGAGAAGTGTAAATGACCTCTGGTATCTTTCCAATACTAGCTCCTCTGGAAGTAGAGGAAGATAATGTGACCTTGGGAGATGACAGGCAGAGAGGAACAAAATAAACCCAGCCTTATTGTGCCTGCACTGGTATCCTGGCTGTGGAGCAAGTACTGGGAGGCTGACATTTATGGAAAAGAGTGGGATGGGGAGCACATCCTTTCATATTTCCCTCTCTGGACATGAAGGACTTTTCCCTTGAGCTCAAACACCAGGGAGGCTTCTGTTTTTTGTCTGCCTTGCCCTTAAGCTTGCAGTCTGTCCAAGGTGAACATCAAAACCCAGCACTAGGAAATACTAGCAATTTTCTTAGGGATGGGCTTGGCCACTGCAGTTGCAGAGGTAACTGGTTCAGAGCTCTGCTTACCGCTAATTTAAAGAACATTTGCCTAATACTTTCATTGCTGCCCTCCCAGTAAAGCTCTGCATAAATGTTGCTAAAAATCACCCCCACAATGATCATGGATACAGTGTCACTTGCCACAAGACCTGTCAATTTTGGATGAACAAGGACATCTTAAATCCTGCCATGAAACCAACACTCCTGACACATGTATTTAAAGTTGGCCTGCCTGAAAAGTGACTGAACTGTCCCTTGGCCCATTCCTTGTGCAGGAAGTCTCAGGCAGATAAATGTAAATTAAACCAGTAAGCTGCAAAGGTCCAACCCAGACAGTTATTACTGACAACTGACTGTGAGCACATAAAATAATGATCTGGTTAATGAAAATGTAGAGCTAATTGTGTAAGGAGGGAAAGAGGAACAAATGGGAGGGACAGAATAACAGTAAAATGCAAAATAAAGCAGAATCAAGAGCCTTACAATTATCTGAGGTTTCCAAGGAGGTGACAGCCATTCTGAAAACATGAAATTCATATGCTCTGATCTTATTAGAGACCAAGACAAGATGTCATTGCTGATCTGAAGTAAAAGGCCAGTTTATCTCATGCAAGGACAGTGCCAAAAATGGCAGACTTTAATAGCTAGTGAGGAGAGATCCTTCTAAAAGTCTAAAGGAACAGAGTACCTATCAGTACCTCGATAAAAAACATCACCAGCTTTTTGCAGTCCATAATCTCAGTCCTCCCAAAGGACTAAGGCATTAAGGAGCAGAACTAATCTGAAGTGAGAGGACTCCCCAGCTAGTCTGTTTTCCAGCTCATACCAGGGGTGCAAGGCTGGGTTCTGCACGTGGTCCACTGCCAACTGGCATTGTCCAAAGCAAGGGGATATACTCTTAGCAAGGGGAATCCTACAGTATCTTTCAGCAGGCATAACAGGGACAGGGACTGTTCCAAGGGATGCTTGAGAAGACTGGCACGACCAGATGCAGCATCCCCATAGAGAGAAGTGCCCTCCCCACCCTTGTTTGGTACCAGTGGGTCTCTGTCTCTTTTCTTTACTGCTTACTGATGACTGAGACATACTCATTTGCTGTCAGATCAAGCTAAGTGACAGTCCAAAGGAATTAAGGATTTCACACAGCTGTAGCCAGTGTTCTTCCTCTCCAGAGGAGGAAAGGACATCTGTGAGCAGCACAACAGTCATGGGTAATGGAGATGTATGTCTGGATGGCTGGAGGAACCTTCTCTTCCCATCTGAGAGACAAGAAAGGCCAGGCATGATTGGCCTTCTCTGGCTCCTAATAAACCCCATGAATCACAAGTAATTGCCTGCTTAAAGCTACTCTTCTCTGGGGAATGATCTGACAGCCAGCACCAAAGGAAGGAAAAAGCAGGAGGGGGCTCAGGGGGATCTCAAAGAATAATTAGCTTAATACATTTCTGGCCTCAGTATGAACAGCTCCTTCTGAGCAGTTCAGGCCTTGAATTAGAAATGGCTGCAAAATATTCATTGCCATGAGGGATTGCAAATGAAGGGAGATTTAACAAGGTCAAAGCAAGCCAAAAGGCAAGCCAAACTGCAGCCAAACATTTGAGGTGCACTCTCCATGGCTTTGTTGTCCATAGGCACAAATTTAGAAAGCTGCTAGGAGAGACCATGGCCTGATCTTATTCTCAGTTAGCACTGGTTTTCCACCCTTGTTGCCACAGAGCAGGGTGATGTGCCACCCTGCTACAACCAGAAAAGAATCAGGCTCAGGGACAGAATCTGAGTCACTCAAGGCAATGCATGCATCATAGAAAAAAAGAAAAAAAAAAGACATACAAAGCATACATGTTCTCTATCACTCATTCTTAATGCTTTTCCCTGCCTCCAGCTTTTCACAATGGAAGGACACTGCTGTAAGGGATATTTGTTAATGGAGTGTTTTCCTTCATCCATGGGACACCTGCTGCCCTTCAGCACAGCCCAAAGGTATGTGTGACTGAAAGCATGCTCCTCTTTCCTGTGGTCCCCTGCATTTTCCCAACATTACTGTAGAGTCTAACACAAGGGAACTTCCGTATGTGAGTCCCTGTTCCAGCCTCCCAGCATAAAGTACTTCTGCTCTGTGCTCTGTGAGAATTCTCTCTTTCATGGGGGAGGGAGCAAGGAGAGCCATGAAGCCACTCACCAACTCTCTAGGATGATGCTGAGGGACAACAAGTGGTCCAAACCTTGCAGAGGAGACTGCACTTTACCCTCCTTCCTTACTAGCACTCAGTGCTCTCTCAAAAGGTAAATGTGACTTCAGTTGTGCAGCAAGACTAAAAATGTCTCCTTCCACCCCTTTCTCTTACTGTAAGTTCTATTCCTGTATTACAAGCTCTGCTGTAAGTAGGGTTCTAGTGGAACACGGCTGTGCAGGTCCTATCACCCTTCTTCCCATTTAAGAAAGCTACCTGATGAGTAAATTGATAGGAATACTCATAAAAACATAAACCGCAGTGCAAGAGTGGAAGAATTAGTACTCTTCACTGCCTGAAAATCCCCCCTTCCAGAGATGGAGGCAATTCACTGAAGACATCCATGAATCTGGAGGGGCCCACAAATTGTAGGGCCCCTTTGCTGTGAGAAAAGTGGTTTCACCAAGGAGATAGGCTCAGTCCCTGCAAGGTCAGTTCTGCAAGGCACCAGACATTAATGAACAATCAGCTAAACGTGTCTGTCTTGTTCACATGCATCCAGGGCAGACTTGGCCTCTGCTGCAAGTACAGTGATATGGGAATATGACCTTAAAGCTAAAATAACTCAGGACAGACAATCCCCAGGACAAACCAGAGCAGCTCTAGGACACTGAGGAGGCTAAGACCATATATAGCAGTCAAGATGTAGCCCACCCTGAAGATATGTCACATAAGCTTGTGAAGCCAGTTAATTAGTCTCTCATTTTTTTTTCCTGTTGTGAAGCAAGAATTCTGTCTGAGTTGAGTATACAGTATTTTGAGAAAGACAGAGCTAGAGAGCCAAGGTGTCTCTTTTGCTCAGAAGTCTATTGGTCATTGGTCTGACATGTATGTCTAGGGACAGCATCTGGGCCTTCAGGGAAGTGGTAGAAGATGTCCCAGAAGTAGCAGCTTCTTCTGTGGAAACCTCATTAGCTGAGACCCTTCAGCTGCAACAGCACAGCTTCCACTGAACTCTCCCCCTGAACATAATCTGGACACTGCCACTAGTGTTCACTTGTCCTCCTCACCTTACAGGCTGCAGGGTCTGCAGATCCTACAGCCTCTAGTTGAGCTGCCTTCCCAGGGGAGAGGCACAAATGATGCATTAGGTTCTGTTTTGCACAACAACTGTCCTGGACTGTAATCTGCAGAGATGAGGAGGAGGGAGCACATTCCACCTGTGAGGGAGGAGGCCAGCTGCTTAGCCTGTCCCACTGTCTCCTGCTGGGAGTCCACTGGGAGACACAGCTAGAGATGGGCATGCTTGTGCTCTGGAGTTAAGCTGTAGCCTCAGGCACAGAAGGCAAGGCTTGCAACTTCTAGGACTGAATAATTTCCTCTTAGCCTGGTAAACTTGCCTATCTCTTCAGCATCCTCCTCTGGACTAAGGGCACCGGTGGCAGCAGTGCACAAACATCATGGTAGATGCTGTGGAGGACACCCATGGAATAAACCCCACTTCCTCCTGAAAGCTCATGCTAATGCAGAAGTGTGCTGGAGGCCTGCCCTGCATGATCCAAGATGGTTCTTGGAGACTCTCCTGTGAGGGAGGTCATTTGGAACAACCAGTTGCTTGGAGCTCTAAGGACACTGTACACTTGTGAGCAAGGCACTACCCTTTGATGCTGCTACTCTTGCCTGCCTGCAACCCATCTCTAAGCCTACACTCACAACTGGGTTTCTAGGTCCATTTTGGACCACTGAATCCAGGCAAGGAGGAGCAGACACCAGCAAGGGTGAAAGGGTGACTCAGCCAGAGGTGGGGAAGCTACTTCCTCCATCAGCCTGACATACCCAAAGGGCAGCTTAGGCAGGGCACGAGCTCTGGGTGAACAAAAGGCTAACGTGTCTGCTGAGAGTCATTCCACCACGGTGCAAATGCAGTCCCACCCGTCCCATCCCTTCTCCCACAGCCTGAGGAGGAGGAAGCCTTGGTACCTGTTTATTCTTTAGGTCAAGGGAGAGCTCATAATCGGAGGCAGCCGCATGGGAACACGAGGCCGTCCCTTTGCTGCGCTGCACTCGCACAGGGGAGCCCGTGTGGTGGAGGCTCGCCTTCTGCACCAGAGGGGAACACCCCGCTGCCTGCTCTTCTTGGAGCTCCTCACGCTGGGCTTTTAGCGTCAGGGTGTCGGACCTGCCTTCCTGGCCACTCTGTCTGCCGGCCTCCTTCGGATCCTCCGTTTCACACCCGGCTCTCTTGCTGGTGGAACCGCTGGGATCGTCACTGTGAACAAAACGCAACGTTTCGCTTGTTTTATTTGTTTATATTATGTTTGATGTATGAGCATGTTTGTTGTTCGCTGCACTCATTTCCCTGAGCTGCGTTTTAAATGGCTGGGGAGCCTGGGCTGTCAGAGGTCTCCTCCAGTGATGGATCAGGGCTGGAGGCTGAGCCAAACAAAGCCCTGATGCCTCCCTCTCTAAGGGCAGGCACCCCTGTATGAACCAACCCTGTGACTCCTCGAGCTGCCTGGTTGCCTTTGCTCCTGGTGCTGCAGTTGGAGGAGGCGGGGAGCCAAGGAGGGTGTCATGGCCTGTGGACACCTCTCCTGCCCTCTGGAGCAGCTGGCAACCACCCCTGTGCACTTGCTGCCTATTGCTCAGCATCTCTGCACATCCCAGGTCCCATCTGGCATGGAGCCTGGATCCCAAGAAACCAGTTTTCCCTTGGACTTTCTAAGGGCATGTGGGAAATGGGGCAGGGGCAGCTGAATGTTGCAGAGTTTCCAGAGAAACTCTTGGAGAGTTGAGAATTTAAAGGGGCAGCAGAGCCAGCCAGCCCTGAGATCCTGAGCCTTTGAAGAGTGCCTCGAATACAGGCTCAGAGCTTCCATAAAAGAAACTGCCTCCTTCTGACCCACAAATTGCTGTGCCACTGAGATCTTCTGCAGAAAGGAAAGTTGTCTTTTCTCCTCTCAGCCACAGAAGCAGTTGTGTGAAACCAGGGCCTGACAACAGTGCGCTCTAGGAGAGCTATCTTGCTCCAGGCAGGATGGGATTAGCATATGTCTGATCCATTGAAGTGGTGAGGAAGTCTGTACTTAACCCTTCTTGCCAAGTATATTCCTAAATCATCTGACTTCAAGCAAGATTTTCTTATTCTGGGGTTCTGTTCAAACCATGAATGTGTTTGTTCATTGTTACCTTAGCCTCCTTCCTGTGGCTACAGAGGAATAATTTATGATTTCTGAGAGTGTGCAAGCCTACATGGACTCTGGCTGCTACTGCACCAAGTCCATCAGACACACTTCCACTGGTTTCCAGGGGATGAGCATTCAGCTGAGTCCAGTTTGGAAATAATTACTACAGAACCAATGCATGTAATGTCACTGAAACCAAGGATGTGTATTGCCTCCCATACTTAAACACTATTAAATTCTTTCATTCACTTCTGAAACATCTCTTTCTCTTGGATTTGTTCCACATCAAGCCAGTTCTGCTATCAACTGGATACTAAATAATTTTATGATTGGTGTTGATAACAGATCAAAAAGGGGGAAATTAGATATGATTTTATGTAGTGCCCAAATTACTTAGAAGCTTATTACTTTTCTCATTTTCAAATGTGCTGTAAGCCCTTAAGAGTCCAAATCTTCTAGCTGTAAATAGACCTTGCCTCCTAAGCTTCTGGGCACTTTTTCACACTTACTAGTACTTTAGAAGTACTACTAGAAGTTTATTCTCTCCACTGGCAGCTTTTCTGTTCAATAGATTAACAACCAAATTTAGAAGTTTTCCCACAGTTTCTAAGAAGGCTCCAAATCTGATGAGCCAGACACCACCACAACTTCAGAATTAGGAAAGACGCAGGATTTAAATTTAGTAAGTTTCTTCTTTTATACACATGCCTACAGTCACCAGTTAGACATTAAAAAAAATTCACAGAAGAAATCACTCTCTTACATAAATGCTAGATAACCAACTTTGTCAAAGCATATTAAAATGATGTTTTTGCATACTTATCATCAGGAAATACATTAAAATGAAGCATAAAACTGTTCTTTTAGGTTGAATACCTATCAAAGTTTGCATTGTTCTATTCCTGATGCTACAATTTTCTCAACAACTAAAGATATTTTTAACTCTTGATTTTTAATTCTTTATCTTCTCTGTCTACCCACATTGCAGGAAATCATACTAAAGGACTTTTCCCTTACATATCTCACTGTAACATTTTTATTGGCAGCCCCTGTTATACCCATTCTGATTTTAACCAGCAGAGCAGCCATTTTTATCCTCAGCCTAAGGGACGATCAGGTGACATAGATTTGATCACATTTTCACTGTTTTTCTGAGGACTCCACTGGCTGCTCTGGGTAGAACAAGGAGTGTGTGTAAGAGTGTTCAGAGCTCAGTCCCACTGCTCTGTAAGGAGGATGTCACCTCTGGTGGGTGCATCTCTCTGCTTGGTTTTCTGTCACACACAGTGTGGAGCCTGAGTAACATTCACAGTGACAGGATATCCTGCATCCACTGCCAATACAGAAGTAAAACCAGCAGGCTTTGCAGAATCAGACAAACCCAGACTGGGAGGGAAGGCTGGGTGTCTCTCCTCCGACTCCCTGCTCAAAGAAGGGCCATTTTCAGAGGCAGAGAAGGTTGATCTGAGTCTTTTCCAGGCAGGTCTTAAATACTTCCAGATATGAAGGTTCCCCAGGCTCTCCCCCCAGCCTGGAGCCATCAATCCCTGCCCCAGCAACACTCTAAGAGTGCTGGTCTCCAGCCCAGCCACAGCTTTCCCCAGGTCAATTCTGACCCTGGCCAGTGAGGCACAGGCTGTTGGACCAATCCAAAATGCTCAAGAAGCTTCCTTTAACCTCATTAGGCATTGAGGTCACTCCTCAAGACACAGGAGGGCCCTACGACTGCAAGGACTATTCAGCCACAGATGTGTGAGAAGCACCATCCACCCCAGCAGTGCTGTCCCAGGGCATTACTGAGGCCCCTAAAACTCTGTGCTGGACAAGGACATCAGCTAAGCACACAAACACATTAACCTTGCCTTCCTCCTCCATGCCCAGTGGACACAGCCATACAGAATGAACTGTGCCTATGCGTGGAATTTCCTCAGGGTCAAAATTCAGTCAAATCAAAATCAGATTCCACTGGAGCACTCAAAGGCATTTTTCAGCTAGATGTTTTTATGCTAAATATAAAGATTTTAACCCCGTGCCTGTTTGGCTGTGGTGCTATCCAGAATGCAATAGCAAACACTCCTGCTGAAGTGGGAATAGTTCCTACATATTCTGTTGTGGGGGAAAAAATAATAAAAATGGCTGAACCATTGAGCCATTTTTAAGTTCCTTTAGTGTGAAAAAATCTGAAGAAAAAAAAAGCAGACTTACTTCACCTTTGAACAAACCTGGGAAATTTCAGCTTCAGTTATAACTTCAGTGATTTATAAGCAGTGGGAAAAGGGGTAAAGTCTGGTTTTGGTTAGCAGTCTCAATGTTACCATTACAGCCCTATGGTTCCACTTACCAAATCTGTATTTCTCCCAGATTTACTCTCATCTTGAACCTGTTTCTGAGGAAGTGTTTTGGGAAGGCCTATTCTTTGCTCTCTAGTAGCAATGACTGATGAAGCCCCAAATAAGAAATAAAATACATTGCTAAAAATCAAAACTAATGCTACAATTATATAAATAAAAACTTAACAATCCTGATATTTTTCCTCTGTCCTGAGTGATGCAGTTCATTTGCATTGGTAACAAAATTGTTAAAAAAAGAAGGCTCAGGAGCTAGTATAGTCACAGTAATTAAAAAACAAACAGCAAAAAAAAGTAAGTAGGGCAAGGAAAGAAAGTATAGCATGAAAGATCTCTGGGAAAAAAGATGTTATTAAGCAAATTAGGGGGATTCACTTGCTTTCCCTTGGCCAGTAAGCAGTCAGACTCCCTGGCTGTGGGATGAAAAAAGGGAGTGAAGCTATTGCATGTACTGTTTCTTGGATGAGAAAATTGGTGTAACCAACTGTAACAATTAAAAGTCCCACACAGAGTCTAAGGTGTGAATCCCAAAGTCCCGGCCAAACTCCAACTAGGTCAATTTAGATTGAATCCCAGCATCACCCCTGCAGTTTCAGCTGT
>JANRMJ010000077.1:64522462-64573324 GCA_025584955.1 Alethe diademata | reverse complement strand
TCCAACTAGGTCAATTTAGATTGAATCCCAGCATCACCCCTGCAGTTTCAGCTGTCCTCAAGTGTCATATGCCTCCATTACTCACAGCTTTTACAGTCATACAATCAGGTTGAGAAGGTTTGTAATTTCTTTGAATTCTGTTTGGTTCACAGTAGCAACATTAATGTAAATCGCTTGCAATCAGGTAAAAAGGAAGATTTCAAATTCAGCTGTTCTCTTCTTCCCAGATGATCCTACTTGACTTTTATGACCCATAACGAGCCTAGTCACTGCTACAAAAAGGTTCCATCTGCTGTGAGAAATACCTCTCCTGCTTCAGGTATGTCCTGTTCATTTGCACTGCTGACTTGTATATGCCTGCTGCAGACAAGTTTGTTAACAGAAATGGTTACCACAGACAATCTGACTCAGGGCTTATATAAAGTACTAGCCCCAGTCTAGCATTTCAAAACAGGAATATCAGGGTTGTGAGCTAAATCCCAGTACTTGTTTCAAGAAGGCAGGATGGTGAAAAAGCTCTCACTGAGGCAATTCAGCTGGCACCCATAAATATTTTTATTTAGCACAAGTAAATCAGACTTCTGATACTTAGTATTATGTGCAGGTTTCTCAGGAAGATTTTACAAGGATTAGAGTAAGGGAAGGATGAGGTGAGAAGATGGAGAAGAAATGTTATAATAGTGAGGGATTTTTATTACTCTCTTTTTTTCTCCCTCCTTGCTCCTTTGGAAGCATAAAGACCAAATCAATGCTATTAAATGATCAAGCTAGAGAAGCCATTTGCCCATTTCTAGCCATATCAGCTCCCCATGTCTGCACAAAGCTGTTGTGTCACTGTCTGTCCTGGGAGAGATATCACTGCTTTGCACTTGCTACAGCATCAGGGTGTTGCACTTCCTTGCATACTCCTCATCACCTCTTTGCTGCTGGAAATACATGTTACAGCTGGAAAGGATCTGCACTTCTAAATGACAGCGGTGGAGGTGAACCATGGTTATCTATTGTATCTTGACTGTCAGGCTTAGACATTCCCATACTTCATGACTTGAGAAACAACACATAGCCCCCTGCCCTCAAACATTTCGAGGCAATTTCAAGGCAGACCTGCAGGCAGGAACACACAGGTTGGATGCTCCAGACATTATATTCCCTTGCACCACTGTCAAACACCAGAATCAGTTCATGGTCTGAGAGGAATTTTCAGAGCTCTCAGAAAAGTGTTTGCAGGGTGGCTGAGTGGCTAAAGAGGGCTCAAGGACCAGAAGAGCTACTCTTCTCAAGGCCAATAATGTTAGTCTTGTAAGAAATTAAACTGAGCTTTCTCACTGATCCCTTCAGAGCTACAGAGCTCACATGTGGTCACCACACAGAACTCGTCTCTTTGCGCCTTCTCTCCTTTTCCAATTTAAAAAAATTGCAAATTAATAAGAGCAATAACAGAGTAACAGAAAATAGCAGTGGCACCTCTGGATTTGGTGAGTGGTTTAAGAAAGAAGAAGAGGATGTTCTTGTTGCCAGGTACAGTGGTCATGCAAAAAGGTCTAGCTAATCATACAGAAGGAAGCTATGGCTGTGAGGTGAGTACAAAAGTACTGTGGAGGCTAATCTTAGCTCTTTTTTGTGTCCCTGTGTCACTCTAGGAGAAATCCATATTTCTGTTTCCCATGTATAACTTACCAAATGCCTCCTTCATGGTATTCAATGACCTGTAACTGAGGCCAAGCCTATCTGGATTAGTTGTGAAAAACCACAAAAATTTATGCATCCATTTCACAGTGCTCCTTATGAGGATTGGTTGGTTATTGTACATATACCATTCTTAAATTGCTGTAAGTGATTCATGGCCTGATTAATTGCCTCTCATGGCCTTATATGAAACTTCAAAGCTTCAGAGATGTCAGAATAAAATAAACCTTTCAAAGTACAACATAGAGAATTAGAAAAAGAGTTCACTAGCTAATGTCAGTAGAATGCAGTTCAGACCCCAAGTCTGCAAGAACCTGTCCTCCCTCTGTCTTTCCTAAGCTTCCCTGCTCAGCCAAAAAAATTAAAAAAAAAAAAAAAAAGGAAAATCAAATGCTGACTTAGCAGGGTCCAAAATGTCTTTTCAGTTTATTTCCTTTCAGTGTTCCCTTAGGATACCCGTGATGTGAATGGGTTCATCAGAATTCAATGGGAAATAAAAACGTCTGAGAAAGGCTTGGTAATATATTATGGGATCTTTTCAAGGTTCAGAGATTTCTGACATGCAGGGGGCCTGAGTGCACAAGAATTGGTTATAATTTCAAGTTTTAAGGTGATTTGGAGACAATGCTTCCTGGGAGCCTGCTGAAACTGATGGAAGGCAAAAGCCTCTCCAGGGAACTTGGAACTTCATCCTGGCAAATCATACCTTGTCAGCCAAGCTGCACTTTTCTCAGACAGTCTCCCCCAACACAGACAAATATAGGAACAATATTCTGATTTTGTCTACATTCACATAACACCTTGCAAAGCAGTGGCATCAAGCCATCTTCTCACACTAGTTTTACCCAGGATGAATTAATGGTAAGTAGCCAAGCTCATTTACCCATCCCAGAATATATTACTTCTTTTATAAAAGGTCTTCACACACACCTGTAAAATAGATTTGACAGCATGGTACTGTAAATATATTGGAAATCAATTAAATTTAACATCCTTTAGCACGGACTGAACCAGGCAATATCTTTTCAGCATCACTTGAAGTGGTTTGGGTGAGACGTACATTAAGCAGACAGAGAGTGTAATAATACTAGCAAGAGCCTCCTGTCCCAGAGGGACCAACATGCCAAAGTCAGGGCTTCATTTCAGATTTAGTCTTTAAACTTGATCCCCTTGTGCTGTGTAATTCCCACATCCTTGTGGTGTTGTGCCTTTTGCTACAGAACAGCACTACAGGAACTAAATATTTCTGAAGCACCCCATGCCCTCCTGGTGCAAAGTTGATTGTTCAGGTGTCAGACTGGGCTGGGTGCCAGTCTGAGGGCCTTGCTCTCCATGACAGATTTCATCTACCAGAGGACTAAGATCTCTGCTTTTCCAAGAGGGCAGGTTCCTCCAGAGGGTGGTTTGGAATAGCTAAGGCAGCTCAGACTTTATGGGAAGTGGTGTTCATGGTGCAAGGCTGGCTGTGCTGGGCGGTGTGGGTGGCTGTGTTGTAGTTTTTTTCTTATAGTTCCTACATGTGTCTGGATGCCACCTCAGAATGGCACTTGGGCCACCTCTCTGGCACACTCCTTCTTCCTCTTCCATCCAAGCCTCCTGTTTCACCAGCTGCAGAGCACAAGGTGCAGCTTAGGAAGTGGAGCCACTCTCTGAGCTTGGCACCCCAGGCTGGTTGTTGTGCTGTCTCTGCAGGTTAAACACAAGTCCCACAGCCTGGCACTGCAGACAAGGTCACTTGTGGCTGCTTTGAACAGGGCACCTGTGCTTCACTGAGGTGTGAAGAGCACCAAGTGGATGCTGAAGGCATAGGAGGTCCTCCTCTGCAGGGTTTAATTACCTTTATTTTAACCCCAGACCTCTCTTGCCTCTGCAATGTTTGGTAAATATGACCTTTTAGAGAAGGAAAAAAACAGATGGCATCCTGCATTAGTGTAACTGCCCACTCAGCACCCCAGGAAAGAGAAACTTGGCTTCTCAGCAGCAGTCTTTCTGCCACTTTGAGTCAGATCTCTTGGCTCCCCATCCCTGAGGCAGGTTTGAACATCACCAAATTCGCTGATAAAAGCCTGCCGGTGCAATCATGCAGAAGATAGAATTTCACTGCTAAAATGAGATGAATTCAGGACTGGGAAGGAGCAGAGTCTGTACAAGGCAAGGAAAGCTTGCATGTCCCTCAGCCCACTTCTCTCCCAATCCAGCAGTGAGCTGGGTGAGGGACATGGCTCTTGGCATTTATAAACCTAGCCAAGGGTTTCTGCAGTCTTCTTTTTTTACCTGCTGTGGCAGACTCCAGGTTGGACTGCACCTCCGGGCTATTTCCTAAGGGATCAGGGTAATTGACTTGTGAAGGCAGTGAGTGAGCCACTTCACAGTTAGATCTTGGTGTAACTCAGATAAAGTTTATTGCTATTCTGAAGTATCTCAGCTATTTAATCTCTTGTGATTACTGCAACCTGTAGAAGGTCATTGCTTGTGTCAATCCAAACAGAAAGAAGCCTTGTTCTCCTCAACATAAAGAGGAATACAGCCATAAATCACCGTCCCTCTCAATACAGACAATCCAAACAGCATTCACCAGCTTTATCCATATTTTAACTTTGCCACTGTGTTCAGATCTAGAGGCTTGCACTGCCCTTTGGCTGAAGACCAAGATAGAAACAGCAGGGTTAGCATTCCTTCCTCCTTTCCCCAGTGCAGTGACCACCCCCACAGTCTTATGCAGTAGGCACAAAGCTCTACTTTTCCAGTTTTTAACCTATTTTGTCTCTGCTGCTTCACTTACACTCTGATCTACTTCATGTCACATTTCTTCCCTGAGGTCCCATTTCTTTTTCTATCTTTTTTTCATTCCCATTTGGAAAACAGGATGACTTAGCAACTTACACATCACACAAGCTCTGTTTTTCCTATGGCACCTCAACTTTTCTTGCCTATGAGGAATGGAAATTATTCCTACCTCTATTCTCTGTACTCAGACGTAGAACTCTTGGGGCAAGATCATAAAAAAAGCCCATGAAGGTTGCCTAGACTCAACCAATCCTACTGTGTTGCAGTATCCTGGCTGGTGCTATAAATGGCTTTGTTCTTGTGGATTGCACCTTCCTCAGTGGAGGATCTAGGCCAGTATGCTCTATTTTAGGACATTCTGTAACATCCTTATCAGATCCAGCTGTGCTATAACAGCACAGAGATATTTTCACACCACCATTCTGCACGGTTCTGGTTTGTGCATCTCAACCTACCACTCTCACATGAGTGCATTTTGGGAAATTATAGGAATTGGTTACATTTTGCCAATCACCTCTGGAGACATGTGGAAAAAAGCACTAGCAGTGTATACATTGGGTAGCCTATGCCCATCTTCCCTCTTTCTGCAAAAGAGGGAATGAGAGATATTGCAGTCAACCCAGACACACAGACAAAAATAACAGCATCATAACCTGCTTACAGGAAAGCATTGTGGGACACAACAAAGGTAACACACAGCTCTAATCACCAGGCAATTAGTTTCCAGTGGGATGATGGTACAATCTCTGTGTCTAAAGAATGGAGGTGCCAAGCAGAAATGGTTCAAAGTTAGTGGAACACACCTCCAAGTGATGTGGCCACAATTAGGTTTCACAGTCTCACAAGGAAAATCTCACTGAATTCAGATCCTCTTCATGACACTTTACTTCAGGATGATGTTTTCTCACAGAAGATGGAGTGGTCTCCAGCTATTCTGCAGTTTTTGAACAGGTGAGATAACAGTCCAAAATACCTCCCAACTTTTTTGCATGCACTCCCTCAGCTATCTACTTCTGTTTGCAGAACTCAGAGTGGCCTGAGCAGCTGTACAGTGTGCTCATCTTCAGCATTTCAGACTCTTCAGTTCTTCCTGAAGCATATTAAAATCTGCCAGGGCCACATGCAGGAGAAGGAATTCTAGTGCACAGAGATGTTTTTCCAAAGGGAGAGTTAGTGTATCTGAGTACAGAGCCTGTCCTACAGGGCTGACCAGAACCTTCACAGAACTGAGTTAGTGTTGCAGAGCACCAAAAAGACAAAGGCCTTTGGATTGACATCACACTACAAGAAAATGTGTAATAAAAGGCCACAGTCTCATTGTGTAACTGCCAAAGAATGCTGGCATGAACAGGATTATTCCAGCCAAGAGACCTGCTCATTTATCTCCTGCTCATATGTTCTTGTTCTCTACAATTCATTCTTTCATTTACACTATTTTTCATCTTTCTGCTTTTCCTGTTATTCTTTTTCTCTGCATAATATGTTTGCCATCCATTCCTCTTACAGTAGCACTGTAACATTAGTTGGGATGAGTGTCTCTCCCTTTCTTTCTCCTTGACTCTTTTTTTCCATCTCTTTGCCCTATCTGTCTCTGCCTTGTAAGCCATTAACAAGCATGTGGACTGAGGGTCCACAGAAACCACCTGTCCAGTTTGACAGAGCACACCTTGGTGTACAAAAGGTCTGGAATGGCTCCATTTTGGGGGTGGGTGCATCTTGACTGATGCAGATCAGGTCAGACAATACCAGCAGAAGATTAGGATGAATGGTGTGAGCTCCACCACAGTCCATCTGCCATTATTTTACAAAGCATCTGTGCCCATTTTCTAGTGCTAAGATACAGGGCAATTTCCAAGGCTGGAAATTAAGCTTCTTCTCATGCATGTCTGTAGCATTATTACACAGAAAACACAGGATAGAGCAGGTGTTGCATTCCTCTAGCCCGGTACCAAAAAGTTGCCATGGTATGGGCAAGAAATTCTTTGCAGTATAGGGGAGAGAACATGAGGATGATCTGCAATCCAGGGTGAACTGCCTGGTATAAATGCCACTAACTGATCTCAACAGCTGTTAAAAGTGGCTCCCACAGCTGTAAAGTTGGCTATGATTGATCCTCTTTCACACATATTACCATGGCCCCAGAAATAGCAACTACTGGCACATGTGGGAGAAAAGCACTTGAATCCAACTCTGAATTCCTTTAAGGCAGGACCCACAGAAGCAACAGGGGAAAATAAAGAGCTGGAAGAACATGTGGCCAGGCAATGGCTGGATACAGCTTCAGGCTCTCAGAAAATGTGTTTGATGGGCATCTTTGCAGTTTCAAAACAGGATACTTCAAGCGTGTTTTCTTCAGCCTCTCTCTTCTACCATCTTCCACTTTCCTGAAGAAAGGTGTTGATAGAGGCAAGCAAAGCAACCAATGTGACAGGGAGACTCCAGATTCCACCAGAAATATTTTTCTTCCTGTTGAAGAGACAATCTATTCCTCACTTTACTTCCCCACCCTCATGTTCTCCACACTTGCCTGAAAGTAGCTGCACCAGCTGTTGGAGAGAAGCAGGGAAATGCCTGTGTGGGAGAGAGTGCCAAAATGTCCTGGTGGAGCTCCTTTACGGGACTGAGATGATGCATCTGAAACTGGCCTCCTGTTTCTTTGGATGCTTCCAGAAAGAGCCATTCCTCCCAGGTCCTAGTACCAGAAGATTTCCCAACTATACCTCCCTGCAAGAGATTCCCAAGGTTGTTGGTAACTATGATGTTAAGGATGTTTTCTAAAATATTTTTCACTTATAATCCCAAGTGTTTCCATGTTTATCCTAAATCTACATTCACTAAACATCTTTGTGATTCTGGACTTAGGCTCCTGCAATGCAACTGCTAGAACTCACTGTACAAAACTGTACAAAATGCCCATAAAAAGTCAGGAATCTGCTCACTCCCAAGCTTAGGAAGAGTTCAACTCTGGGTGTAGACATTACTCTTGGCTCATATATTTGTGTCAGACTGAAATCAAAACTCTGAAAACTGTGAGCTGGAGGAATATTTATGTGAACTTTGCTGACCCATCTTTGCCTGTTTACAGCTTCCCTGCAACCTCCAATGGTACTGTCTGGAACAGAATTATTAAGTCTACAGGGATAGAAGAGTAAGAGATGAGCTGTTAAGAAGCAATAAAAAAAATATCTTCACTTCATGCCCATGACCTCAATAAGGAAAAGAAATGAGAAGCACAAACATGATGTGCTAGCAAAGCAGAAATGTTGCTCAAACTTATGTGTGTTTTCAAAAGCAGTGCTCTGGGGAACTTTGTGGGGAGTGAAAAAAGTCAGATTCACTAGCTTTGTGTATGGTCATTTGTCCTTAGAGTACACAAGACCATGGATGCAGAGGCTTGCTTTGCACTGGCATGTCCACATCTGGTTAAGCTGGAGTCTTCTTCATTAAGAATCAGAGAAGAATTCAGCCTCCATGGTCCACTAATTGTAGGAACATACACTTGACACTGCCAGCTGGGGGC
Source organism: Alethe diademata (assembly GCA_025584955.1). Taxonomy (NCBI): domain Eukaryota; kingdom Metazoa; phylum Chordata; class Aves; order Passeriformes; family Muscicapidae; genus Alethe; species Alethe diademata. The sequence continues at coordinate 64,565,331 of JANRMJ010000077.1, read as the reverse complement.
CAATTAGGCAGAGTTGTTAGGCTTCTTTAGGTGGAAGGTTATAGATCTGATTTGACACAGACTAGAATCATAATCATGCTTCACACCTGAGCCAAAGCCACAGAACAGCTCTGAGCTGAGACGAAGCACTGACCTCCAGATTCTATATACAACATCCTGCCAGCAATCCTAAATCAGAAATTATAATTTCCCATTTCATGAACTGGATTTGCATTTGCCATGGCAGGCATGGTCAATATTTCACAAGTTAGGATAAAATGTTGAGTAGCTCAGTTGTTTAACTGTAATGCTTAAAGAGTGATGGATACTGGTGGAAAACATCTCTGTCCACCTATTTACCAAGGTACTTCAGTAATGTCCAGAGTGAGCATCCACTTCAGTGGTTCAGCTCTCAACATCTTCATGGGCCTCAGCCTGAAGGGACATTACAATCACAGCACAAACAAGGTTTGGGGATTTCTCAGGAGAATCTAACTGTTAGAGAACCTAAAGTGGCCCAAAGGCAAAGTGAGAGCTTTGTAGTGGAAGGAGAGATGTTCCTGTGCTACAGCAGTGAGGCGTCAAAGAGGGACGTGATGCTGTGACTGTGCAGTGGATAAAATTCATGGCTCCTTTGTGCCAACATCTTCCAACATGACTTCACAGGACAAAGAAAAAATGCATGTTCAATAGAGACAGCGAGTTCAGGTAAAGAGACATGAAGAGTCAGACATGAAGAGACAGAGATGTCCAGAAGTAAGTGAAATCAGGTTTTGGGCTTTAAGCATGTGCTGCTGTGGGTGCAGCACACTCACGCAGCTTGAAGAGCTATCAAGAAAGATGTTTGAAGGTTTGAACAAACTGTCCAAAATCTGTCCATCCACTTGTCAGCCTCTTACATATAAAAATGGAACGACCAGCACCAAGGGCTTCCTCCAGCAAGAACACACATTTCTACTTCAGTATTTTGGTAAGCCACAAGTGGGACAAGAAGGAATTTTTCCAGAAATGCAAGGAAGGCTGGCTTGGAGAAATAGCCAATGGTCCACATGTCTCCTTACTACTAACTGCTGCCAGGAAGCAGCCAATCTGTTATGGTGACTAATCCAGCAGGCACTTTAGAAATTAGTCCACAATGCTTCAAAGTTTAAACCATATTGAGTTATCATTTCATTGGTCCACAATCATGAAGTATACACTTCGCAAATTTGTGGCACTAATCATGTTTTAATCCTGATCTAAGCATCACTCTCCCTATTGGAAAGTGTGGAAAATATGAACAGAGCTTGTCCAACTTTTCCAAAGATATTTCAGATTCAAGCCCTTCCAGAAGACTGCTCTCTCTTCCTGAGAGAACTCTCTCTCGTTTGCCTTAAAAGCAGGTCTCATCTGCACTTCTTCCACAATGCTTCAGCACTACAGTGCTCTTCCCAAGTCCATTTCCAGAGCAGACCTGCCCCTGATGCTTAAAGTTTTCTGTAGAACTTTTCCCATCACAGGAGGAGAGGTGATTTTCTGCTGATTTCCTATTCAGTGCCACAGAGGCAGACTCCGAAAAGCCTATGAAAGGCAACTGAATGAATATACTGTTCCCTCCAATTGTGACTCCATCATTTCCTCTCATTACTCTAATAGAAACAAATCTTTCTCATCTCAGCCCTATTACCTCGCACAAAGGAAAATGGTATGTAATCCTTTTAGAACCGGGCTGCTGCTGGACACATTTTAAGGTCATTGTTCTGGGATGCCAGTCTCCACTCTATGTGACTGGGAGAAGTGGGAAGTGCAATTACTAGGCTATTCAAATCCCTAGAATGAAACCCTGCCATTAATAGGCAAAAGCCAGCGAGAAAAAGAGCCATTGCTTTATGAAATTACAGGGTTTGGCTAAATCAGATTCTAATCAGGACCTCAGTAAAGGAGCAGGGTTAGCTCCTACTGCCATCCCTGGAGTTTCTTCATATCTCTCAACCTGATATTTGGCATCCCCAATGGAAACCAAACCTGCAAGATGGCTTATGGTCACAAATCTGGTGGTGTACAAGTCCAGTGGAGACAATGGTGAAGGATTTATACTGTCATTTGGTATGGGAAAGCCCTTAGAGTTCAGAAATAGAAATCTGCCTGCTGCTGCCATCACCTCATCCTGTACTTTGGCTCTGAGATTTTGGCAGAATCTGGGATCAAATCTGTCTCTTAATATTCATGGCCTACAGCACCAGTTTTGCTAATTGCTGGTGCAACCCAGCTAAGCAGCCAGGTGGGAAATTTGCCTTGCTAAACTCATGGAGCTGCAACTTCCCCACAAGGAATTCACACACTGGAGGAGAGGAGGGGGCTAGCTCTGCTTGTGGCAGTCAGTGAAGCAAAGCAGAACAAGATGAGTGGGAATAATCTCAACCACCTCATTGAGTTGGCTTCTGTTGAATGGTTAGACATTGACATGTTCCTAATCATTCCCATCCATGTGAAGCCAAGGCATTTTTAGATGGCAGCAAAGAAAGAGCAAAAAAAATTTGCAGAGAAATGTTAGGGAAGACCGCACAAGAACAATAATGACCATCACAAACTACAAGCAGAGACAAAATTTGTCCCAGATTGTTCCTGGCAGTCGATCTCCAACTGTTATTCCCTGCATTTGCTTTCCTCCTGGCCCTCTCTTGAGCTGCATGGCTGCTCCTGCTGGTCTCTGAGTGCTGTCAGACAGTCCCTCATCTCACTGTTTTGATGTCCCTTCTCTTTCTCCTCTGCCGTGTTTTTCCTGTCTCCCAAAGGATTCCTGTCCCACAAGATGAGTCTGAGCTCCTGCTGAAAACAGAACCGTTCTTGCAGGTCCCAAGCAGAAGGGATGTGGGCTGAGGTACAGTTCCTGCTAGAGGAGGAGAAAGCAGCTGATCACCACTGGAGTCTCCAAGTCCCTTGAAGAGCTCAGAGTCACTTCCCTGTTTATGCTCTTTATTAGTCCCTATTCTCTTTAATCGGCTTAGACTGATGAGCCGAGGCAGCGGTGGGGATCAGCCCGGCTGTTTAATTAAAGGATTGCAGCTCAGCCTTGCAGTTTGGGGGTTTGTGTAAATGAGCTGCAAGTACATTATTTAATCTGCTGTGCAGAGAGGAGTTGGGGCATTAATGAAGCAAACTCTAATTAAAACTAGATGGCTGATGGTTATTAGTGGCATCAGTTCTGACAGGATTGATCTCATTTAGAGAAACCATCAGGAAGGGGAAAAGAGAATAAACCCGAGCTGGTTTATCAGAATTCACAGCAGCACCACTTGTGACTGGCTGTCCATTCAGTGGGACCCAGAAGAGCTGCACAGGGAGCCCCTCTGTGCCAGGCTCTCCCACCAGGAGCCCTGATGAGCTGATTTAGCTCATGTGCTTGGCTCATCCAGGATCTGATTGCCTCTTCAGGCTGTCTGACCAACATATTTCAGTCTTGATTGACTTTTGTTCTGCCTTGGTTCAGTGGTGAACCTGTTCATTATTTGAGCAGGGTGACAGACACTGTAAATGAAGAGCTTCTCCTAGAAGCCTACTGAGCCATTCCAGAACACCATATGGATATCAGCTCCATGCTGACTCTGTGTTTTTTCACTCTCTGGCATTTCTTTTGCCTTCCTCACTGCATTGTACCTGTCTATAGCTGTTACAGCAAGCTCACACCATTTGACACAGGTAAAAATGCTTCCCCCACCTTGTCTCAGGGTGTGAGACAGAACCCTGATTTTTGGGTGACTTTTGCTCTATTTTAAATGTTATAGCGCGTGTGCCCAGGAACCTCATAATTTGAAGAAGAGTGAAGCATCTGTGTCTCAGTGTCACATACAGTAAGAAAAGATAGAAGTGTGATTATGGGTTGATGGAAGTGGATGTTTGAAGAGAGGCTGAAGAAACATTTTGTGTATGTGTGTGAGTGGAGATCAGGGAGGGGTTGCAGGCAATTATACCACAGTACAAACAGTAATCTCTGGGAAGGAAAAGAGAGGGACAGCAATGCTGGGAACATGGGATGTAGGGGAGGATGGAGGAGGATTGGCACGTGTAATATGTGAGTTTTGTCTGTGGCAGGAAGATCAGTGATGGATGACAAAGAAGTAGAAAAAATAAAGGTCTTGCTGGCAACAATTTCCCACCTTGCTGAGGAGTCTGGAGATGAAGGCTTCTGCTCTGCATCAGCTGCTGGGCAACAGAACTGGTGTAAAACTGTTTCATTCCTGTAAGAAAAAACAAACCACAGTGGGTCAGTGTTCACTTAGCAGAAGCTTAAGGGAGAATGCCATTTTTAGAGCTGTTCCAAGGGGACAGTGACTCCCAGTGATGTTGGAAGAGTAGTCTAATTATTACATTGGTTTAAGGTTTTGGATTTATCACTTATCACTGGTAGCCTTGCACCCCTCACCCTGTTTGCAAGTTCTGTCTCCATTTATCACAAACCAGTCTGCCTCTCCTCTCGATTTTTACAAGCATAGCAAATGTCAGGCGTTCCTCATTGTCTTGGTTTTTGATGAACCATTCCTTGCTGTTCAATTCCTTGTCTCACATCGAGGCACTCAAGCACCCCTTCCCAGGCGCCCCAAGCCCGGTGTGTCCCGCTCCGCTCCCCGGGCTCTTCCCCGCGGCCGCAGTTCCCGTCCCGGCCAGCAGGGGGCGCTGCTGGCTGCCGGCCGGGCGGGGCGGGGCGGGGCGGGGCCGGCCCAGCCAGCAGGGGGCGCTGTTCCCCCGCCGCCTCCCTCACGCGCCCTCACGCCGTCACGGTGGACGGGCTGCGCGGGGAAGACCGGCTGCAGCAGGAATTTCAGGAATTTTGGAATTTCAGGCTGGCCCAGGGCAGCAAGCAAGAGGTAGCAAAAGTTCCACACTGTGGGAGGAGCCATGAGGTGTCCCTACAGGTAGGTAGTGCGTGGCTACCGTGCGCCAAAAAAGTCCAGAGCAGTGGCAGAGAAACTGTGGGGCTGGGCAGCCGCACCTGGTTCCTGAACATGGCCGGGAGAGGCTCCCTTGGAGGGGAAAAGGGCTCAGGGCCCCGGGGTTTCCCCTGGGGCACCTGACCAGGGGGTGAAGGATGCTTTTTTAATGAAGTAGGGAGTTAATAAGCTCCCAGTACAATGGCCGCTGCCACAAGCAGAGCTTTGCTCGAGGCAGGAGAAGGCAGCAGGCCATGAAGCAGGAGAATTCATCTCGCCTGAAGTGGTGGTGAATTCTCCCCACAGTGATGGCAGCCTGTTTCCCCTCTGATGCTGACAGTGAGAGCAAGAGACTGGGCAAGTGGTGGGATCATATTTGAGTCCATATTCAAGCAGGCTCACACAAATACTACAGCTGCTATATCCTATCATACTGGTCATTTACAAAGAATCATTTATATTGAAAAAGACCCTTAAGATCATTGAGTCCAACCATTAATGCAACACAGCCAAGCCCACCACTAAACCATGTCCTTTAGCACCACATTTGCATGTCTTTTGACTACTTTCAGGGATGGTGACTTCACCACTTCCCTGGGAAGCCTGATCCAATGCCTGACCACCCCTTCATGAAGAAATTTTTCCTAATAACCTATCTAAACCTCCTCTGGTGCAACTTTGGGCCATTTCCTCTTGTCTTGCCACTTGTTACTGGGGAGAAATCCAACCCCCACCTGGGTACAACCTCCTTTCAGAGAGTTGTAGAGAGTGAAAAGGTCACTCCTCAGCCTCCTTTTCTCCTGTGCCTCATAAGATTTGTGCTCCAGAGCCTTCAACAACTACCAAATAGAATATTTTACAAAATAGACACCCCACATTTCAGCCATTTCTAATTCAAGTATTTCCCTAAATGAAGCGTTCTCTGTTTTATTCAAACAGCAGATGCACAACTTCAATTCCTAATTGCACACGAAGAAAGCAAACAAGAGGGAAGGAAAACATAGGGAAAAAGAGGAAGGAACAAGGATGGACAATAGACTGAGAAATAGAAACTTTTATATAGATGAAATACCTTGCTAGTTAATTATCATGGTAGAAACACAAAGAAAAGGGAAACTGGAAGGGTGGTGGGAAGTTTCAGGACTTTAGGCTCTGTCTCCTGTGGGCGTTCTAAGAAAAAACATCTCCCAGATCCTCCTCACAGTGAGCACACACTGAGCACCACAGCTGCAGTCAGCTCTTGCCTCTTGTTCTCATGATTTCTTATGTGTGCTCAAAACCAGTGTTGGGTGATTTCTGCCCAAACCAGAGTTGTCTTGAACCTCTGAGATCCTAAGATCTCTGGAATAGTCGTGCACCTCAGGCAGGAACAGGGAGAGGGTTAACCTGTGGGAGAAGCTGACCCATTCCCACCTGAAGAGGTTTTGTGTTATCAGGGCAAAGCAGCTTCATCTGGCAGCAAAAGGCAAGTGTCCTAGAGCCTCACTGCCACTTCTAAGCCTCAAGGAAGAGCTCCAGGAAAGCAACTGTCTTCCTAAAGCTGTGAAGTCTTCAGGTAAGATGTTATTTTTGTTGCTGTGATTCAAGAGGGCCTGTTTGTGGTGTCTGGTGGCTACCTGGATTTTATCCTCCTGTAGTGTTGTCAACTTTTGCAAGTTTGAGGTTTAAGTGAGCCTTGAGATGTTTACTATCTGTCATAAGTCAGGGTAATGCTTTTGATGGTGGTTTGTTGTTTTTTCTTTTCCTTTCTATGATGTCTTTTTGTTGTGTTTTAAAACAAATCTTACTTCATAAGCCAGAAACTCATAACTTGAATACGTGGCCTCTGAGAAGTTAAACCCTTGAAAGCATGATTGAAAACAGGTAGGGAGACAATGTAACTTCATTCATTACTTTGGCGTGTGGATCTGTAATTTTGTTTCTTTTAAAATTCCAGTAGGTGACAATGGTCAACCAATTAAAGGGCTTGCTTTTTTGGCTGCATTTTTCTGTTCATCCTCTACTTTTCCTTCCTCAAACCATTGCAGAGACTGAAATTTCACACACACCATCCTAGGCAGATCAGGCAGGTGACTGTGGAGATAATTTCTCCCCATCTGCCAGGACACTGCTGAACTGTTCTGTTTCCAATTTATTGCTTTAAAAATAAACAAATTATTACCTCTTGGAGTGTACACTGTTGAAAGCTTGGAAGGGACAACCAGCAAGAAGCAAAGATGTTCTGGGTGAGTTGGGTGGTGCAAAAGAGGAAGGGGCTCAGGGAGGAGGAGGAGGAGGAGGCATGCTGGAGTAATTGCTGCCAGCACTATGATAGCAGTGTGTGGAGCAGCAGCAGAGGACAAGGGCAAGCACAGATGCAAAGGGAAGGCTGAGAACAGCCTGAGCCTGTCAGTGCCTTGCTCCATCCAGCTGGGATGCACGCTCCGGAGGCAAGGATTTGACAGTCCAGACCTATCTTAAATGCAGAGATAGCTTGGCTCAGAAGTTACCCACGCTGTCAATTGAAACATTAGCCCTCTCTCCTCTGAGAGAAAACAGCTGACTGGATTTTATTCAGCTGTTTTTAACATTGCTCCTGACAAGAGATGTCCTGCAGCCTCGATAGGGGTATCTGTGAATGAACTGTCCAGCCACAGCAATTCCTGCTCTGTGATGAACTTCAGAGAGGTTTGTGCCAAACCTCCTGGCTAGCACAAGCTGTCTAGTCAGCTCAGGAGCTAGCTCTACCTTTCTGGCTTCTCAGAAAGTTGGACTGTGCAGCAAAGGGGCTCCATGACTCATGCTCCCTTCATCTTTCACCAATTGATCCCAACGAGATAAGCTTTTTTCTTTCTTAAAAACTGGTGTTGTAGAGGGAACAACTGAGGTCCAAAAACTGGAAGTCTCTGTAGCTTGCACATCACAGGGCCAAATGGAGCAAACTTTCCTAAAAGTCTCTTAATGCTGTATCTTCCTTTTGGACAAGTGCCTGGGGCTTTCTGCTAAGTAAGTGTTGCCCCCTAAGCATCACTGCCCACTAGTTTAGCACTGATGAGGGCTGTCTTGAAATAGAGATGCTCCTCTGCTGAGAGCCATGTTGTGGTAAACAAACCTAACCTCTTTTTTGTTCTCCTGCATCCCCATAAAAGCAAACCCCTGGCCCAGACAGCATACAGAAAATGGTGGTGCTCCCTGCTCTCCAGCAGTCAGCTTTAATTAAACATGTATCCTGTGTGGCCTGTTCCCAAAGATAAAGAGCAGCTCTGTATTTTTCTGCATGAATGATTTTAGACTACAAGACATGCCAAAACAAGACAGAATGAAAATTGTTCTGGCTACAAGTACACAGAGCGTCCCGTGTACTTGTACTTCTCTCTACCATGGTGCAACACCCCTGCATCCATCCCACTGCTCTGGTCAGTTGTGTAGGACTGCTGGCATGCTCCATAAATGAAGATCACTGGGTTCCCCAACTGCCAGTACCTACTAACCTCTGGATTCTGATCCTGGAGCCCTACTGGCTTGCATATCCTGTAGCCTTGCCCTTGGCCCAAGCACACAGCAGTTCCTAGAGATCTGACAATGTGAAACAAGAAATGTTCTATCAGTAAATAGCTAGTCCAACTCATGCAGCCTTTCTGGTTTCTTTTTAAAACTCCACCTTTTGATGAAAAGCCAGAGGCTTTGACCACAAGTCACTGTTTCTAGTGCTGGATATCTCAGCTTTCCTGGAGTCTTTTGCCACTTGTCTCTATCTTGCCTTTTTTCGGATAGCTGCCAAGAGAACAGATGGAGTTGCAGAAAATCATGGCCTAGGAGGGGAAGATTAAAGGCAGAAAGAGTCAAAGAAGAACTGAAGTCATCTCAGATGAAGTTTTACTGGCTGTTATCTTTGATAAGATAAGCACTGGAGAAGCACAAACAGGGACTATTTAGCAATGCTAAGTTAATGAAAGGCCAGTTGCAGTCCCCTGACTCCCCCAAAGTGAAGCTCAGTGCTACCTCTACCTGCCAAGGGAGCTGTGACACAACGTAGCTAAGGTTAGCTGCAGACCTTGCTCCTTCTATCACCTCCCTCCTGTGATGGATCTATTTTTGATTCCAGCCAACCTGGAACTGAGAGTTGGAGATCTCAAAAAGGCACTGTTTCCAAGAGTACTGTCTAACAACTAGCTGCTTCTCCCCACTTCTTGACTCTTCACTGCAGAATACCACAGAATTTTCTAGCTGCTTAATGGCTCATCTCAATTGTAGGGCATTACACTGGTATTTGGAGGCAGTTGAGTATGGGCAGGGTTCTTATTGTAAGGAAACATATGTGATTAAAAAGAAATTCAAAGTAATTTCTGGAATTTAGTTCATTAAGTTACTGTAAAACTGATGGCCCCCTCACTGTTATGGGATACTGTTGATGGCAGGAATTTGATAAGATTCAGAGAGGAAATGGACATTTTAAAGATTATCATATTGGAATATTTAATGCAGATCCTTCCCAAAGCAAATGTGTAGGACTCAAACTTACCAGCATTAGAAAGCCCATTGCTTTTTTACTCTTTCCTCTTGAACATTTGATGTTGGCTATCTCAGTAAAACAGTTATCAAACCAGAACCACAAAAATGACTGAGAAAATTGTGTGTTAAGGGGCATGGGCCTTATTAACCAAGATACTGAAGTGTGGGAGTGCAGCAAGCCTGAAACTATTGTTGCCTGGAAATAGAACAAACCTTCCCAAACAATGTTAGAATGATAACATAAAAGAAAACCTTTACTTGAAAGCCTTCAGGTACACAATATGGCAAAACCTGAATGTGGTACAGTAATTCTACAGTAATTTTCATAATGTTCATTGACCTATCTTATATTGTCCAACTAGGAGAGTAGTTGGTTAGGTAAAATATCCCAGGGTACTGCCCCTTTGGAATCAGTCCAGGGGCTTCTTTACCCCACTTTGTTTTTTCTTTCCAGATTCTGGTTGGAAAACGGAACATCCTTGTAGTTGGTTCTTTTCTTGGAATAAGACTATTCAGTATTTCAGGAATGTAGTTAGAAGGTTAGCTTATTGTTCCAAAATGTAGGGGGAATTAAAAATCTACAAAGCTACAAATATATGAAAAATATAAAAAAATAAAAATCTTTGGGCATCACTATCATTTTATTTTACATTCCCTCAACTACTACAATCTCAGCCTTTGTGTCGCTGGGATTCAGGGACCAAGAATTTTCTTGACTTATTTCAGACCAGTGCCTGTTAATCGCATGACAAAAATGAATGTATGTCTCCACGATGTCTGAATTGCAGCACACAGTCCTGCCTATCTCAAGCAGACTGCTGAAGGAACCCCACTGAGCAGTGGCAGCACGATGGATGAATGTATGACATACACAGACATGCCCAGCCTTGCCAGGATGCACTGTAGCCCCTCTTTCAGTCCACCTGAGTGCCTGTTGTTCTACAGCTCTTCAGAATTCTCAGAGCTGCTCTTCCTTCTTCTCTCCACCACTCAAAGTCATGCTAGGAGGGAAGAAGAGGGGGGAACTTGCCAGGAGCATCTATTCTCTCTGCTTGCCTGCCAAAAATGAAAAATCAAATATGTTTTGTAGTCTGGAACTTGGCTTGCCTTGATCATCTAATGAGTGTTGGAGAAAATGTCTTCTTCCATCTCTATAAATTTGATTAGCAAAAGATCAGTGCTCATCCCCTAAAACTTACCTAGTCCCTGCTTAATCATCATCTTCTTTTTTGGTACAAAAATCCATTTTAAGTCATACCCTTTGCATAGCATTACTATAAATTTCTTTTTTTAGTGCTTGGGGAGGGGATGAAGATAGCATTCCCATGTCCAGAGTATTTACAGTTTCTCACTAGAATATGTCGATTTTAGAGACCCTATAAAATATCTTAAAACAAGTTGCCCTTGCTAGTATAAAATACCATATGCATACACTAGTGTTTGGAAAGTGACAATCCAATGTGACACTGATGCAAATGTGTGTCTCAGAGCTATTGTGGGGGTTTCAGAACAGCACAGCTTGGAAGGACAAGCACAAAGCACCGTGCTGGGGAAATGGAATTTCCTGTGTTGGAGGAAGAGGGTCTGAGCCAATGCTGCTGCGATCGGATCTTTTTTTGGTTAACTCGTCGGGTGACTACAACAGATATGTCAAATGTGCCATTCATTTATCACCATCTGCTTCCAGGAATGGGGAGATTAATGCCATATCTTCCTGAACAGTTGGTTTCTCAGCTTACTTTAGTCCATATAAGTGACAGGGATTTCTCCTGTTCACTTTTACCTTGAAGAAATTCTTGGGGGAAAATGTGGCATGACTGGCAGATGGGTGCATGGATTTCAGAAACAAATTCTGGTGCTTTGCACCAATTTCAGTGCAAAGAACATGACCAGTAGACACACGTGTGTGGATGTGTACAAAGAGGGTCTGAGCATGTAGTGATAGACCCCCTTTAATGTAAGGTGGCATTTTTAGGCTTAGGATCAGAGTCAGCAATGTGTCTGGTAAATGGTGAAAACGAACTGTGGCCTCATGCTCTGGCTCAGCAGGGCCTGTTCCATGGACCTAAACACACAGTTTTCTCTTGGGTGACATAAAAATGTCTCCTGTGAATTCACTGTATTCAATGAAAATTGCTGCTGACAAGTCCATTTTGTTACCCAGAAACACTTGAAGGAAATCTCATCCATTTTTAAGTCTACCAGGTGTGGTTGGGCTAACTGCTAGATTTGCCTACATGCTGGAAATGGGCAAGAGTGGGAAAAGGAATGGAATGTGCACAGGAATCAGCTGCAGGGGGAGAGTCCCTACTGGCTTCTGGGTCTGATCTGACTGATGTCTCCTTGTGACAGCCAGAAGCAAAGTCTGGGGCCAGGCTTTGGACCCACTTTCAGCATTTCTCATGCTAGCTAGGGCATTACTTTGCAGTTTTGTGGCTCTTGATGCTTCAGCTACAATGGGATGAAATAACTTATTCAAGGTGAACTAAGGAGGATAAACTCACTCTCAATTTATCTGTGGACTAATTCTGTTATAACCAGAGACAGTCTAGATGAGAGAAATTGTCCACAGGAGGAAATTCAAGATCAAATTTCTACTATATAAAGCTGAATCCTTAAAGTAGTTAAATGTAATGAATTCCACATGCAGTGCCTTCATAAAAGATAGCAGCCTGAAGGGATTTGGAAATAGTACCTTAATTGGAGAGGACAACACATTCCAATTTGGGACATTTGGATGGCCTGGGAAAAGCTAGCTAGCTCTCTGTAGAGGGGTACTCGTATCTCTGATGTTGCTGTGTTGGTGCCTCTTACAGAATTACTTGTTGATTAAATACTCTTTGGGTTTATGGAGGATGATTCTCATGTTCCCCTACGTGTCCAGCAGAAGTGATTCACTCAGAAGTTTCTTTTCTTGCTAATCTTTCCTAAGGGACAGTAGGAGCAGGGATGAGGGAGATGATAGAACTTGATAATCAATTTTCAGGAAAAAACTTCCTGGGGAAAAGAGAGTTTGTCATTAGCTGCTACAGGGATTGGAGGCCTGTGTCTCATGAAATATTGTTGAATCACATGTCAATTGGGAGTCCATTCACCCCATTTAAATTGGCATGGCTGTCTGCTAACTGGATTGGTGCCTGTAGGCACAAAAAGGAAGAGGCCAAAGTGGCCACGGGAGGAGGAAACACTGTAAGTTGGACTATGCAGTCCAGTGTGCACCTTCAGCCTCTTCAGATCCTCTGGCAGTGGTGGAAACAGTTGATGACTTTTTGTGCTAGACAAGCCACAACGTCATTTTCTTTGGCTTGCTAGCAGGTTGAGTAGTGCCACTCAGGAAAAGAAGCTGCTGTATAAAAGAGCAGTCTGATACTGTGTGTGTGTGTGCACATCTGATCATGTTGGGGGGATCCTCTGGTGACACACGCAGCACACACTACAGTGAGCAGAGGTTTCATAAGTTGTAGCCAAAACTAAACTTCAGATATCACAACTAGGAAGCTGCTAAGAATCCAAAGCATGTGTGAGGGGGAGTTTGTGTAAGTGCCTGAAATAATTTCACTTAAATAATTACCATAAACAGAAACCGTGTCAAATAATTTCTTAATAGAAAGCTATTTTTCCAAGATAACATATGACCTTTTCCAAGACAACATTCCTCACTTCCAAGTATCATCAATATCATTGTTTTTTAAAAGATTATATAATAATAGAATAATTACATGTCAGCAAATGGATGCTGATAGAGATCTTCAGTAGTTTGAAACATCTTTTCATACCTCTTCTATTTTGTGCAATGCAAAGGCCCTTTCTTCTTTGTTCAAATAATAGATTTATAACTACATAAAACGAAAATAACTGGCAAAAGTTCACTTTTAAATACACTGATAAGCATTCTCCAAATCCCCTCCAGGACTTCATATAATAATTATAGTTTGCCAGCCTCATACCAATGAGTATGTGGTCCTTCTGAAGAGATCCAGAATCAGCACTCTGCCAGAATGCTCTGCTAGCAGAGCAAACACCTTTTTTCTTCTGTCCTATTTTGGGCCAATATGTATGAACACTAAAAAAAAAGCAAAAGACTTGTGTTTGTGGAATTGGCAAATCCATTCATAATTACTGGGACTGTCAGATATAAACGGAATTTAGGTCTCTTCCTCAGTAAGAATAAATTATTTTTACTTTTTGAATGTGTCAGAATTGGACTCAGTAGAAGGATTTTTATTATGACTGAGTATTTAATCTGTTTTTAATCAAGCTTACACTTTTTACTGGCTTCTCACTCATGCTTAACCCCTCAGTACAGGAAGAAAGCCCTGGAATTTTCCAGAAGCTAAAATCAAAGTGTGCTTAGCACAGGAGAATGACACAAAAGTAAATGAAGGAGTGCTGTTCAGTAATGCAGGATCTCATAAGCATGCAAATGAGCTCCATCCATAGCTCACCTCTGAGCTCTCTGTGCCCCTGGGCAGCACTGTTTGCTGCAGACCTGTCTCTGGCTGGCCCTGCATGGCCAGATGTGCTGCTGGTACCCCTGCAGCTCTGTGCTCCCCACTGGAAACCAGCCCAGCATGACAGTGAATTGCACCAGCAACTAAAGACAAGCTGAAAAGCTCAATCCTACCACGCTGGGCTGATGCACTAAATGTCAGTGGTGATGTTATACTGCACACTCACCAAGCATTTTAGGATTGTTCTGTGCAGTAAATCCTGCTGCCAGGGGCTGAGCTGCCCCAGCTCAGCTGTTGAGGCTTGACACAAAACTCTAACACAAGGGCTGCAACTGAATGCAGTGAGGAAGATCAGGGCTTGGCTTGCAGAAGGCTTTAGAGCTCTGGTTTAGGGCCTTGGCTCTGGAAACCCAGTTACTGCCACACCTACAGGTGTCTGGGGCTGCTGCATCAGTGACCCCATAACTGAAAGTGGAGTGATTTCCTACCGGGGAAGGACTGCAAGGAGAATTAGGAATGCAGAACTGGACACAGGTTGCTTGCTGGCATACCCAAGGCTAAATGGTGCTGTTCCCTGATGATAGAGAGCTGAATTGCTTCTGCTGTGGGAAAGAGAAGAGTAGAGGAAAAGTGCAGGCCTAGTTGCAGAGCTGACTCTAATGCCTCAAGGGACAGATAGCAATAGTCACCACTCCTTCAGAGGAAATTTAATTTGCCCATTTCCCTTCCACACACACCCACATGCTTCCACCAGGGCCTTGACATATGGAAAACAGGCAGTGTTCGAGGCTGGTTGTGGACACAGCAGCTGGCTGACACCAAGGCCAGCTGTATTTGCATAAGTAATTGCCCTGGAAAGAAAGTACCATTTGGCACCAATGCAAACAGGGAGAGGATGCCACTTGAGTGCTCAGCACAAGACCATCCCAGATACTTGGATTTCAGTTAAGAGGAGATTTCACAGCTTCATAAAATCCTGACCTTGCTAAAGTTGCAGAAGAACAGATGGAATTAATGAGGTGTTCTAAGATTTGGAAAATGTATGAAAGTTGTTCCCTTTGCCCATCTTAACTGTTCAATAATTCCTAAAATTTGTAACTAGTAGGACATACAATATTCTGTCAAGTCAATTTATCAAGACAATGACAATTTAGGTGAGTCCTAGTCCCAGGAGCTGGATTATTTTATGTTCTTTCTGGTGCAGCAAAACTAGGAAAAAAATACGACAAAAATGGAGAAGGCATCTCCTCTTACCCTTGCATACAGTAATTGTTCATCCATGCCCTATCTCAGAGCAAGATAACACTCATATATAGATATATATCTGGCCAAAGATATATACATATACCTGGCCAAAGGAGCAGTGCTTCAGTCAGTGATGAGTATGGGAATCTATACAACCTGCACCTGCAACCATATGTACAGTTCCCCTGGAATTAGATGAGCTACTAATGTCTGTCCGTACTACTGGATATCTCTGTAATGCCTTATTCCAGCTAACTTTTGCCTTGTGGGGATTCTTAACTTGCTAAGCATTTCACTTAAAAAACCACAACTGTTCTGTACTTAATGTAGCTTGGAACTTCCTACCATGTGCTGGAACCCTTTGTATTTGGAAGAAAAAAAATGCCTGTAAGGTGTGGTTCTGGAAACGTAAGAGATTTTCCTCTACTGCAAGAGCCTGACTTCTGCAGAGGTATTTCAGGAAAGTTTCATAAATACTAGAATTCGGAGTGAGGAGCTGTGGGATTGATTATGCTTCTGCTCCTGAAACAAGATGGCTGATGCAGACATTTTGAACTTTGTGGTACTTACAGCTGGGCAATCTCCTCTAACAACTGAGATTTAACAAGTTCTCTTCAGTACGCTGATGCCAGCAGGGCTGTCGTGTAAGCTGACACCATGTGGCTCAGCATAAGCTGGCAGTGCTATTTGTGCTTTCACACTTCAGCTGTGAAGCTACACCAGTGATGGCTCCAGATCCTGCATGCTGGCATGTGACAATACTTCATCCTGGGAAAAGGCAACAGCAGTGGCTGTATCTGCATCTGTGGTTGCTTTAGCACCTGGAGCTGTTGAAGTCTTGATTCTTGTGGTGAACACGTTGTGCCTAGACTGTAGTTTAGCCTTGGAAGCTGTATGGTGGGGGAAATTCCAGTTTTGGCAGCAGCTGTATGGTGTAAAAAGTGTGTAGTGCGTGAAGAGATCCCAGAGCTGTACAAAAGGTGTTCTGAAGAGACAGTGAAGTTTTTCACATAAAAACAACTTCATCAAAATAAGCTTTAAATAAAAAAATGAGCTTTTTGGCCACCTGGGAACACACAAGCTCATGTTCTGCTGCTGTTGACCAGCACCCCCAGGCCCTTTTCCAATGGGCAGCTCTCCAGCTGCTCTTCCCGTGGCTTGTAGCACTGCAGGGGGTTGCTGTTACCCAAGGAGAGGACCCTGCAAGGACTCTGCCTTGTTGAACCTCACACCACTGGTCTTGGCCTGTGGATCCAGCCTATCCAGATCCCACTGCAGAGACCTCCTACCCTCCACCAGATCAACACTCCTGCCCAACTTGGGGTCATCAGGCTTTATACCTTTGAGCAGAACAACTGAATTTTCCCACCCTTTTAAGTTTGTTGAAGACCACCGTCTATTTTTTTTTCCCAAAGTAATTTACCTGAATAACTGGAATACATAAAACATTACAGACCCTGTTTCTATGGCCTCATAGCTAGGTACTTTCATTCCTTTATCTCCAGGAACAACCACTGCCATAACAATTTCATTCTTGTCTCTCTACACTAATACAGGACTAAGGCAGTGAAGATCATATTGCTAGTTTCAATCCAGCACAGACAAGGCACAGTGGAAGAGTATGTTGGGATGTTCTAGCAGGATGTTATTTTGGAACCTCCAAGGTCTTAGAATAGCAATATTTTTCCTTGCCAAAGTTATGCTCTTGAAATAACTTAAGTAGAAGACTCTGTCTCATTAGGTCTTATGATAGCAGGACTTGGATTCTATTTCCATGCTCACTTCCAAACAGTGACCCACTCTCAGTTCAATGCAGACAGAACTTCCCAGCTTGTTGAACAGGTTGCATTACAGATTGGAGTCTTGTGGTTATGCTGCACTTGAATGGACCACGGATTTTTAGCATTTATTGAGATCTCATATTATTACTGCCATAGGACAGCTCAAGTCTCTTAGCAAAACAATGCTGAACTGTATAAAAGGCATCAGTAGAGAAAAAAAATAGGGTTTTTTTTCTGCTTTAGCCATGGGGTGTAACTGTTGGCTATGACTCCACTGCATGTTTCAGGTACTATTGTTAAGGTACTGCCTGGAGCAATTTGCTTTAAACAGGATCAGAGATTCGAGCAAAGGTTAACCATATTACAAGTTATCCCATAAATAAAATGTAAGGAGAACATATATGTACTGAGAGTTTCCCCATTAGCAAAAAATCTGCAAGGATTTCAGAGGATTGAAAATTTTCCCATGGCACACAGCAAGACCTCAACGTTGAATCCAAGGTACAGAATATAAGGGAGGAGTTTGGAGGCCTCTATGGAATTCTTACTCTTTTCAGAGGAAAAATATAATAACTGCTGTCAATATGCCAGCCAGGGAAAGGTAAATAAAGCTTGCAGTGTCTTTGACCACCTACTTGCTTGTGTAGGCATTGATTCTACATCTAATCATCCTTTGTCCTTTAAGTTTTCCAAGGGAGAACAGGTTTGATTGAAACAGAATGTACCCTGGCTGGCTGTACACCATCCTTTAACATCACACTCCTGAGTGCCAAAGCTTGGTCTTACTAAACTGCTAGCACTTCTGTGCAGTGAGAAGGACAGAGAATGCCCCAGAACTGTGGTAAGGCACCATATGAATACTGTTTCCAAACTTTTTAATCTTTCCCAGCACATACAAAAGAAGCAGCTGTCCAAGAGCAAGGGTTGAAAGGGAATCTGATTGTTATTCATCTGGGATCTCTTCCAGCTCCCACTAAAACAGTATTTCCACTGAGTTTGTATATAATCTGATTTCAAGTCTCACGCAGTGAATCCTAGCCAATTCAGCTCTTAAGGGCTGTCCTGACTCAAATGCTAACTATCTGCATCCAAATGAAGGCTCTTCTTACTTATGAACAAATCTTACTCTTCTATCTGTAGCATGAGAAATGTCATTTATTGCCAATGCAAGTGGGAGAATCAATAAACAATATGGTGTCTCACACAGCAGCCTCTCATAGCAATGCCTAGGTTGTCCTCCCTGTCTTCAATGTTTTCACATTTGTAACTAAACACTTTCAAATGGAAATATTTTACTATGGGTGGCAGAATCAACAGCCTGATCTAAAGAGTCCCTAATGATTTCATCCTGAATATTTCTTGAGCGCGGGTTTAGAGAGAGATTATGTGTGCAAGGCACACAGTTCTGAAAAATCCATTACTCACACAGAATCCACAATACCTAATATTTATTTCCATATCATAGAATACTCTGAGTTGGAAGGGACCCACAAGGACCATCAAGTCTAGCTCTTAAGTGAACAGCCCATGTCAGGTGGGGGTTGAGCCCATGACCTCAGTGTTTTTAACACCACGCTCCAACCAACTGAGCCAATCTTATCCAGCATGAGCCACAAAAAGACTGAAACAACAGCAAGAGAGGTGTCAACTGTCCCACTTAATCTCTCTTCACTTTGTGTGCCAGTAATACAGAGTGCTACCTGACTTTCTGTGTGCCACTAAGCCAATGCTGAGAGCAGGAGCAGGTAATGAGTACTTCACTTTCAGGGAAAAAAAAAACAACAAGTACTTGCCCCACTTCCTTACTGAGATAACGAACTTCTTGTGGGTGGCAGGAACATTATTTAGGAGTGTCTGGAAAGACCTTTGATTCTTAGGCTTAAGACACTTTGAAAGAAGGAAGTGGTGGATGCAGGAACACATCCCTGTGCTCCAGTGGTGCATCCCTTTGGGTGAGGGGTGATGATGATTTGCTGAGGCACTCCATGGAAGCCTGAACCACCACAGCCTGTGCTATACTTGTTTTCTGAGGTAAACTGGAAATCTCAGACCTCAGTGATGTCAACTCTGAACTTCTCAGCAGGGCTAAATTCCCTTTGAAAGGAAAAGATCAGTAGGAATGATCTCTGTGTTTAGTTATATCTTGTCTTACATCATCCTCTCAAGAGTGTGCCAGAAGGCCAAAAGGAGACCTCTGATTGTTGTATAAATGACCTGCAGAACAGCCTTTTCTGATTGTTGATATAACATGTGGATGACTGAGTGAGCTGTGTTCCTCTTCTGCCTAATTCTGAGTTATGAGAGGAAAACCTTTGCTCTGAATCAGTGGGAACTTGAACCTGTGCCTCTCTCCCTTCCTAAATGAGCTCTAAATCCAAAAAACTTTACTGCAAAAAGTGCTAAGCTGGATCTGAATTTCAGCCTCCACATCTTTTTCTTAGTATTTTCACTGGCAAATTGTACCATTGCATTTGGAGTGTCCTACATCTCTACAGATCTAATCATCAAAACATAAAAAATACCAAAAATCATATCAGTCTTTGTCAGAGACTAGCAAAATGCTCTCTCTGTTTTTGCTTTCCTTGGCCTTTCTCTTATGAGTCTTGCCTCTTTTCAGGCTCCATCTTCCACCTGTTGGGAGAGGAAGTTTTGTCACCCATATTCGCTGCTTCGAGCTGCTGGAAAAATAGGAATTATGTGTAAGCAATTTAAAACTGCCCTCCTGAGAGTTCTTTCACCAAACAGTGTTTGTAAGTCAAACTGCTCCACCTAAACTGACTCAAAGAGAAAATTGAGTTGTTAAGCACAGTATGCGATTATCCAAGGCTCTCAAGTTCCACATCTCAGTTCTGACTTTGGGACAGCACTAGAAATTTTCCAGTAGGTCTGTCTGATTCAGCCCATGCTCTAACTTCTGAAGTTGTGGCACCTTTTATTGTGTCTAAATTAAAATATACTAAAACTATATATAGACCCGAGCTTCAAAAGCTGTCTCAGAAACTGTCTCCCCTTTGTTACAAAGCTCAGTCCCGCTCATTTCTTCGCTCCCAGAGTGCTGTCAAACGAGTCCAGCCATCCAGCACTCACTGCAGTGACAATGTTCATCTTTCAAAGGCGGTTCTCAAAGCCCCCCCAGACCCCACTGGCAGGCACCTCATGCTACCCCCTGCAAGGGGAGTGATTAACACTCATCTGTGCACACAGGGGGATGCTGAAGGGAAACCAGGCCAGGCTATTTGCCTGCTGTCACACGGCAAGCCTGTCTGTAGCATGAAGCTCCTATCATTCTAACAGCTCAGTCCTGGTTTCTAAGCAATGGCTCAAGCTTCCTCTCTATTCAGCAACTTAAACTACTGCAAAGGATTAAGTAGGCACTTAACACCATATTGAACAGGAGCCAAAAGAATTAATTTCACAGGAGAAAGAAACCAGCACAAAGAATTAAACAAGTCAGGGGGTGAAAAAGCTGTGTGCTGCTTAAAAGACAGAAACAACCTACACTTAACTGCTAAAGCTTGTAGTTGTCAAATCCAGCCCTCCCGTACTCGTTCCCCTGCCTTGATTTGTGATACTTTGCAGACCAAAAAGACTCTTTAAATCAAGGAAGAAACTTCCCATAGAACAGAGTGCAAGTCACTTCTGCCCAGTAGCTCCCCTAAAGGTCTCCCTAAAGTAAGTTCCCTTACTGGATGGTCGGCACAGGGAACAGAACTGGGCACTTCTCTGTGACAAGAATGGCATCTGAGTCCTGGTGCTGTACTCCCTGACCTAAACAGTGATCCAAGCAGAGTATGTCTGTCTCAAAAGCATTATGCTGTGTCTGTGTGGATTAAGCCTTATCCTTTCCTAGACAGGGCTGCAGAAGCTGTGTAACCTGCCAGTGGGAGAGCAAACGAGCTCACACAACCATTGACAGGCCTTGAACCTGAGCACTGTAAACCTGGGCTTACAGGCTGATGGCAAAGCAAGCCATTCATTGCAAGTAGCACAGGTGGCACAAAATGAACTGGAATGAAATGGTTCACCCCACTAATAAACCACAGGGGCAGGAACAAAGCTGACCTGTGCTGCTCAGTTGTTACTAATAGACAGCTTCACTGACTTTTAACCAGTCCCCTTTCCAGAAGACAACAGAGAGCCCCAATAACGCAGTGAGAACCTCCAGTGCTTCCTCAGCACACCAAGCAAGCAATACTTTTCTGTTGGAATCACCCCTAAAGCTCATGGAAATCTTGCAGCAGCACACAAACAGGCAGAACAGCATGAGGCTAAACATCTGCTTGTAGGTTGAGAGTAGAGAAGTGGAGCCCCTAATGTCTTCTTATGGAGAAAGAACCTTTTCCTGATTGAGATAAAAGAGGATCTCTGTGAGAATATGTAGGTGTCATTAGGATTATTTCATCCAGTTTCCAGGTTTACTTAAACCAAATGTTCTCCATCTATTCTACTATACTGCAAAAAACAGATGGCAAATATGCTCAGAGAAAACCAGAAATAAAGGGTTTGTCTAGAACTGAGGTCTATTTCATGGGATCATTGAAAATGTTACCTTTCCCAAGGCACACATTAACATGCTTTGAGTCCTCACACCTTGCCTGCTTCCATTCAGGCAGAAAGTATCTCAAGATGCAGGAAGTGCAGCATAAGTAATATACTTAATTCAGGTTGATATACTAAAATGATCAAACTGAAAAGTTGCAGCATGCCCTAACAGGCAACACCAAATCTCTTTTACTAACTGGTTCTCACTAAAAGCTACTGCAAGCAAAGAGAAAGATAAAATGGAGAGCCAGCAAAATGGAAATTTCAGCCAGCCAACAGGAACAAATACCAACAAATTTCCACATAAACATTTGAAACATTTTCTCCTTGTAAAACAACTCACACAAACAAATACTGCTATTCTAAGACCTTGCAGGTTCCAAAACTACAGCCCTCCAATAATGAGATTTATCCTCTTCTGTGCTTGATCCCAATACATATTCCTTTGTGTGGAACTCACAGTATGAGGAAGGAACACGAAAGAGACAGGCTCTGCCATGCACATAGAATGGAAAGCAGCCTTTTTTTCCCTCCTTCCATGTTGTTCTAGCATTTTGCTTTGTCTTTGGTTTTAGGTTTGAGGAATTTGCAGCTTTTGCAGATGGGAATTCTTCTGCCATGCCTGCCAGTAGGAATTGCTATAACTGTGCTTGCTCACATGGAATAGCTATGAGTTCCCACCCCATTCATGTCACCCATGCTGAACAGCAGCACACCAGTGCTGTGCAGGCTCCCTCCTCCTGCAGACTAATCATGCTGCTTGGCATCAATGGAGGAGCTTTCAGAGTTGAGGAGTACTGGCACACTTGATTACTCTGCTAATCCTCTTTCAAAAGGCATTGTTGCTATTCTTGGAATAATGAGTAGGATGTTTCCTTGCTCTGTTAATGGGTCCAATTAGAGGCAAAATTGTTGAATTGCTCTCTGACAGCTTGCTCCATGACCCATATCACTTCTGGGTGAAGCAAAAGAAGTCAAAGTATTCAGGCTTTTGTCTAAATGACAATTCATTAAACAACAACGAGTCAAAAATTGCTAGAATCCAAACAACCTCCTGACAAGAAGTGCTTGTTTGGCTCAAAAGGAACACTAAAAGACTTTTAAATGTTGGTTAACTTTTTTTAAATGACCTCCCAATGAACAATATAGGAACAAAAAACAGTTTTCTGATTCTAAAGCATCACATTTTACTCTAAGATACAGGTTCTCATGAGACCTTATCATACATTGAAAATGTGTGGGTAGTTTCTTAGCCAGTTTTAGTGTTCATAAATATTCTCAAATGTTGCCAGAGAGAGATTACAAGAATTTACGCTTGTGCTCAGTAGAAAGGGATTCTGAATTCTAATTTATCTTACTGGAGACTAGCTACTAGGTGCTGTTATTCTGGTAGCACAATCCCATCATCACAGGCTGAGTGCAGTGTTTTTTCCCCCATTTAGCAGCATGATCCAGCTTGGCTTAGGGGGGCTGAAATTCACCTGAAAATGAAGTCTACTTTCCTGTAGAAGGGTTAGTACAGTTCAGAACTGCCTGTGAAGACACTCACCTCTTCTCCCACACCCATCCCATCTGCTGGCATTCTGATGTCCGTTTCCATGCCTAAATATGGGAAAGATACTGGAAAACTATTCACTGATCTGGGGCATAACACTGTCTTCCTCATTCAGTAGTGGTGACCATGGGTATAAATGTAACTGCATTTGTATTAGGGAGAGGGAGGTGTTAGAAACCTGATTGCTGGAGAAGATGTGAAAGAGATAAAAATTAATGCCTGGATCCTAAACTTGAGTCTTCAGCCAGTGTGAGGAACATAGCTGGTCAAAGAAAGCAGTAAAGCTACCTTGTCCTCTGTGGCACTGCTAACACATTTCATAAAATTAAGGTAGAGCAGGTGTTTGGAATAAGAAATATAGGCAACTTTTAAAATACTCCCATTAATCTCCTAAGTGCTTTATGAGGAAGGTTGTGGGGACAGAAAAATAGAGGGAGTACCAGTGATGCCTACCCATCTCTTAGGTGGGATCTGGCAGTCAGTATCCTGCAGAGCTGTGTGAGAGGAGCTTTGAGCCAGGAACAGCTAGAGACTTTCTCTTGCAAAATATACTGGAAGACTATTTAAGGGTTTAAGTAATTCCCAAAAGATCTAAGTGCTCTTTTTGCATGAGTGTTAATGAAAACTGAGGACCTGAAATGTCCTGGTGACTTTGGAAGACTGACCCTTTTAAAGTCATTCAGAGCAGATGGGAACACTGCTGTTCAGATTCCAAATCTGAGATGTGCTGCTCCACTGTGAGCCCCTGAGAAGAGAGCTTCTTTGCCTTTGAACAGAACTCTCTCTGCAAATAAATGCTCAGATCAGTGAGCCATTTTGGATGGGAACTAAGAGCTGCCCAGATTGACTGTAGGTAATCTAAAGATACCACACATGACTGCAGGAAGTTCTCGGAAACCAATGTTCCTTGAAAGATGTCTGGTTCCCTTAAAATTATTTCACTGTCCTAAAGCAAGTGTACAGGCTGGATTTTGTGAGCTCCCACAAGAGTATGCCACTCTACTGCTTTTAAACCTCCACAAGCTTCTGTGTGTTTCTTCATCACTTTGCACTAGCCCTTCTGCACTTCTGACTATGTTGTTGCAGCTTACTGGATTAGAAAAAGGGAAATTACCCTTTCATTTGTGTTTGATAGCTTTGTTTCCTTTCACCAGTAGAACTGCAGCATGAGGAGCCTTTTTATAAGAAAAAATGTGGAAACAGGCACAGATTGAGGCTCAGCTAGTTCAAGACTGGCACTTAGAAATGTTTTAGGAATAAGACTGGGCATTACTTGTGTTGTATCCTTGCCACGTTCAAAGGCATGCTGAGCCATGGCATGGTGCTGTAAGGCTCAGTGCCCCCAGCAAGATGGAATGCTGAAGCCACTTGAACTCCTGGTAAGACTAAATGGATTTTTGTTGTTGTTATTGTTGTTCAGTGCTTGTGTGTCTAAACTTGGAGTCTTCTGTCAAACTCCATTTGGTTAACAAAACTCACTGGAGCACCAGTAACAGCCTGGTCTCAGTTCATCAGCCCAACACCTGTACAACAGATTTTGTGGAATAAATGACAATTCTCATTACAGGGAACTGCTGCCTTCTGTCCCAGAGGCAGCTGTGTCTCAGTGGTAAATAATGGGCAGTCTGAGTGCTCAGAAAGAAAAAGGATTCTGTAAATGGAAATTCATATTCTTCTGGGTTCGAAAAAAAAAGTACTATGTCCCTCAGGGCAAGAGGGGAATTCCAGTCTACAGCCATTATTTGATGGAACTGTTTCCAATTACATATACTCTGAACTCCTTAATTCACAAACTCTTTTTTTCTAAGGGGAATAGTGCTTCTGAAAAACCTTGTTAAGGCAGGGTATAGAGGGAGAGAATTCCTTAACTGCTTCAGCTACTGCTTCAGTGCAAGCTAAGAATGCCAAGAATCACCCTGATAAAGTTCACACAATTATTGGAAACATATGGAAATTTAATTGCACTGCTGTGTAAGATCCCCTGTGAAGTGCAAACCAAAGACACTAGCAGACCATAGATCTGGGATCATACAGGAAGAAAAGTAGAATCCATTGGAATGGTCATGGGCACCTCAAAAGCGTGCTTGGAGTAGGTGGTGTTGCCTGGTTGTGTCAAAGGGATGCTCTGGGGATGACCTGTGGGCTGGGTACTGCTGAGGGCCATGAGGAAAGGAAATGCATGCCTGACTTTCTTTAGGAATATTAAATAGCAAAGAGACTAAGGGTGAATTGAACTCTCACATCTGCATACACCTCCATATTACACCGATTCTGGATATCTAACAGTGGCTAGCTGGAATGGATAAGATATTAAAGGTTGGAAGGATATTCTTGGATTTTCTTCACTCAACACTTCAGTGTCATAGCCTGAAATTTTCTGTCATGATCCCTAAAATTGGGAAGACAATTATTTGTGATCTTTCCTATCACCCTCTTCTCCATAATCTACTCTTAAACCTCTGAAGGTATGTCTGCAACTAGACTGATTCAACCTATAGAAGCTAAACCCCAGCTGAGGTCAGGAGGTGCCAATGAGATGTTAGCAAGCAGACAAGTGTTTTGAAGGATGGTGTTTTGAATCATTATGGGGTTGGGGTGTTTTCTTTTTATATACTACTCAAAATTTCATAGTCTCTGTGTAGATATGAAAGATGCAGACAATCTAAGTTCAACTCAACGGGTTGATCTTTTCATGTGCAGAGTGCCCTGAATAAAATTCTATGGATGCCTAGGAATAGACAGGTACCTTAACTGTGGGCTATTGAGGTGTTATGGCTGGGGAGGGATTAGTTTGATTGTACATATGTAAGTCTGTGCCTTTCTTCCATTTGTTTTCTGGGACATTCTAAACCCAAAGCATTTGTTGCATTCTTTATCGCTGTTCCTCAGCTTACCTGTGTTTTTTAATCTTCGCTCTTTCCTGCAGACAGCTTGGCTTGCTTTACAGGGTTATTGAGTTTGAGCTATCACACTTTATTTTTACAATAGTTTAGGCTTGTGTAATATTCTTATTTCTTTTGTTCTCTTTCTGTGACATTTGCTAGTTCTGGCTTCTGTTCTTTTGCTCTTTTGCTGGAGGCTCCAAGTTTGTTGGAGAGGGTTTGGCTGCCTGCAGTGCACACAGAATAGAAATGCTGTGGATTTTTGTCACTAGACATCTACAGCATGGCTGCTTTTGTCTGCAAGGAACTAGAACCAGTGACTTTGTTACAGCTGGTACTGAGAGCTCCAAGTGTCAGGATGAAATTAGGAGATGCCAGCATTTCGTTCACCTTCCTCAGCCTTTCTCTTGCTTCTAATGGTTCAGAAAGACTCTGGCAGTCTCTGCTTCTCAAAAAGATCAAGGGAATGACACATTTACTGTTTGACCTCAGATGAAATCAAATTCCTCTGTCTTTCTAACTGTGTGATATTTTTGACCAATGGGAGATTCATATGAAGAAAAACCTCAGGGAGAAAAACAAAAAAAAGGAAAGAAAGAGTGTGATGGAAGTACCAGAGGTGGATGGGGAATGTTAAAATAGGGTTTGGGGACCCTAATTCTGCCTTGGCAACTAATAAAGTTAGGGCTTTTACATCAATCCAAGGAGTACTCCAATGAAATGTAAGATGAAAAATTGCTAATACTGGAAGGAAATGGAGAATACAGTCAAGAAGAAGAAAAAAAAATTAAATAGTACAATCTTACCATACTGAAATTTAAATGCTTCTGGAGGCTGGTCCTCAAAGACAAATCCAGAGGTTACCCCACTAATGTGCTGCATTTGAAATTACATAGGCTGTGAGTTACTTGTGAACCTCTGGGATCAAGCAATACTCAGAGATTTGGGCATTGGAAACTTGCCACCTTGCCTGTAGCTCTCCTCAAAACAACAGTGCTGGATCTGAGAATGGGCTGCTCAACATGCAAAGCAGCAGGTGCATCTGATGCAGGAGCAGAAACTTGGGATGACTAAGTGTCATGATGCACAGTGTGCTGCAGCTTTGTGGCTCCTGGATGGCATGTGCCTCTGAAATATAGCATTAGCTACTACCTCATCCCCTCCTTCCAGCTGTTTGTTGTTTTGCTTTGCTTTGTTTAATTAAGCCAGCCTTCTGAAGGAGAAGGCCATGCAGCAGTCATTCAGGTATTTAACTTCCTTCATATAAACCCCTTGTCAGAGTTGGGGCTGGGGTGATTACCAGATCCTTTACATAAATCACTCCCCTGAAACTCATTTTTCTTAACAAGTCCTTGTATCAATGTTCTCCTTATTATCTCTCCCTGGGAAGGCTTGCTGTCTTGTCTCAAGACCCTCAGCCTGTTAAAGGAGGAGGCAAAACACAGGCAACTGATTAAGTATGCATGTATGACAACAGACTGACTGACTGTGGCTCTCCTGTGTCCCTCTAAATACTTGGCAGGGAAATGCAAGGTAGAATTCAGTGTTTTGCTTTTTGCTTCTTTAGCATTTCTAAAGGATGCTTTCATGTGACACTGTATTTTTGTTTTCACATCTCCTTTCCTCTCACAGTTTTTATTCAAACTTACCTTCTTTTGTGTCAGGTCCTTACTGAAAGGAACCTGGGGCTCTTGTTCTCAGCAGTGTGTGTCAGGGAACAAGCAGGGGGAGAGGGATGAAGGCAGAGTAACTTACATTCCATTTTGTGAGGGTCTTGATGATGATGATTTTCTTCGAGGTTTTTTAATTTAAGTATTGAACTGTGGAAGAAAAGTGTGTTGACATTCCTATTTGTGATTCTCCAGTATCTTTGACTGAATTAAACAAAAAGGAGGAAATAGGGTAACAAAGACTTCATACTTACCGTGTTTAGAAATAAAAATCTCTTGGGGCTAAAAGTTAAAACACAAGTTAAAAGAAAAAAAAATATTTACCCATGCATCTTTGTCTCGCTTGTGGTTAGAACCAGGATGGGCATGAACCTTGAGATATGCAGCAGTGCACCGAAATCTGCTGTGGCATTGGGACCCATGCCACATCATTACTGCAGCTAATTGTTGTCACACAGACAACAGCCTTTTCTGGTACAGTGCTACCCTTCTTCTTGTTTGCTTATTCAAGATCTGTTTTTCAGTTAGCAATGCTGCCTGTACTTCTACCAAGACTGAAATAACTTTTGCTATTACCTGCTCAATCTGGCTACTGAAAGTTTAATTGAATCTGGATCTGTTGCCTGCAGGTCCACTAGAATATCAAGGACCTCTGCGCTGTCCTCACTTCTGCCTGTTTGTGGTGGGGACTTCCACTGGACTGGCTTCATTGCCTTCCATGGTTAGTCTCCATTTATGTCAAGGTATCAGTACAGAAAAGTCACACTAAGCATCTGGAAGACACTAGAAACAGACAAAATACATGAGTAATTTTCTTTTTAGGTCTATAGTTTATTAGTGGAAAATCTTTACTTTGGAGACTGGCTTGAATGCTGTTTGGGCGATAGCTTCATCTATCTTTTCTTGAAAACCTATTCTTATGTAATTAATAATTAAAACAACAACATCAAAAGACTAATTGAGAAAATTGGTTTAGATTCTTCATAGTCAAATCCCCAAACAGGAATCCTGTGCATGGAAATTCAGCAAGGCTTTCTACCCAGCAGATTTTCAGCCAGCTATGGAACTGCCATGCTCTTTCCACCATTATAAATACAGCTTGGTGAGCATCATGGGACATCCTGAGTTCTCAGGGTGCATAGACTGTGTGCACCCTGCAGGTACACAAATGGGTGCAAGCATCCCCACACGTATGCCAGCACTGCGCCATTGAAACAGCATTCCTGTCTTGCTAAGCAGGCCAGGAATATCCTCAGTGGATGGACCTGCTGTTATTAACAGGAATACCTATCAGCAAATGGTATGGTGGTAGTAGAGATGGCTTGGTGCTAGTAGAGATCACAAGGCTGTTAGGACAAAGAACAGCCTGAACTGTTCAGTGAAAAGGAGCCCCTGAGAAACAGAACTTTACACAGGACAAGGGAAAGGGAAGAGTCAGCAGCAAGTAATCAGCCAATGCTTGCACTCATCATCGTGATGGGCAGGATAAAATTGAGATGTCACTTTTCCAGATCCCTATCAAGTTCTTTTTTATCTAAGTCCATAAATATGAAGCTACAGAGCGTTTCCCTCTTCACTTGAGGAACTGCTCTTTTTCCTTCATAATTTACATGAATATCAGCGCTTGGGGAAGCAAAAGATTAATAGCAACTGTCTGTGGCAAGCAGAGTGTGGCAGGTTTCCTTTGTGCAGCTCTGCAGCTTCTTCTCACCTGCAGTACCTGCTTTAGCTTAGTCCTGAGCACCCATATTGCTGCCAGTACCCCCAAACCCTGCTAGCCCAGACCTACTCATCCATGTAGCTCTGCTGCTCATACAGAGAGATGTATAAGTTACTGCTTGTTCTTCCTGTGTGGATTAGATGCATTGGAACCCTGTCTTATTCTTTCTCACCCTATTCCAGTCTTTCTCCTTCACCCATCTTGCCACATGCATCATCTCCTAGTCCTTTGCACAACACTCAGTCTTCATCTGAGTCCTGCAGCATCACTTCCTCCAGTTCCCCTTAAAATCTCAATTCTGCCCAGCGACCCCAGCCTCACAAATGCAGTCCTGGACTTTCACAGCACCTCTGCTGAGTAAACTTGGATTTGCCACCCACAGAAATACCCTTATAAAGGGTAGACAAACACCACTAAGCTCACTTTAGTTTATCTTAATTCAAACTCATGATTGCCTGCTGGGATGGTAGCCACTCCATGGTCAGACTGCCATAGGAGATCTCCCCAGCTAGCAGAGGGTAGTGGTAGCAGACAAAATCTACTATTTCAGTTTAAATAGGAGCATCCTCTGTTGCAGCATTAGTATTGATAAATACATCTCTGAAGTTTGTGCTAAAGCAAAGCCGTGGCTGCTGCTCATTCCACAGCACCTGCCACGCTATCTGCCACAATAGTGCAGGAATGATGGGGCAAAAGAGGATATCTAGAAGAGTGAGAGAGACAGACTCCTCCTAAAAGAGGAATCTTTAGCTCCACAGACTGTGGTCTGAAGGTTGATACTGAGGAAACCTATGCTGGATCTGAGTAGCACATGTAACCGTGGCTCTTTGTTTCGTGTAGGGCAGGAACTGCATGACAGGTAAACAGCATTTTGCTTGCTTTGTCTGCATTTTAATTGCCAAGAACTCCCACATATGCTTTTTTGTGCTCTGTCAGAAGTTTCCCAAGCTTGACTTCTCTTGCTTAGAATGCTCTACTTATTTTTTCATTCCTGTAGCATGACTTCCTTTTTGCTTACTCAGAGTTTCTCCTAAGCTATCTCTGGGGCATTTTCAGTCCCAGGTTCAGAATGTGCTCACTTACTCTTTGAAGCAGAAAACATAGGTCAAAAGAGCTGACTTTTTTCTGTAGTCATCACTGCACCACTAAATAAAACAATTAAATGTGAAGTTCTTTTAAAAAAACATTGGGCAAATATTCTTTTCCATCTTTCCTTACTGATGATTTTGTTAATTCAGTGGGTTTCTGAAATGTGTGTAAGCCACCAGCTATAAAAACTGAGTAGAGGCAGCATAAAGCACATCTCAGACAATTCATAGACAATAGCGAGTGACTGTATATATTTATGTACTTTTGAATTCCTCATTCCTTCAGACTTCACTGGCCTGCCAGAGATATATATCTAGAGGGAAAGGAAGACATATTTTAATAAGGATGCAGATATATCATCCACATGCTACTTCATCCTACCTATCCTACTGTCAGTACATGCTGGCATGCCGTGCTCCTTGTCCTCCCAAGAGTTGTCTGGGAATTGAGCAGCAGAAACCTTCCTCACAGCCTTGTTCTCAGAATAGAATGTTGCTGATGTTGGAGATAGGAATGTGACATGGACACATTGAGTTCATGCAGCAACAGCTGAATTTTATTGATGTGTGCCCTCTTCTACAAGGGCTTTGAATTTCCCATGCTTACAGATTTGATTAAGAGACTCAGCTGTGCCCAGCCCACTGCCCAATGGGATGAGTGCATTTATACATCAAAGGCATTGGTTGAAGTCCCCTGTTTGACTTTGAAACTCACCTATCCTAAACATGCTCGGGGACTTGTTTATTTCTTATTTTGTAATGAGCTAGGCTGGTCCAGTAAATATCTGTTATGGCCAAATTATCTGTGCAGCTATAGACCAGCTATAGCTGTTACAATAGAACTGGTGCAGCTTATAACATTTAACACTTCCTGTCCCGTTTGTCTCTTTCTTTCAAGGCACTGTACCTGCTTGACAGATCAGAGCCCTGGGACACAGTTTTTACTCTCAGCTTTGACTGGTTGGGTGAACTCGAGCAAAATGTTTTCCATGGCTTCATTCCCTCCTGTCAAATGAGAACTGCCCTTGTAAGGACTGAAGGGTCTACTTCTAGACAGGAATGCAGAAGAAACATTATTGTTATTATTATTACTTAGATTTCCATGGTATTTCTATTATTCATCCTGCCACAAGATCTTGCCATGGTTGGAGGTATACTATAGAAAAAGCTTACATGCTTGCTACTTAATGCACTTTTAGATATTGGTAGGGACATTTACTAGCAATATTCCACCTGTGAATAAGTGCATTACTTCCCAAAGCACTTAAAATGTAACATAAAAGTGTATTTGTGTTCATCTCTTAAATGCAAGTATTTCTGGTGTTAGATCTGAGTTGGCCATAGCAGACTGCAATGAAGCCTTGTAAAAAACTGCAGCAGAAAAATGGCCTTTGATTCCTTTTATTTTATATTATTATTTATGCTTGAGGTAGCAGGATGTAAATTGCTTAGTGAGGATTTGTCAGCATCTCAAACTTACATCACACAAATGAAACAACTTCACAAGATGAAGACAATGAAGAAGGAGACCTGTTGTCAATGTGACAAAGCAGTGAGAGGTGTGTGAGGAAGAATTTACTCTGGCATGTGAACAGGGATAACACCTTTGTTCTGTATGTGTGTGTGTGTGTATCCTGTGAGGGGACCCCCAACATTTAACCTGAAAAACAGAGGTATTAATGGCGGGCAGAGACATCCCAAAACTTGTGCTATCTGCAGACATACTCCACCATCCTCTCCTAGCACTCCGGGTATTTCTTGGAGATCTCCCAAGCATTGCCCAGCCAGGTTAAACTGCATTGCTTTATGAGATCTGATAAACCTCTCACCCCACAGTGATGAGAACTAGTCACATAAACTCTGGGGATACAGTAGTTGGCTCCTTCCTTATGCCTAAGGGTTGTCTGCTGGGCTTCAACCAGTCACTATCTGTTAAGGATAATGTTCAGTGTTTGCTATTTATTGTTAGCTTCTCCTGAGTGAGAGGCTTCATAAAAACAGAACATAAACCCCTGTCATTCCTTCCCTCTCCCAGCTATGCCAAGGCATCATTACAGTTGCACATGTAAATGAACCATGCATTCAAAAATTTCACAGGAGCTTCTGCTGGGGCTCCTGGCCCTCCTGCATTCTACAGTTTCACTGAGTCCTCTCCCCTTACCCTTGTAACTCCTCCCCACTGCTGTCCACTCTTCCACCACCTCCTGCCATAGCCTCCTGCACAGATAACCTCTGTTGAAGCCCAGATTATGGTGTATCCTATCTCTGAGTGCTGCAGAGGCTTCAGGGAGCATGCAGATGTGCACACTGCCAGGATGTACTCCTGAGGCAACGCTCCAGCTGCGCTTCCAGGCTTGGGATTTGAAGACTGGGTTAATAGACTTAAAGCAAGCCTGAGGGTTGCCCTTAGCAGAGAGTAGAGACACGCTTCAGATGCCTCTCATCCTCTTTTTCTCCTCTTCCCCTGTCATAGTACTTCCTTTCTTCTGCCTGCCTATAAAATTACTTGCTGAAAGCAAAAGATTGGCAGAAGTTGATTCCTGCCTTAAAAACTAGTAGATTCTTTCTTCCATTTTGGGGAGGCTAAATACCTTTAAGTGTCTGAGGCTCAAACTCTTTGCCAACACTTTTCATCCAACAAGGACATAATCTGGTATTTTCCTATCAGCCTATACACATGGTTGTGTAGGAGCCATGGTAAATGAGGTGATAAAAATGGTATAATACTTCCAGTCAGAGCATGTCTAGTGAGGAAAATATTTCTGTATTCAGTTTAACAAAAAGGAGAAACATCCCCTTCTCAGCAGAAACAAGGGAACATCAATGGATGTTTCTGAAGCTAACATGGGGATCATAGTTCCCATATGAGTAATAAAGAATTCTTGGGGGAAGCATTACAGCATTCGGCTGTGCCATCCCAAATGAATGTCATGGCAAGTATGCAGAGAATCTAAGAGTGTGCAGAACTAACTCTAGTTCCAGCAGTGGGACAGAAGTCAGTTTGAGAAGATCAGAACATCAGAAGACGTGTATGATGTTATCTCATGTCTCTTCCAATTTGAAGCCACCTCGTTAAGGGAATTCAGCCACGCAGACTTGCATTTAAGTGGTGACAGAATCTGGCTCTTAGACCTACCTAGATTGTAAAATAGCGTGAATTACTGAGCCATGCAGTCTACCTACTTCAGAAGTTTGGCTGAACACAGTTTTATCAGCACAGAACATTACAGAAGAAAATTACTTGAAGGGAGGTCTTTGGCATGGGAATCTGAGAATCCTCAGAGCAAAGGTAGGAAATTCCTCAGATTCCTTGCTAGTTCAGATGAAGGTTAGTGGTCCAGTGCTCCTGGATATCAGGACAAATCCTGATACTCAGTTACTATGGTGAAGGAGGCCATGTGAGTACCTAGGCAGACACAGGCAATTTACTGGTGCCCTACAGGGAATGGATTAGCAAATTAAAAACCAGCAAATTAAAGACAAGGACATCTGTGAGAATTTTGAACTGACTGCAGAGCTGAACTTTCCAAAAGGGGCAGAATCAGGATTCTTCACAGGGGTAAAAAAAAAAAAAAAAGTCAAGAAAAGAGCACTGAGCTAAGTTTCATAACTGAGGTAAAAAGAAAGGAAATAATTTCTATAAATGTGGAGAGACGCCCTCTGTTTTCAAAAATGCTATCACTTAAAAAGTCTGTGAAGAACCTTGGGGCCAAACAACACTGCTCCAGGAGGCAGATCCAAGGATGCTCCATGGAGGCAGGGTCTACTCAGGCACTGCAACACCAAGCTGCTGGATGTTGAGGTTGAAGAAGAAACAGTGTTACAGCAATTCTCACCCTGGAGCAGGATAATGTCAACCACTTCAGAGGAGTGCCTAGAAAGCAACATGGCAAACAGATTGACAGCAATGTCCTGAATTTTAATAGAAAGTTCAGAATTTGAAGAAACATCCAAAGTGCAGCAAAACCTGAAGCAAATCTCAAGCCTCCTTAAGATCGATAATTATTTCAATGTCAATTTTCTACTTCTCTTGAAAGTGACATAGATGCTTTAGTGAGCTTCGGCAAATATAAACTCTGTAGCAGTAACTGCCTCAGCAGCAGTCCATGCCCATGCAAATGTTGGCAGGTGGAACAAGATGATCCACCAACTTCACATGCACAGCCAGCAGGAGCAACAGACTCCATTTGCCAGAGGTGAACCTCCACCAGTATGTCCCCTGAATTCCTACAGTAATTCCCTGATTCTTCATAACTTTAATACTCCAAGACTTTTAGACAGCTATTAAAAGCAGAACACCAGTTCCAAGACAGGGTCACAGATTTGGAGTGGACTATTCAGCCATACTGATGTACATTGATTCAATAAAACATCAAGGACTTGGTCTTTAGTCCCTGGGTTCCTAGGCAAAATGTGATTTCTGTGATCATATAATATTTTCCTTTTTTCCTCCTATGCATGTGTCTCTTTCTCTCTGTGTATGTATCTATGTTGGTTTCTACTTTGTAACTGCAAATCCCACAGAGAGTTTCAACCAAGTTTGAGTCAGTTACAGTGATTTCAGAGATACTAACCTCTAGCAAGTTCCATAAAAGTAGCTGGCAGGGTGTAACAGAGAGAACTTTGTAGGTTCTCCTATGAGGAAAAGGCTGCTGAGTGAACTGAAGCCATTTCTCCACAAAGAAGTCTCCATGTTGGAGCGAGATGTTTTAAAAGCCTCAATAGAAGCTTAGATCAGAACTCATATCTTGTTAGGCATCAGAAAACGTAACTGTGACACAAATCTTCTGGAAGTCAAGCTTCATTTGTTCTACAGATCACAGGTCCCCTTGTTTTCAGCTAGAAGAGGACAGGAAGGATAAGATTTTTCATTTTTAATTTTGTATTTAAAATCCCTTCAATTTCAGCAAAATGTTCTCTCTTAGATGTGACTAACCATGGAAGATATTGATCCACTTCTAGCTCTCTCAGAAAGTGCAACTTCAGACCACATGAAAATAAGAGCTGAACAATGAGCATAATCTTAGCAAAAACAATAAACATAACACGGTAATACCTGTGTGAGAAGCAGGCTGGGCATACACAGCACAGAGAAAAGAAAAAAAAATCATTATCAAAAGAGCAAATATATCTTTATAACCCTGAAGCAACAAAACTCCTACCACCTTATATTAAAATACCATAAGAGAACATCACAAACCTATTACAGAGAGAATGAGAATGCTGCTTAATGGTTTTCTCATTGTTCACTGTTATCTCTATGCATTGCTATCCACTGCTATTATCAGCACTCATTTACACCAGTGGAGGGTTGTGTATTTGTATGTGAGGACAGATACACAAAATCTGGTACAGATCCTCAGGTGATGTAAATTGTCATGGCTGTACTGACGTCAGTAAAGATGCACTGATTTCCTCCTCCAGCAGATGATTTGCTTTTTTGTATGTAAAAAGCACAGAAACTAGGTGCTGCTTCAGCTTGGCTCTGAGACACTTCTGTAGACAAATGCTCATGCAAATACGTTCTCTTTTTTATGTGCAAATATACATATTGCCTTGCAGCACACATTGCAAGCAAGGACAGGAGCTTTAGGCTGCTTTCTATGCTGGAACTTAGAAAAAGGATTGTTCCTGATCTACCTGCCCACTCCTGTCTATAACAAGAGATCTCCAACTGCTTTGTCACACATCTTAAAATATACAGAGATGAAAGGGTCAGTCCAGCATGACAAGTGTGTTAAAAATAAATTTAGGAGGCATTAATGTTTGATTTTAGGACTGCTAGTCCAATGCTTGAACTGAGATCTTAAACAGAGCTATTGGGCAGAACATATCCAATAGTCAAGACTCTCATTTTCTCACCTAGGGCTTAACTAAATGAAATTACATATTCCAGAATAGATGAATACAAGAATAATACTAGTTCGCTTCAAGGTACATCTCTTTGAGGGAAAACAAAAGGGAAAAAATATATATATATTTTAAAATTAGGTAAAAAAAGAGAAAATTATCACATTTCAGACTCTGTCTTTATAAATGACTCTTCTTTTTTCTTTATTTGTTTTTATGTGGTTCCATTGAATGTGGACCAAGTAACAAGCACAACCTACAAGTAATTCTAAAGTGAATTCCATCTCTTAAACAGAGAATTATTTCTGGCTTTCCGTAACGTTTTCCTAAGGGAGAAAAACAAAAGGTTTCATAACTGCGACTGGAGAAGAGAAATAAACCACTGGTGAACTAGGAAAGAAAGAACAAGCAACCTAAAATGGCATTTATAGGGAAAATAACAGGAAAGCAGAAGATGAATAAACCCGATGTACAGAAAGATTATGGAAAACAGGCAGTAACTCTTCTTTCCTATTTCAACCTGCATTCCAAGAAAAAAGGAAAAAAATACAGCTGAGAAATTTCTACAGTCTAATATATATATTTGTGTAGAGGTATTTTTGCTTGCAGAAGTGCACATAATTTATCACATGAACTTTTTTTTTAATGAGTAAGTAGATGCCATAATTAATAGAAGACCCAAATTCCAGCTTACAGGCTCTGTTCTGGAACTAAGGACTAGATGAGCATCCTGAGGTGTGATTTCTCTGATTTATTTTGAATGCTAACAGTGTTGCCATGTGAGTTCAGTGCTCCTGAAGCCTTCTCATAAAGCCTTACCTTGGATCTGCCTGAGAAGTAACAGCCTTGTTACTTGCAAATGGGTCGATACAAAGCATGTGGAAGTAAGGTACCCTTGCCACCACAGAAGAGCAGCCTGGTTGCAACAGAACATACAGCTGAGTGACATAAAAATATCACCATCTTATAAAAAGAACCCCAAAAAACCCAACAACAACAAAACAATGTAATGCATTTGCATCACTTCTTATTCAAGTATTTTAAATTTCAGCTTTTTGCTGTTGTTTTCAGCCCCCAGCTCTTCTTGCTAAATGATTAGTATAAGTCTTTGCTATTCCAAGTACTGCTCTAACTGGGTTCAGGACAGAGAGAGAGAGGAGCTGTCTGTCCAAAGCACTGCTAGACATTGTTCCACAAAAATTCCTTCCTTGATACTACTTCCTGATGCTCCCATCCCAGCAGGGATATTTCCCACAATAGAAATTTCAGCCATAACCCTGTATTGCTCTGTCTGGGACTTTATACAGCATCCTACTGAAGTCTTATCCCTGTGGGAGGAAGTCCTTGTGCTGTCCTTACTCAGCAATTTTATATCTAGAAAATCATCCTGAACCCTTCCTAAGCTAAGTCCCTTTCCATCTCTCACTTCATCTATTATTTCTTAAATATTGTTGTGAATCACTAACTCCATACTCCTCTGCCTGGGAGTTTATGGGCCCTGCTGTAGGTACAGTGCAGGTGTGTGTTATAAAGAATGTCTCAGCTGATTGCAATGGAAACAGTATTGATACATCTTTAAATTAGATGTAGTCAAGGAGAGTCTACTTTCTGTTTTCCTCTCAGTTTGCTCTTTATGCCAAAATCATCTAAGCAGGACTTTAGCATCTGTGCCAACGCAGACCTCTGTCATTTGAAACCTGCTTACAGCACTCAACTCCAAATAACTTCTGATGCTGAGACAGTACATTGCTGGCAGGGATTTGCAGAACTCAGGGCAGCACCAATGCAACTATTCCTGGTGTGTGAAAGCTCAAGGGAGTTAAACCCTGAAATATGCTGGAGGAAATCTGAGAGACTGAAAGAAAGAGGGCAAAACTAGCATTCCCTGTATCCCCAAGTGAAAGGGATGGATATCTGGGGTACACGAGCCATTCGGAATTGTTCTGATCTCTTTTTTTAATTGCTAGAGGGTTTTTTGTGCTGGTGCAATGCGCAAATATAGCAAAATATGTTAATGGTAAACCATAATATTTACAGTTATTGTTAGTTCCCATTGAGAAATCAGTAGGATTTTTTCTAATGCCTTTATCCTTGAGATAATCCATAGAATAGAACATCAACGCATAGTTAAAAGGAAAAATTATGGAAAACAGCACCTCTGCATATGCAATATCTTCATTTTAAAGTTACATAATTGATATTTTGAAATGAACAAAAAAACCAGCAGTCTCAGAACACAAGAGAAACTGACTGTAACATAATCTTTTAAAATGTGCCTCTTTACTAAGATAAAAAAATTCTATCCTAAACCAATACAAAATAAAATGATATAGATTTCAGTCCAATGCAAATCCAAAATGAGCTTTAAGACCTCTGGGAAAATGTGATTTTAGAAAAATTCTTCTAAGAATTCATGGAGTTTGTTTTGCATGAGGAGTTCTCTTGTAGAGCAAACACAGGCTAATAATTTAAAGACAATACTTAGATCCATTATGTCATGCTAGACAAATACTGTTTCTATGTCTTCTTTTCACTGTTGATGACACGGTTAAAAGAAGACTTTAGTTCCACTTTAATACAGAATGTTTGTGAATTTCAGCCATGTCTTTTGATGGAAGGAACTATAATGGATTATTAGCTATTATTCTAACTGTATTTATTGGAGTGAGTTTTCCTGCTAATGCCTGGGCTCAGAATGGGAAGTTCTTCCATAGACAGCTCCTACTGAGAGTTTCTCTGATAAAAACCAGCAGGATTTGGGTCATTTAGACGTAATCTGCTAAATTCAACCCTGTGGCATTTCCCTGATACTCAATGAAGGGTACTGGGGATTGGCAAAGAAGGCTGTGTTCTGATAAAGAAGGGATGGAAAATTTATACTCGCAGGATTTGCCGACACTTTGGGATGGTCCCCTAAGACAAGAGGCTGCCTAGTAAGGGTGATCTGAGCTATGCTAATTTGGCAACCTGTATTTTTGAAGGAAAACACTCCATGATGAATGACCTTATTTTTTTGTTTTTAAAGCTGTGAGGTGCTTATGCAATAGCCTCCTAAGGTAGAAAGAGACAGATGCTGTGGAATAATAATCAGCCTAATTCTTGCTGAAAATCTCTGCAAAAATCTTTCTCCTTTTCCTCCTCACCTTTCATAGGTAAACTGAGTACCACCTTTCCCACACAAAGACATGTAACAACAATTAGGGGTCTCTGCATGGGTCAGGAATTCTTCCATTTCCAGAGACAGGCTTGGTTTTGTTCCCTTTTAAAATGTAGGTTTTATTTAGGTGTGGTTTTTTGTTTGTTTGTTTGTTTTTTTTTTAAGGCTTTAGAGAAAGAAAAGTTGTCAGTTTTTACGGAAACTAACAATAAAAATAAGACTGAAGTTTTCTTTAAAATAAGAGATGCTTCTGTTGCAGAAGACATCCCTTGCAGAAGACTGTCCCAGCTGACATGAATAGTCTCATGTGTCCTAAAGCTCAGGTCTTCACTTCTATCCAGAGCCTGAGGTAAGCTGGGCTGCAAAAAACCCTCAAACCTGACACAAAATGAGCAAAATCCCTGGGTTGTGTCTGAGGTGAGAAGGACCAGCACAAGTCCACACTTAAACACGCTGCCAGAACCTCCTGTTTTGTGAGGGCAGAGGAAATTCCATTACTGGGCAGAGACGGTGGGGCACTGCCTGGGTGCTGCTTTAACCCCTGCTTTTAGCCACTGTATCCCAACATGCTAAAATATCCTTTTTGTTCTGTTTAGAGTGGCCATTTTCTGTAGTGAGCAGTCAGTCCTCTACCCTTGGCTAAGAAAAAAAAAAATAGATAGCATTGAATTTCAGAGTTTATAGCAGGGAAAAACATATTTGGACATGGAGGGGAGGAAGGAAGAAAGAGCAGATACCTGGTCTGTGCAGGCATTAACATATATGTCCCCTGCTGTCACACAAAAACAAAAATACCACTGGCATGTTGGCAAGCTGAATCATAAGGTATATTTGGCATCCTGTCAATAGGTGGTAAAAGACTCATCACCCTCCATCCAAGTTGTCCTTAAGTTAGATTTTGCAGTCTCTTTGATTTCCCTCTAACAGTCAGAGATGAGAGAGTATGAAACTCAGTATATGCAATCAGTTGGGGGAAAAAAAAGAACCTGCAGGAGTGAGAAATGTAGACGTTTGGCATCTCTCATATTTCCTTTTCTATACAAAGATTTTGGTTTGCGTAAGCTATAGAAGGAAACAGAAGCAGTCTATTTTAATCTTCCTGAGTGAAGAATGCTGCAGGGATTGCTCTGTTATCCCCAGCAGCAGCCCTAACTTTCCATAAAAAAGGCTCCATCCAACCTTCTATCTATCTATCTAAAATAGAAAGACCATCATATAATATACCAGCAATCAGCTGTGTTCTTAATGCATTTCTCTTTGTATGAAGAAAAAATTTTGACATGAAGAAAAAAACTGTACAGTTCTTTCCCCAGTCAAACTGTACTGCAAGAAGAGCTCAGATAAGGAGGAAGTATTTAGGCGTATGCATAGAAATTGATTCTTCAGTCTGTGTAATGACGTATGTTAGAAACTCTCTGCAGAAGCAAGGAAAGCCCTTGCCGAGATGATGTTTCTTACAGAGCCTTCACTGCAGGGAGTCACTCCTGAAAATACAGTGAGGTTGATTATGCATTTTTATTTAGGTCTCTTACTGGTTTGACTTGAGGGATTCAAACCATGCTATTCTGGATTTACACCAATTGGCATGAGTTCAGGATCTGGCCCCACTTCGTTTTTAGACTCCAGCTATTTCATGATGAGTAAGAGCCAGATCCTGCAAAGGCTTACTACCTGCATTAATACTCTGAGGAGCCCACTCACTTCCTCTAAGTTGTGATTGCAAAACTGAGTCTTACGGTGCAGTATTTTAGAAGCAAGCGTATGCTTCTTGGGATTCAAGCGTGCCTTGACCGTACCCATTCCTTCAATAGCATTTCTTTCACTAGCAATATCTTCACTGATTTTCATAGAATCGCATGATGGATGCTGAGCTGTTACGAAGTGGTGTAACTCTACTTACAGCAGCTCCATGTTTTAATCCTGCTTGTGTATTCCAAACAAACATGAGAGAGAAGGGTTGCTTTAGTTAAATTGTCAGAAGAGACAAGGAGGACGTTTTGGGCTTGTGTATTCATTGGTGTGCTTCATATGTACTTGTGTGTTGTGCGCTTCAATTGTTTTGACATCACTATAACCAAGACAATAGAGACAATTCTAGGAAAGACATTTGATCTAGTCTTGCTGCTTATACTAGTTTCTTTGTTATCTAAAAGAAGCCAGAGCAGAAACTATGCTCCTTCTCCTTCTAACTTTACTAACTCTGGCTTTCAACCAGCAAACATCTTTCCTGCTTTCCAAGCGCCTAAACAAAGGAAATTACAATACTGACTGCAGCTGTAATTACCAGCTGGTGAACTGATGGCATATACTGAATACATAATCCAAGAGAATCTTGCTCTTCAATAGTAGCCCTTTCCACCACCTATAGTGCTGGAATGCTCATCCTTGTTTACTACACATTCATGCACACGCAATACATTTCAGTATCCTGTACTAGCAGTCAAGCTTTCTTCACTGAAGATGAGAAATCAACAAAAAAGACTTTTTCCTTTTGGAGAGCTGGATCAGTGTCAGGTGCCACTCAAACAAACAAACAAACAAACAAGCAAAAACCCATAAAAAACAAAACAGGAAAAAAACCACAACCCACACACGAGGGCAATAAGCACCCTAAATGTCAAACCTAAATACAGCATCTGTATCTCAATGAACCTATACACATCACGTGCAATACAATGCACTCCTTACATCAGTGAGGGCAGGAAAACCCCAGCTCACTCCAGGGATGATGGGGGTTTTTTGACAGATACCAGCAACTTAAGGCAAGCAGGAGCAACCACAACGCTGCTGTGCTTTGCGAGGCTTCTCCGTGCCTCGGAGAAACCGCACTCATGGTCGATCACGGACTTATTTATTTCTGACAGACAATGAGGGCACGATGCTGTGTGTGAGCACCGCGGGTGAGCTGCCCGAGGGGCTCCAAACGGGCTCCAAGCACTCGTGCACAGGAATGAGCGCGGTGAACCGGGAGGCTGATGCGTCTTGGAAGCAGCATCCTGGCTTCTCTTTGCACTCTGCCTGCTCTCCCCGAGAACGCACTGAGGGAGGGATTCCCCACCCACCCACACACTGCCTCTCCCTCCTTGCGAGGCTGCAGGGGGTATAGCCCAGCGCCTCGCTGGATGCGGGCCCGCAGAGAGCCCGCTGCCCTCCCGCTGCCCGCCGCCACCGCTGCCCGCCCCCGCTCCCCCTTAGCACTTACTCCGCTCTCCGGCTCAGGACGCCTTTGCCGATGGCCTGGGGGGTCTTGTGCTGGAGCAGCGCGGCGCAGCAGCCCTTGTCCCTGCCGTCCTTCTCGGCGGGGTGCTGGTGGCCGGCAGCCCGCCCGCCGCCGGGCCCCGCCGCTGCCGCTTTGCCCGCGGGCGGCGGCGGCTGAGCCGGGAGCTGTTGGTGGTGCTGAAGCGGCTCGGACTGGCCCGGCGGCGGCGGCGCCGGGGGGGGCGCAGGGACCCCCCAACTGTGAGTGATGGGGGGGGGATAGAGGGGACAGGGACCCCCATCTCTCCCCATCCTCCATCCTCTCTCCAGCTGGCCAAGTGGGAAGGCAAGGC
>JANRMJ010000077.1:64500372-64521903 GCA_025584955.1 Alethe diademata | reverse complement strand
CGGGCGGGGGTCCCGTGTGTCCCGTCCGTCCCTCTGTCCCGTCCCTCTGTCCCGTTCCCCGGTCCCTCGGCAGCGCTGCCCGCCGCCTCCCCCTGCCCGCCCGGCCGCCCCGCGTGCCGGTGCCGCCTCGCTGCGCTGCCGAGCCTCGGGCTCTGTGGAGCCATTCGCAGCCCCTCCACGACCCCATCTCCTTCTCCCCGACGGGCGTTTCTGAGTGTTGATGTGCTTTCGTTTTCCAGGGTGACTTGGTGATTTCTTTCGGGTTGTTTTTTTGTTTTTTTTTTTTTTTCAAAGTAACATGAACAATTGTGTAATTAGTTTCGGCTGCCGTGGTGATAACGTCACTGTTTTTAGCTTACCTGGTTAGAAACATAGAATCATTAGGGTTGGAAACGTTCTCCAAGATAATGAAGTCCTACCTTTGACTGAACAGCGCCATGCCCGCTAAGCCATAACCCTAAGAGCCATGTCTGCTTGTGTTTGGGATATTTGGGACTTCCAAACTTCCTGGACAGCTTGTGCTAATGTTTAACTACTCTTGCAGTGAATAAATTTGTTTATAATATCCAACCTCCCTTGGAGCGGCTGGACGTCATTTTCCCTTGCCCTGTTGCTGGTTACCTGGGAGAAGAGCCTGATCCCCACCCCACTACAGCCTCCTTTCAGGGAGTTGTAGGGAGTGGTAAGGTCTCCCTTGAGCCTTCTCCTCCTCTCCAGGTGAAACACCCCCAGCTTTCTCAGGCACTTCTCACTTGAGTTTAGCTCCAGACCCTTCACCAGCTTCATTGCCTTACTCTGGTCTTGCTCCAGCAGCTCAATGTCCTTCGTGTAACCTGAATGCAGGGTTAAATCTCTCAGAAGCAGCTTCTGAGGAAAATGGATGTTAAAGGAACTGGCTTGGAATTTCTGGTGTCCTTTAGGTTCTTTGGAAAAAACCTAGGGCTTATTGTGGATTTTTGCTGGTGGTGTAGGTGCTGTAGATGTGAGACCTGACAGGCAGGGCCTTTGCTGTTAGACTCCATGCAGGTTTTCTTCATTTTTCAATAAATACTTTCTCTTGTCCTTCTTTATCCATAGCCATAAGTATTTGCAAACTTACACCTTAAGTCTGAGACACTATCTGTGTGCCTTCTATTACATTCATCAGTAAATAACCTGGCTAAGGGTAGTAAAATTATTTTAAGGAAGTTCTGTGTAGATCCATGAGGTTATTTCTGTAATGGGTAAAATCCTATCCAATCACTGTGAGTGCAGAAGATCCAGGAGGCATCATGAGCAGTCAGGTTTTAGACAAGCATGCCAATAGATTTGACTCATTTTATAAAAAGTGCAAGGCTACAGAATGAAAAGCAACTGGTTTGAAGTGATTTTGAGTGTAGAGCTACTCTCGTTTTGCCTTTTCCGATCAGCAAAACCTGTACTGTAGCAAGGATTTCATGAAGTGAGGAAAGGAGAAATGTGAAAGAGAATGTCTGTTTCAGATGAGCTGAAAGGTGTATTTCCAGTCTCTTCTGTTCACAGGTAGCCTTAGGAATGCAAACTGATGCAAACAGAATCAGGATTAGAAACTGTTCACAGACTCCTCCTAAATCAGAGCTGCTATTCACAGTTCTTTTCCAAG
This sequence comes from Alethe diademata, assembly GCA_025584955.1. Taxonomy (NCBI): domain Eukaryota; kingdom Metazoa; phylum Chordata; class Aves; order Passeriformes; family Muscicapidae; genus Alethe; species Alethe diademata. The sequence goes on along the minus strand of JANRMJ010000077.1, from coordinate 64,520,282 downwards.
CACTTAGAAGTGGCTTTGGGGTATCATGAAACATTGCCACATGTCCCCTGTGTGTTGGGGGAAGACTCTAGAGTGAACTCTAAGGGGTATGAGCATTCAAATCTGACACAGATAGGATTTTATTGGAAAATTGTATGGGAAACTTTTCTGCATCTCATTGCCTAGTGCTTCATTAATGTTTTATGACAGGAGATTGACTGAGCATTAAGAAACTGGCATTATTTAGCAAGGGAAGGGATGGTTATAGGGGAATGTGAAAAAAGGCACATGCAGGAGGTGAAAACACCTAAGCTTTATTTGGGGAAGAGTGGAAGTGATAGTTTGAGAAATTGTGCTGGCATGCTCTCTGCTTTTAAAGGCACTGAACAGCAGTATTTCAGTCTTGCCTCACAGGAACAGAGTCCAGGGACAGCAGTGGAAATAACATGCTTTGGGCATTGGTAGATTCTGGGATACAAACAGGGGTGGCTATGTGCACACTCATACATGTATGTACACACACAGAGCATTTTTAGGAGAGACTTCAGGCACAGATTGCTTATTTGGCAGAACAGAGGAGGCTGTTTTACATCTTAAGGCAAGCCCTGTGCAGAGTTCTGGTTTTGCAGTGGACATCATGTTCCTTTGCAGCTCAGCTGGATATAAGACATGAAGAAATAAGGGTCATGGACATCACACTGGCCTATCCAGGTGAAGTCAGCCAGGTCGTGGCAAGTATTCTTAAGGAAATACTAACTAAAAAGAAAAAATAGTCCCAATTTGGATGATTTGGGCTGGGGCAAAACATCTTAGAAGTCTTGTGTCATGGTGCTTCAATGCCTGTCAGAAGATGTGACTTTTACTGCACAGAGTGAACCTGATGTATTCACTCATTCTTTCTGCACCTTTAATTTGCTTGACCAGCCTAATTTGTATTAATGAATCTTTGTCATAAATGAAACAGAGACCTACAGCCATGTATTGGTAAGCTAAAACCAAGCAGATAAGTAGGAGAATAAGAAACAAATCTGTTTTCTGTGCGGTTGTGGTGACTGGTGGACAAAATGCTACAACCAGCCCTGATCTTCCAGGTTTCTAAAGAGAGTACGTGCCAAAGGAAATGCAGAATGCTTTTGTGCCTAATACGAGGGACTAGGCAAGGATCTCCTTAAAAAACTTTGAGTGTTAATAGAATTGCATAATCCTCTGTAATAAGAAAATTCAGTAAAGATGGGGAGGAGTTCCTCCATCCAGGAGGAATCTGCAAGCATATCACCAGAAACTGAATGTTTTCTTTCTCTCTGCAAGCAAGATCCTGCGTAGCCAGAAAATGCCTCCTCTTTTATCCAGCCATCATTGTGGCCCTTTGATTATGCTGCCACAATACCTAGCACACATCATTTGCAAAGCTCTGCACACTGGTGAAGTGCTGTTCTGTCGAAGGTGAATGGTGGGATTGTAGCCATCAGGAAAAGGGAAATGCAGACACAGAGGGGTTAAATGATTTGTCCAAGGACATGCAGGAAGCTGGGGAGAGAAGATGCAGCAGGAGGGACAATGAGGGGAGAATACATGATGACAACACACACACACAGCACAACAGGTCTCTGATTTCAAGCATCTTTGGCATTTAGCCCAAACTTCAGGTCATTGTATCCTGCTGCTTCTCTCTTTAGGAGAGATATTATCTGGAAGGAAACAATGGCGAATATAAGGAAAGGCTGAATTCTGTTAAAATTATTTTTGTCATAGATAATTTGTTGGTATTGTATTTTTCAAAGTAGTGATTATTTTCAGTCCATTCCAGAAAAAATAGTAATGAATAATAATGGATTAATTATGTTCTTATGGAATAAAGTGCTTTCCTTATCCACTTAGCAAGGTGCTTGGGCATTGCACAGACAATTACAAATAAAGTGCAGCAGTAGTAATTAAAATAAGCATGCATTGTAAAGCCACAACAAAATGCAAATGAGTCAGGCCTCAGGATTTAATGGAAAGGTCTAATACTACATGATTTAATTTTATATTTCTTTAGCTTTTTAACTCAGAGTAAAATTATTCCATAAATAAAGGTATATACTAATAAGCATACATGATAGGGAAGATAGTAACAGCTTTAGGTGTTTCAACTGCAGAAAAACTTTAACTGCAAAATGTTCTTGTAACATTTTCTGAGAGGTCCTAATCTCACTTTCATTTTCAACACCTCACTGAAACTTGATGCAAACAAATCATTCCAGCCTTTTTGGCAGGTAGAGACTTTCTGTGTTTTTCCATTTGAAATTCTGTTTGAGGCATTCCCTTCTCAGTTACACTCTATCTCCTCTTGGACAGGAGGTCATCACAGCAAGCCCAGGCAGTCTTTTCCTCATTTCTTGCATTTGATCCCAATTTCCTCCACCTTTCATGCCTCAGCCTTGCAAAGTAACAACTTAGCCCTGGTAATTCAGTATCCAAAGTGCTTCTGGTTGGAGAAGCAGGGTATATAGCTTAGGTTCCCGGCTATGATTCTGTGGACTTATTATCATAAGCTTATGATAAGGGATTTTATACTTCTATAAGATCTGCATTTCTATTGTCTTTGTTTGAGGAGAAAGAGAATTTAGGAAGGTGCATACAAGGACACAGAATACAACAAAGATTATTGGTGTTCAAGATCAAGTCCTTGGTACTTAAGGAAAGGCATATTTGATGTTAGCCAACTCGCCTTAATTAACCTATCATTTTCTCCCCTTCTTCCTGTCAGAAAGGCAAGTAAAATCCCCACAGCTGATATTTCCCATCAGATCTAAATTCTTAAGGAGAACTCACAAGAAAGCATAGCACAAACCATATAAAACCCCACAAAAGTAGAGTAAAAGATGGGAGGTAAGAGATGCAAGAATCATGGTCCTGCATTTCCATCTTTTGTTCCAGTTTCTGGGGGAAGACTGGGGCATTTTTAGTCTCACCTGAAATTTAGCAGCTGCTCAAGTAGAGCGTCTCAGAACTGCTTGCAAACAGCCTGCAGACAAAAAAATTCTGCAGGAATTAGATGAATAATTTCAAAATAGAAGATAGAATCAAGACAATCATAATGTTCTCATGCATAATTTATGGATAGTGGGGAAAAAAAAAAGTGTATCTCCTGAATGCTTCTTTCACTCAGGCTTCTTTCATTTGAGGCTGCATCCAAAACTATTCAGATCAATGAGAAGATGTTTCACCATCCTGAGTCCAAGCCAAGTCACTATCTGCTTATGACTGTTAAACAGATGGATAAAATGAAGCTAACACATGAGAAGTGTGTTGCCCACAATTACACAGGACACCACTCAGTGCCTGTCATTAGAAAACGCTGGAATCAACAGCAGTACTTCCTCTGCTTCAGGTGAACACTGAGTAAAGGTGCGAGTAGTTCTCTGGCATCCTCTAGTCCAGCACCTAAAAGCCAGGTGTTGTGGTCTGCAGTCCTGACATCTGCAACAAGGTGAAATCTCTGTCTCTCCTGTGTTGTGGCTGTTGAATTGTTAATTCATATTGGTACCATAAAACCAGAAGCAGTGGGAAACATCTCAATTTATAAATCAAACATAAGGAGCTGAGATGTGGTAAGGACAAATACTTCAGTTTCTTTCAGTTTTGGTTGGGTTTTTTTGCCTGTTCTGTTGAGTACAGCTAAACTGCCATATAAATATTTTAAACAGCTACTCATCAGGAGAAGGTACAAATTCTGGATTGTGGCCTTAGTTGAGATGTGTGGTTTTGACACATTTTAAAATATTGACTGTATTTGAACTGTGTTACTGCAGTCTTCTGTTATTTACTGCAAATTAAAAGGAATCAAGATCTCTTTTCAGACTGCACTTCCCCTTTACATTATCTCCTGCCTTTTCCATGAAATTAAGCATTGACCACTTAATTGATTAATTCTAGAGAGCAAAAGCTACACAGAGATATTTTCTTCAGAGTCAGTCAGGTTTTTGTTTGAGCTGACAGTTGTTCAATCTTTTCTAAATACTGCAGTAAAATGAAAAAAAAAAAAAACAACCAACCCTGAATATGAGCTTGATTCTCTCAGTATCATCTCACTGGCTCCAAATTACATGGAGATGTTCAGAGGGGACAAGCTTGTGTGATCTGACCTTGTGCCAGATATACAGGGAAAAAAAAAGATAAAAAATAAAAAGAAATGGAATAATGTTGACTGTAAACTCATACTCCAACGAGAAGGTTTTTCTGCAGTGGCAGAAATCAAATACTGTCAAGAAAACAAAAACATTCATGAACAGGATGCATTTCAGCTCAGGCTACAATACAGCATATTTCTGATGAGCAGCTGTTTAAAATATTTATGTCAGCTTAGCTGTGTTCTACTGAAGAGAAAAGAAAATTGACAGAAGCAGCAGCATTTGTCTTTACCACATTTCAACTCTTTATGTTTGGTATATAGAAGGCATTTTCCCTTTGTTTCTCATTTTGTGCTATCAGTATGAATTAACGATTCAACACAAGAAAGTTCACCTTGTTGCAGAATTCAGCTTAAAGAAGGTAAGGCTGAAGACCGTAACACCTAGATTTTAGCTGCAGGACCAGAGATGAAGATACCAGAGCACTCTTCCTGCCTTTACTCAATCCTCATCTGTAGCAGAGAGCCTTTTCTGATTACAAACCCTCAGTGCAGTCCTGTTTCACCTTGACAGTGTGGCTTGCTTGGTCTGTGCTCAGGTTTCATAACAGGGGTAAGCAAGTGCTGACTTCTCAGGGAAATTAAGGCCAGGACAAATCAATAAAGCATCTGGCCTGATGTGTTACATACTGTATAATCTCATGCAACTTGGAACATGAGTTTAAGAAAAATGAATCTCCAAAAATGCTTCTAGTACCACTAGGAAGATAGTAAAAGGTAGAGAATTTGTCTCATTCCATGACATTTTGTCACTGTGGTTAATCTCTGTCATGGTTGACAAGTTGGAATATTTTTCTTATGTGAAGTTATTCTTTTAATTTTCCAGACATGAGTAATTATGCCGTTCTCTTCCAGGGTAAAGAGCTCCTTAGTCCTAATTTTTTTTCTTTCCTTGAAGGTGACTGATCAAATCACCTGATGATATTATTTTTAGCAAGATAAATGGACTGATCTCTTTAAATGATGTAATTTTCTAAAAACTTGAATCTTTGAGGTTTTTTGGCTTTTGAGGTAATCTTTCAGACTTCCTGCTATGCAGCATGGTTTAACTCTAGAGGCAGCCCAAATGTTTGCTGAGATGTGCTCCTATCTCTTGTTGCTCATTATTTATGGGATCAAGCTTTTGCTCAGGTCAGCTTTTGCCGTCAAATCTGCTTGTAGACAGGATCCCTTCTGCTCAGACATGCTGACTTGTGACAAATATTTCTGTTTTCTATTTCGATGTCTGAAAGAATTTCAAGGAGCATATGAAGAGACAAAACTCAAAACTGAAAGAACTTGCTCCAGACTTTTCTTTGAGGAACACAATGGAATTGTTTCAGACATCCACCACCATCCACACAGCTGCAACTGACTCCACAGGGTAGAACCTCTGCCTCATGCAAAGGACACAAAAGATCCCTCTGTTTTGGGAGACCTGTAAGGAGCAGGAGATAGATCAAATGGTGGCAGATCACAGGACTAGCTTTCATGTTGCATGAATTATCCTAACATGAGGTTAAGCTCTGGGTGGAAGCCATTCAGTCTTGTACAAATAAGGTAGCTAGAAAAACAGTGGGGAATTTCTCTCTGGCCAAGGTAAATATTGTAAGTTTTCAGCTGCTTGCATTGTAACCAGATTGGCTTCAACCATTGCCAAAATCGCATCAGTTGTAAAGAAATTCACATCTCTCAAGTAAGAGCAGCCTAGGAGATCTTTTCAGATAGTGAGCAGAAGTATCTTCTGAAACACTACACTCATTTTTAAAAGATGAAAAAAAGAAAGCAATCCCCTCAGCTCACAGCATCACTGCTTTGTCGTTCCATCCCTCACAGAGATAACAGTTCAGTTACTCATTCCCTCTGCAGCACTCTCTGCAGTGCTCACCTTGGGAAGCAAAGAAGTGGCAAAGGACAAAGGGTCTTGTCCCTGGAAGGAGGGAGGGCTAAGGAGCCACAAGCAGTAACAGTGGCTGGATGGTAGGGAACAAAAACTGATGTGAATTGGGCAATATGGCACAGAGGGAGACTGGTGGAAGTGACAGAAGGCAGGGACTGAGGATGCACAGGCTGTCAGTCACTGTGCTGGGCACAACTGAGGCAGGGGCAAGGCTGATGTTTGGTCTGCAGCCAAGACTGGTGTGGAAGTGTGGAAGAAAAGCAAATGTGCAAAAAGGGGCAGAAGGGTACCTTTAGTGCTCTCAGTAAACTGAAGAGAATGACTGAGTATTTGTCATAAAGACATGCTGAGTACAGTCAAAAGGAAGACTCAAAACTTGACAGGTGGGTTGAAGTCCACTGTAAGACTTGGAGAGCATATCTGTCTGAATTCTAAAGGAGCTGGAGCTATTTGTGCTGACTTAAATTATGAGTTGTTTAAAAGCTTCCCATCTGTTCAGGCTTATACTCTGTTTCCCATTGAAATTACTGCTGGATGGATGTCATGGAGTGGTGATTTTGGACACATTCTCATTGGGTTTTAATTTTTTATGTGATGTTTTGGGCATTTTTTACAGAGATCAGCATAAAAAGGCAAAACACAACCAACTGTGACAGAATATATAAAACAGAATGAGCTGCCTACAGATAAATGAAAACAGTCCAAAATAATAGAGACCAATGCGAATCATGACCAAGAAGCTTATTTGTAATAATAAACATGTCATCTGTGTCAGATAAACAAATCACAAATATTTATTAAGATAACAAATGGATTATAAATAGAGAGACATCCCAAATTCAGATCATGTCTCTCAGTTATAGTAGATATGCCATATCTGCCAAAATTCTCAGGGAGTCATCATTTTTAAAAATAGTAATAACAATAATAATAAATAAAAAGAAGGAGAGTACAGAGAAAGAGAGGGCAGACAAGCATTGTTTTTTATTTTCCACTAGTATGACATAGTTTATAGAGATCAGGATGCATTAGTGCTGCTAAACGTGATATAAGCATGACAATGATAAGAAAAAAACTGGAGGCAGGGTTGAGGGAGAGGCTTCCCTGGTAGCTGCAGTTCTGACCCCAATCCTATAAGCTGCTCCAGGCAAGCAGGTGCATGAGGCCTCATTTTGAAATCAGTGAGCTCAAGCCAAGCACAAAAGTCTGTCTAGCCAAAGCATCAGCTGGTAACTTCCACTTACCTCCTTCTGCCAGTCTTTTAGATGCAGATAGCATTTTATTGATATGGCATGAGTTTTGATACCATGAAAAAAAAAGTGATAGAGTATTTATTCTTTAGCTCTGGTGGCTGGGGAATGAAGCTAGTGATTTTAAAAAGACCAAAACCAATTTTCAGGAGGACTTAAATAAAACCAGTTGTTCTTAATGCAAACCTGGGACTTGTTTGTCATGTTGTCCTGAGCTCCTGGAAATGGAGAGGCTGAGATCCTGCAGCAGGGGGGATTCTTCTATAGCATACATTCCTGTGTTTCAGACCATAGGTTTCAGGACATAAACAGTACTATACCAAACTGAACAAAACAGGCCTATAAAAAACCAAATGTGACTGAAACAATATTTGGCTTGGAATGAATTTTTTTGTATTTCCTTCTCTTCTGTGAAGGTAATGGTGTGTACTCAAGGCCAAGCTCTTGCTGTCTATATTCAAAGGGGGAATGGAGGAGCTCTTAATGTGATAGTCTGCCTGTCCAGGTTGGATTTCCAAAGAGGAAAAGGAGCAAAACTGCCTCATCATTTCTAGTGCTGGTCCAGATGGACCGCTCTGCAGTGATAAAGACAAGGTGGAATGCTGTGCCACCATTCGCATGACTGTCAGGAATGCAGTCAAGAGGATGGGCCAGACTCTCCTCAGAGGTGCACAGCCACGGGATGAGATGCACAGGGCACAAACAGAAACACAGGAAGTTCTATCTGAATATGAGGAAAAACTTTTTTTCTTTGAGAGTGACAGAGCACTGGAATAGGATCTCCAGAGAGGCTGTGGAGTCTTCTCTGGAGATACTCAAAACCCAACTTGATGTGATCCTGTACAACCTGCTTTAGCAGGGAAGTTGGGCTGGGTGACCTCCAGAGGTCCTCTCAACCCCAGCCATTCTGTGATTCTGTGAATTAAGTTCAAAATAAAGTCAGGAGCTCTCAACTGTAAATACCAGTCAGCATATTAAGAGGTGGATGCTACCCCAACTGTCCTCTAGATATAGTGCCACCTATACTAGACTAATTTGAATTTTAAGGGATATTCTTGTAGCTGGTTTATATTTTTATTTTCCTTCTGATAAGTCCTACATACTCATTTTGAGGTGCACTCCAAAATCCTTCTCTTCCTTATGTTTATATGATTGGATTCTTTCAGATATTCTTTCTCCCCTGCAGCAGTTGTTCTGTGAAGGTCCTGTGACTCTTTCCTACAAGCCAGATTCTTGCTCCTAATGCTGTTGGACTGGCCTGTCCTGGCCATCTCTGTGCTTACCTGTTTCTCTGCATGCCAGAAAGGTCAAGTCCCTGTGCTAAAGGCAGGAGTGCCCCAAAGACTTTGCAGGCAGAGGACATGGGGGCTGTCTCACTGTTCAGGGCAGGATGCAGCCTGTCTTCAGCAATCCAGCTCAGCACCTCTGCCTGGCAGCAAAATCCTTGGATAAAAATAGACAAAGAGGCCTCCTCAAACAAACCTACAGGATTTCTGGGCTCAACCCTGATGCTCAGGACTCAGTGATAGATTCAAGGCCATATATTCACATTCTGTGTAGTTCTGAGAACACATCTTTTGTTGTTGATTGAAGCTTGGCCTGAGCTGGGAGGTTAGGAGCTTGGCTGTGGTCGTGTCTTCCTGATGAAAATCCTTGGCTCCTGGCTCATTTTAGTGGTTGTGCTCATCTACAACTGAAGGCCTTGATAAAATGGATGTAGTCATAAATTTGTTTATTTGTCAAAATAAACAATGAAAAATTATTTCTGAATTTGGGATGCACTCACTGAATATCTTTGAGATTTAAAACAATGAGGATAACATTTTGTTGGGCTTTTTTCCTAAGCCCTTTGTCTTGTCCCAGGAACAGGGAAAAATTAAAGCCTAGAGTAATCTATAGATAATTAGATCTACTATTTTTTTTTAAATGAGCTATGCAGTTTAACTAGCATGTAGAAATACCAATAGAAGTACTTAATAAACAAATGCACTGCTTTTATTATGAAGCAATGACAAAATGCTGTTGACATTTATGTTGTGTTGCACACTATTATTTTGGCCTCTTTACATCACTCTAAAATGGAAGGGGAATTACAGGCTGAAGTGGGAGATATATATCCTACTGCTTTGTAAATGAAAAGAAAGATTACATCTGTAGGTCTTTGAATTAAGTAGAGACCTGATGTTATAACACAAACACAAAAAAAATTTCATGTTTCTAGAGAAAAATCCTGTGGAATTAACATGGCACCTTGGCATACAGCTATTACAAGGCAGTTAATATGGCATAATTTTGAGGACCACCAGGAAATTTGGCTTGCAGCACAGAGGGATTATAATAGCCTCATACAGTAAGCTTTGATGTGAAAAATTATAATAACCTCATATACTGCTCTTGATGTGAATACTGAAGAGCAATACAAAGCATCTGAAAGATTGAAATGCAAAACTGATAGTTTCATTGGAAATGTTTAACATGCATTTCACTGCTCATTCAGAAAGAAAATATTTTAGGTAGGAGTTTTGAATTTTCGCTAAATTTCCAATGGAGTAGAAATTGGAAAAACAAAAATCTCTGAATGTAATGCCTAGGCTCTTCTATGAACCAAGTCCTTTGCTTACATTGCACATATCTGGGGAAAAAAAAAGTTACAGAACTAATGCTGGTTCCAACCAAAAAATAACAAATAACTTACCCTGAAACTATGGAAGTTTTATTATTTACCAAATAAACTGAAAAAATGCTTTGGGAATGTCTTTGGAAAAAAAGCAGGGTTTAATTTTTTGGTTCAAACCATCACAACAACTAAACCAAATAATCAATTATTTGCACAAACCAACCAATTTGAACATCCCCTTAAATCCTAAAACAGGAGCTTGCTATTGACAGCAAGGAATTTGGATGAACTTTTCACAGGTGTGAGTCTTATTCCCAGGGAATATTGATTTCTGTTATTTAGCTTTTATGTTTGAAAAGATGAAAAATTGTTTCCAGCTTGAAACTAAGTCTGCAGGAACATGCTTTTATTAAAGTGCAAATTTCATTTAAGTGCAAATTTTTCTTAATCACATATTACTTAATTTTCTGAAATATGCTTTTAGGAGGCAATGTCAAAAGTACAATAAAATGGTTCAGGACTAAGTCCTAACTGATGGTGACAATAATGAAAATTAATTATTTACTGAAAGCTTATTTTTTCTTTTTTTTCCCCCTTGCTTTTACCTCTCATTATTCTGCTTGGAAACAGACTGTCCTAAAATGGTTTGAGAGTCCTGCTGTCAGTATTCAGACAAGCATTTGTCAGAATGTCTTAATACACAGTAATATTTTCAGTAGGCTTTTAATAGAACATCTTTCTCTCCAGTTCCATTTAGTCCTAATCTTTAATGTAGGGTCTTGCATCTCTTTTCATGCTTCTCTTTTTATTAACTTTCCAAATATATTCAGAAATCCCCTAATTTGTATCCAGCAATGACTTATGTATTGAAGCGTTAAAATGTACATTTAAAAACATTGAAGCTAATGTTGGAAACTGATAAAATACTATTAAAGTTCCTAGTTTAAATATACGTGATTTGGAAATTATGAATTTTTAAAAGAGCTATTTTTATAAAAAGGAAGAAATGTTCTTGAGAATTCCATCTTTTTTCTTCTCCTGTTAGGCATTAAAAGTCCAGAAGAATTTAGAAACGAAACAACAAAAAAAGTAATGTCCAAAGCTGGGAAGGCAGTGCAGTGAATTTTCATTAGAATGCTGATTTTTATTTGAAACTTTCAGGATGGAAAAAAAAATCAATCTTCAAGTTTTTTTGGAAGCAACATCTAATATTTAACACCCACACTGTTCTAAATAAACTTAATGGATGTCAGAATCAAAAGAACAGTGATCTTCCTAATGACTCACTAAGATGGTAGCTGAGAGTTGTGGCTGGCTCCTTCCTCCCTGGGCTCATGCTCTCTTCGTGTGGCAGAGGACAATTAGTGAATGGGTGACAGCTCCTGACTTTGTTATGGCACCAGGAGGACAGCCAGCAGTGGGCTCATGGCTGCAGCCATGAGGGGAGAAGCTTTGGATAGCTGGCTTGGTGCATGGCAAATAGCTGGGTGTTACACAATGTGAGGATGGGATCGTGTGCAAGGTTGGTATAGAATGTGAGGATCTAACAGAATGTTGCAGATTCTGTGAGTCCTGTATGTGGTGACTTTCAAGTTAAACAAGTAATTTGGGCCTGTTGACCTTAGAATACCTGTTGCTTTTCTCTTAGCCATGGCTGTTCTTAGTATTTCTCTTTTTCATTTATTTTTTTATAAAGGCCTGGTATGGGAGGTTTGATCTCTTGCCAGGTAGCCTAGAGGGAATGCTCTGTTCAGTTATGCAAGAAGTGTGGATTTGATCCCTACCTCCTGTTACTATGCTCTTAGGAATACACCTTACAGAAATAAAAGCATTAGCCTGCAGCCACACTGCTGTGCTGTGCTCCCACCGATCTCACGTGGGCAGCGAGGTCAGCCCCACTCAGGACTCTCAGGGCTGTGTGGAAAGGAGCCACAGAATAAAAGAATATGCATGGAACACTGTCCTCATCTGTGCTCCTCTCCAGGGACTTTCCACTCCTTGTTGTTTCGTTGACATACCTTTATTTCAGAAATGTGATGGTTAAAGCTGTGACTCCAGGGCTCAGCAGTACGCTTGGATGATAGGGGAGAAAGTGTAGAAGCTGAGGGAGTTTAGGAAGAGAAACAAACGTGGTGGAGAAGGGCTCTAGTTTGTTCCACTCCATTTTACCCCAAAGCTCCACTTCTAGGGAAAGTGGAAAGCCACATGTTTGTGAGGAAGTGTGTGGGAAAAGTGTCTCCAGATACCTGAGTCAGAAGAAAGCTTGTGCAAAGGGAAAGGGGGTGCACTTGGCCCTTATTTTATCCCCTGCAGTAGGAATATCTCAGAGGTAATACAGGTATTCATGTTATAGTTAGAGCATCTATATGCCATGGGGAAAAAAAGGTAAATAAATGTACTTTGCCTTTTACTTTTCACTCCCAAATGACAAAACAGTGCTTAGTTTTGTCTCATTTCAACATCTTGTGAGCATGTACTGATCGTTAGTGTGCACTCAGAGGAGGTGCTAATTGTCACCAAACACAGAACAAGGAACAGAGTTCCTTCATGCCTATTCTTCTAAGGCAATGCTACAAGCAAAGCATTACAGTCAGACCTGAAGCAAAATCTGAGCTCCAAACAATTCTGAAGGTTAGGTGAGCTCAACCCTACATCCAACTGCAATAGCAAAACATTCCTCAGATCTGAAAACGCACAAAACAAGAGGGATGTCTGGAATAAGAGCTGATGTGTGTTCTGACCTTGTGCAAAAGCAACTCAGTTCTGCCTGAATGTTTGACAAACACTGTTCAACAGACTACAAGAATTTCCAGCACCTTCAAAACACAACCACAGCAGCACTCTGTATTCACCTCACCTTCACTTTTTACATTTTCCCTTCAGGTTCTGAGTTTTATGTTATTAAATTTTGGTATAAAACATTATAATAAATATTAAGCAGCAACATTTTCCATCCTAAAAATATCAAAGATGGAAAAATATTATTGTTTTCCTTTTTCTAGCAAGAAAAGTGAGGCACTTATTACCTGCCCAAGGTGACTTCACTCAGTAAAAGATAACAAAGGAAAGAGCAAGTTAATTTAATGTTTTGAAGGTTGAGTGTTTTGATTTGCCCTTTTTTTTTTTTTTTTTACTTCAGAAAAAGCACTCTGATGGGAAAATGCAGCTTCAGAAATGTGAAAATGAGTTCAAATACAATGTGAATCTAAAAGGGCTGACTGCTGCACACGAATTTGTGGCTGTGACACAATAGATGAGTGATCAGTTTGTGTATAGAGAATTGCAATGGGTCTAGCCTACAGGAAAAAAATTGCTTTTATGCAAGAGTTCTGGACAAGGTGGAAGCACTTGAATATTGTAATGATGGAAAAGCTAACAGACAGAAGAAGACTCTAGACAATGGTGTTCCTTTTGTTGGAGGAGAAAGATCCTGTGTGTGACTTTTTGTTGGCTGGAACTTGCCAATGCAAGGCAGTGCAGGGTGAGCTCGGTGGTCACAGGTGCCAGTCGGCTCCCTGAGAGTGGCTTTTGCTGAACTAAAAGGGCCCTGTCCTCAGGACCACCAAAAATAGCCAGTGAAAGGTTATGAAATGTATCCAGTAAGCATTTTACTGGAGTGAGAAGAAACTGTGTCCAGTATTCCACTGACTGGGAATGGAGCTGCTCCATTTCCACCAGGCAGATCCATGAGCCAAGCCATGCAGCTGGATGGAGACTGGTGCCTTTGCAGTTGAATTAAACAGTGTCAAGCAGCTGCTCTCCTGATTTGCCTCTAGACTCTTTCTGTGCTGTTGTCCACACCTGCTTGTGCCTGGTTAGGCACATCTTGTCTGCACAGGAAAGAAGTTTGATATATGACAGCATTACCCAGGAATTCACAACCACTTAGAGCCTCTCTCCCACTACCAGGGTCTTCCTAGTGCTTTATCTAGTCCAGTGCTATTGTTTCTCACCTAGGACTTGCTGTGTTGCCCCTGCTGTTCTGCCCACCCAGCCTATCTAGTCTTCCTTTTCTCTCTCTCTGTTAGCTCTCTTTTTGTCCTTTAATGATGGATTTTGCAAACCTGCTGGCTCCTCTTCCTCAGGTTGGGAGGGGGACATGGGAAGGGACTGCATCAGCCTGGCATCACCTCTTGCTTCCTCTTGAATTTTGTACATGGTTTGAACTGGATTTCCCCAAGAAGCAAAAAGCATTTGGAGGGCTTTCCATCAGCAGTATATAAACAAAAATGGATAAGAATAGATTGGATTGTTGCTTCTTACATCCGCGACCCCATTTTATTTTTGACAGGTCCCGACACCCACACACACGCTCCTTGCTCAGACTCGGGTAGAACTGATTTTTTATCTGCTAGGAGTTTTTGGCAGAATTTTCTATTCCTCATAGAGAGTTTCAGTAGCTCCTACCCTGGTCCTTAGTGCTCAGGCCTTGTGCCCTTGTGCTTTCCATACCTATGGGTCTTACCTGACCCCTCATTAAAACATCACAAGGGCAGGAACTGCACCTCCTGCAGGCTCTGAAACAGGGAAGCTGCTGCTGGCTACTGATCTCCTTTGCAACTCCACGGGTCCAACATCACTCCCCCACTTCAGTCTGTGCTTCTCGCTGCAAAGGAGTGGAGCCAAGCAAACAATCTGCAACAGGTAATTTATGTAATGAATTTACCCTTTTCCCCTGAGCTGAATATGCATGAGTGGGTGCTGATGTCTTCAAGTGCATTCCTTGTTTTGAGAGGCTTGCCTTATTTTTTTCCCTTGCACCGCTTTTAATGCTACGTATCAATCACAAGTGTTCGCTGGCGCATCCAGAAGCAGGTATTTGCTATTCAAATGGTGTGAAGTTGTAACTGTTTACATAAGTTTTGAGAAATTGTTTCTGTTCCTGAAGTGGAAAAGTGTTCAAATACCTCTGTCATGTGCAGCACATAGCCCTTCAAAGTGCATATTTACTGTTTACAGATGTGCTCTCACAATTCATTTTTCATGAGCGTTTGTAGTGGGAGACCTTGGTTGCTGGAATTTGTGGAATGAAGGGAAGCGTGAAAGCAGCATGATTACAAACTAGTGCAACATTGTTTAAAATTCTGTATTTGTTAAGTCAGCTTTTAAATTGCCCAGCTCTAAGCATGAATAGTGGAGAGAAGTGTGCGACAAATGATTCTCCCTTTTGCTTGCCATGCTCTATACCAGATAACATGGGAGCAAAGAAGGAGGCAGGTGCAGAAGCCGGGCTGGAACTATTGGAGAGTGTCCAGAGGAGGGCCACGAGGATGGTGAAGGGTCTGGAGTGGAAGCCTATGAAGAGCAGCTGAGATCACTTGCTCTGTTCAGCCTGCAGGAGACTCAGGGGAGACCTCATAGATCTCTCTGTGGTGACAGCGACAGGACCCGAGGGAATGGGCTGGAGCTGTGCCAGGGCAGCTTTAGGCTGGGTATCAGGAAAAGGCTTTTCCCCAGAGGGTGGCTGGGCACTGGAGCAGCTCCCCAGGGCAGGGTCACACCACCAGCCCTGCCGGAGCTCAAAGAGATTCGACAGCGCTCTCGAGCGCACGGTGTGACTCTTGGGCCGCCCTGCGCAGGGCCGGGAGCTGCACTCGGCGATCCCTGACGGTCCCTCCCAGCCCAGGACACCGCACCATGCTGTCACTTCCGCTCGGGCCGCGGGGACGCCCCGGCCGGGCGGAAGTGACGCGCACGTGAGGGCGGAAGCGGCGCGGAGGCGTGGCCGCGAGCGCCAGGTGAGGGGCGCGCGGCGCGGCGGGGAGCGCGTGCGAGGGGCGGGGCCGGGCCCGGGCCCCTCAGAGCCCCGGAGCGGGGCCGGGGTGCAGGGGAACAGCTCCGGAGAGCGGCGGTGGGTGCCCTCACACCGGCCCGAGCGGGGCCTCCGCCGGAGAGCTCAGCAGCGCCTGTCACGGAGGGACAGCAGGTTGGAAAATGGCTCGTTGCACTTCTTATCCTGGGTGCGTTAGGAAGAGTACTGCCTGCAAGTCGAGGGAGATGATCCTGCCCCTCTGCCCAGTATGCTGTGTCCTGTTCTGGACTCCTTAGGGCATGTGACACGTGGAGCTCCAGCAGAAACTGACAAAGTTGATTAAGGGACTGGAGCGTCTCTCTTGTGAGAGCTCGGTCTTGTCAGCCTCGCAGAAGGGTTTTCCAGACAGGTTGTGGAGTGTCCTTCACTGGATATTCAAGGACCATTTGGGTGCAATCCTGTGCCAGGTGCTCTAGGATGACTCTGCTTGAGCAGGGGGTTGGAGCAGATGACCCACTGAGGTCTTTTCTAACCTGAGCCATTCTGTGATTATGATGTGGTCCTTGGGTGCTGAGCTGTGACATGGATTGGGAGATCTGCCAGGCAGGCTTGGAGCATGGAATCCTCAAGTTGGCTGTGTCATACTGGACTCCTGAGCTTCACACAGTGTTTCAGGGAATGGCAAGGGACAGACGGGAGCTGCTGCAGCCTGAAGGGAGGAACAAAAAGGAGAAGGAAGCGTCTGAGAGACACACGGGACTCTGTGCCGTGCATTGTGTGATTTTTCCTCGGAAAGTTGGCTAATGGCTTGTGAGGGAGTTTGGGTGTTTTATACTATCCCAAGTTCACTCCCAGGCCAGTAGTTCTGCTGATTGTAATGATTTGTCAAATAAAACCGTGTTGTCAGTGTTTGCAAGTAAACCTAAATGTTGATGTGATAATTGCAATTATTGGAATAATCTTTTTCTGTGTTCGAAATAAAGAATGAGTTGGCCAGCAGTAAGAAGACCACGGGACTACTAGACCTGCCCATGAAGAAAGGATGCTGATGGACGTAGGGAACGTTGTGAATTCACATCCAGGAGTGATAGTCATTGATAGTGTTTATTTTAGTAAGCAACAGGAAATCCTGTGATAAGGTTTCCCCCTCCTTTTTGGTTTTTTGTTTGTTTGTGGGGTTTCTATGGTGGGGGGGGAGGTTGCTGTTGTTGTATTTTTGGTGTGGGTTTTTTTTTTTTTTCATTTTCTGATTATTAAATGTGGTCCAGATATTGAGTGGTTGAATAGCACCTGGATTTTCCCAAAGACCTCTTTCCAAAGAGGAGGTTCTTTATCCCTGTGCAGAGGGGACTAAGTCTTGACTCTGTGCAAGTCACAGTGCAGCTTCCAACAAGGAGTGTGGGATTTTGCTAACTATGGTTGTGGCATTTCACGTGATTGAAACAAATGTCAGCTGGGAGTTTGCCTGGAATGACCTCTTTATTTCATGGAGGTTGCATGGCAGGTATTGCTGGCCATGATTTGCAGACTGGGTTCACCTGTCCTGGAGTAGATGAGGTAGAAGTTGGACCTGCCCCCATTCCTTGGCAGTTCCCTGAAAGATGGAGCCTTCCTGGAGCAGTGAAAGGAAGTGGAGCAGAGAGTGCTGCTCTTGCTAGAGACAAGGCCTGGCAGCAAAGTAGCTTTGGCATGTCCTTGTAGAGGCTTTCGTTCATCACAGTGTTCTGGGAATCAGGGGTGCTCCAGTCAACTGTCCCTTGCTTAGACTTTATTTTAGGAAGGTTGGCTGATAAGTTCTCCTGATATTTCATTATGTTTGTCTTGTCTGAGTAGTAAAGCTGGGATGTAGAGGCTGCCTGATATATCTCTGTGTTCCTGGGATGCTTAATGGGTGGGAAACAGCCACACTTCCAGAGCCCTGAGGCAGAAAAGTGCCTGAGGCACTCCCAGAGCAGCACTGTCTGCTATTCTTAGCATCTGGCCTTCTTCTGCCACTCCAGATATTTAAACTGAGTTTTAAATCTTCATTCCTTCAGATACAAAGTGCTTTTCTCTCAGCTCAGGAGTTCATGGGTCAGAAAGCTGAAAGCAGGTAATTCTTGGGAACTACTCTGCAGTCTGGCTTCTGGGCAGTACCAGGTCACCGTGGTCACATCAAGCTCAGCTTGAGGAGGGAAAGGAAAGGCTTGAAATTGAGGGGGAAAATAGTATTGAGGTAATCCTGAAAGCAAGACAGATTTTTTTTTTAACAACATTTTTTTAGATTAAAGATAATGTGCAGAGGAAGAAGAGGATTATGTCTGAAATTGTTATGTTTCCCATGGCCGTGGTGTAAGAGATCAAAGGGAATATTTTTTATCACTCAGAAAAATAGCTTCTGTAGCTAATCAACTCTGCCCAGACCCTTTCACAAGATAACCTTTCCCAGAAAATAGTCTGTCCAGGTGTCATTTTTTTGATCCAGCTCCTGTCAATCAGGCCACTCTGTGGGGATATTCCTTCTAGCAAATGTGAACAGACTTGATGACATTCCTTATTTAGTGAGTTTCCCTCCTGTCATCTGATACAGATGTAAGCATTGCCTTAGCTTTTGAATGTATAAAGCAGGCAGGAGCTGATCTGGTCACTGGTTTGATTTGGTTGTTTCCTTAACTGAGTGGTTAAGGCTTCATTGTAATAATGCATGTGGAGCCTGGGGGCTGTAAAATTCCAGAACTTTGGAGCAGAGGGTACTGAATGTGGAGGTGAAAACCAGGACATTGTGAGTTATGGTTTGAGGCAGTGAGTTGTGGCATTGGTTAGATCTGCAGCTAAGGTTCCTCTGCAAGAGGGTGGAGCTGATTTTGCATCAGAAAATTAGAGGGAAAAACTTGCTGGATTTTTAAGAATTTATTTAATTAAAAATTTTTTTTGGACATGGTATATGTTTCTGGAAGTATTGCTGTGGTCTGATAGTGCGAATGAGACGCTCCAGACATTCTGCAGAAAGCTCTAGAGCAGCATTTTTGTTAGCCTGGTTTTGGAATTTCATTGTTTAAGAAAACTTATTGCAGAGAAATGTTTCTCTAGAGGACTTTGCATAGCCAGTGGCTTCAGTGTACTTCAGGCATACAAAACCAAAGTGCCCCCATTTAGGAAATCAAAGAGAAAAGAGCTGTGTCTGGATGTTTGGGATGGGATTCTCAACTTTAGTTATGATGGCTGTATAGTAGGTGTAGCTAAGCTATTTGTTGAGGCTTCCTTTGTAATGAATAGTGTTAGGAAGGAAAGGCAGGCAATTAGTAGTGTTTATGGTCAGTTGTATATGCTGCCCTGGAATCAGATCAGTTGTTCATTGCAGCATCTGGTTGTCTCCATTACTGATGAGAGCCAAAGGTGGCAGTCGCAGAGGGGATTATCTGATTAACTTTAGGTATCAACATCTATTAGTCAAAATGAGCTTTATGTATCCAGCTGGAGGAAATCAATTTCAGCCTGTGCTTAGAGGACAGGGCTTTCTCAGCAGGGTGATGTGGTGAAGGGAGGCTGCCTGTGCTTAACAAAACAGCTCTGTGTTGAGGGGAAAGGTCGTCCTGAAGACAGTAGAGGCTTAGATGGGGTCAGCTTATGGAGCTGGCAGGATTGAAGTCCACCCTAAATTATTTTAAGTCCCTACTTATCAGATTCTCTTAAAAAAGAAAATAATAAATAATGCGTTAGCATTCTCTCTTCTGGACAGTCAGTAGAATTTCTTGTATCTAATCCATCTAATCCAAGGAGTTGCCACATGCTATTGTAAAGCTGGGCTCTCAGATCTCAAAGTGTGATTCTTACTCTTAAGCCTAAGTGGAATACGGCAGTATGTGACAAACCCACAGAGTGGCTCTGAGTAGTTTTTAGGGTGAGGGGGAGTCTCCAGATTTCACCCATAGTAGCTGCCACAGCTACTACTCCTTACAAAGCAAAGTGCCTGAGCCAAAGGTGTTTCGACAGGCTCTGGTTTCTTGAGAAAGAGGTGCTTAAATGCTGGTGCCTTAAACATTTTCTGAAGGAGATTTCTGACAGGTCAGTGCTTCTCTTCAGGTAATGCTGCTGACTGTCATGCTCCTCAGTGCTCTGCTGCTTATGCAGGGCCATGGTTTGATGTGACGCTGACTCCTTTTGAAAAGGTTTTGGCTGTTCAGGTAGTCGCATATCAGTGAGCAGTTGTGAGAGCAGGAGATGCCCTGTAGGATTCATTTTCTACACAAACTTTTTGTTCCTGTGTTCTTCTGAGGTAATGC
>JANRMJ010000077.1:64487318-64500272 GCA_025584955.1 Alethe diademata | reverse complement strand
GTAGGATTCATTTTCTACACAAACTTTTTGTTCCTGTGTTCTTCTGAGGTAATGCTATACTGTAAGGATAGGCTGAAAGACTGAGGTTGAGTAAGTATCCTGTAAAGCTGGAGGCGGGGGGCAGAAATGGCTTTTACAGATGTGGCTTAAGTAACTTTGTGATGTAGATTGGGCCATGGTGTGCTCCTGCTGCTGAGAGGGAGGGAGAATGATGGCTTCTCAAGCTTTTCTCTTCCCTGCACCTGTTGCCAGTTTCTGCGTCTGGGGAACTCCAGCTCATCAGTTTAATTCACTCCTTGATAGTGGGCAGGGTGGGACAGCTGGAATGGAGAGTTGTTTTGTTCCAGAAATAGCCCTGGGAGGCAAAATCCCAGCTGATGCCAAGCACTCCAAAGATGGAGAAACCCCACTCTTGTCTAAAATAGCTACTAGAGGTCTTGAGACCAAAGCAGTAACATCTACAATGGAGCTTGAGTGTGCTACTGTAAGAGACATCTAGTAGCATCAGCACCCTGGTGGAGTACTGCCTGCTAAGGGGCCTAATTAGGGTCTTATTAATGCTTTCTTTCATCACTTCCAGCCTTCAGATGGTGATTAGACCTATTTATAGGGGCAGAGTTCCTTAATATTCAGCACAGTGTACTTCTTGCCAATCAAATCAGTAGCGTCTGCATCTTTGATTGCTGCTTAATAACACTGTAGAAGATGGTTAATTAAAAAATATAAATAGACTTTTCATCCTCTTAACTTACCAAAGTGCTTCTCTTCTTCCCCCACCTTGCTTCCTGCAAAAAAGGGTAAAGTTGGATTAGCACAGGGACTGTGGTGAACCTCTCATCTCACTGCTGGAAATGCATCCTGCTCTCCTATCCAGGGTAGTTACCTCTTGTGTGCTCTGCTGGAGGACTAAATTTCATCCCCTCCTGTGAATGTCAACACAGGGCAGAATGATTGTATGCTGCATAATAATAGGACATGTGTGTAAGCTCCTGTGCTGCATTTGAGCAATTTCTAGCTTTTGCTTCAGTCTCTACATCTCTGTGTGTGTGCACACTGCCTTATCCTGTCCCTGAACAGCATGTCATATGCAATGACATATTTTGCTTTTCTAGCTTTTCAAGTCTCTTTTTTAAAATACAGTTCTGTTTTTGCAGCTGGTAAACTCATAGGAATGTGCTTTATCTGTGGAGGGTGAGGTGTTATAATTAACTTTTTATATTGTTCTTATTTTTTCCTTGGAGGATTTAATTCTGATATTTTTTTGGGGTAGCCTCTAGGTAAGCCTCCAGAACAATCAAGGTATGACTAGAATATGCTAGAAGATTTGACTATGGGAAAATCTTTGTCTAGGTAAACTTCATAGAAAGTATTGCATGCAAGAAATTACTCTCAGGGAAGAATTTGGGATGACTGCTCATCATTTAACCAAATTATGGATCTGACTTTCCTCTGTCAGAGGCAGAGCCTGTCGACTCTATCTTTTGAGTGTGTTTGATCTTAACCTGTGGTTCGTTTGTGGCTTGGTCTGTTCCCACTTTGGAGCCATACTGGTGGTAGTGGGGTAGTGGTGTGTGGTGTGTTTTATTGCATATTGCTGACCCCTATGTCCTCACAGGTGTCTACAAGGCATTGATCTTTCGTTAGGATCCTACAAAAGAGAGGCATAGGGTTAGGATTGCCTGTCACTTATTTCTAGAGATGTTACTGCCTGTGGGAATTCAGGGCCTCTAGTTCTTGCTGCTTTTCCAGTGCAGTGGCAGAAGCAGCAGCACAGTAATTGCTAAAGCAGCCACTGTAGCTTTGGAGTATACACACTGGGTTTTTTTCCAAGTATTTAATCCCTCTTCTCCCCTGAGTCTGTTTTTTCTAGTTTCTTGAAACATATTAATGAAGCAGGTATTGTTGATGACTTGCCTTATTCTCCTTTTATTTTCACAGCAAAGTACACGTCTGCTAAGTGCTTGTATATCGCTTTACATTCTGCCTATGTTAAGGGCAGTCAAGGTATTTTTTTAATATTGCCTTTGTTTATGTTCCTTTAAAAAACCAAGGTTGTGGGGTTGTTTTATTTTTAGATAATCATCCCAATGGTCAGTCCTCCGTAGAGCAGTATTTTCTAAAGAATTTAGGGAAGTGTTGCTTCTTTTATAAACTCTGTTTGCTCTGTAACAAGTTCTTTTGGGCTTGCCTTAACATAGAAAATTTTATTGTTATGGAGAGAGGTGAGCAAAGCAGGTGGAGTGTTCCTCTGCCTATCCAGAGCAGTGAATTGTGTACTTCCTTTTCCAGGGGCAGAGCTCCACGTGTCCCTCAGAGTATTAGACTTGGCTGTGGTGAGTGTACAGTAAGGTTCCAAATGCCTGAAAACCCTGGGGTGCTCACCCTGTACCTGTCCTGGTTTACCCCTTCCAGAAGGGTGAGCAGGCTGGTGGAGACTGATTCTGTTTCCCACTCCTGCTGTTTCTCTCAGCTTTTGCCAGTGTGAGTGTTGAAACTGTGAGGGAGGGAACAGCTTTGAGTGAGGAGGAACAGCCACCAGCCCTGAGGAGCTTTGGACCGGCTTCCTTGAGGTGAAAGCACACACAGCTTAAGGCAGAAGTGCAAATGTAAGCAAACAGGAGCTTTAGTCAGAACTTCCAAATCAGGACATAGCACTTACAAGCAGGTGGTGCAGTGAGAAAACAACCTTTTTCTCTTTGTTTTCACTTTAATAAGGTAAATGAGGTTATTATATAACATCAAGCCAAGCACATTTGGCTTGATTGTGAAAGTTGACATAGAAAAGATAATTGAATAAAAGATAGCTGAGCCCCTAGATGCTGCAGCTCTTTTCCAGAGCCTCTTTGACCACACAAAAATAAACAAACAAAACACCCCAAAAGCTCTGTGATGCTGTTTCTTCTGCTTTGTGTGACCCATTGGTGGTCACACCACTAATGATGAAATCTCTTGGGTTTTCTGACATCTGTTTTTGTGACTCATACTTTCTTAGAGTATTTCATGTCAGCTGTCATATTTCCAGCATGCTGTACTTCCTGTGGAAACACACCAGCTCCCTTTGTAAGATTCTGGAGTCATACTGGCACCAGTCTGTTGCTTTGCTGGAAGTCCCTTCTATGTGTAAGATATAAGCAGTTTATTTGCACCTTTGCTGTTCATGAAGGCTTGGCACCCATTGGTAGGGTGGAAGAGTTGACATATTTTAACATGTAGCACTCAATTTTTTATTTTTTAATGTACTAATTCTGATAGTGGAGCATGGCAAGAAAATGTGTTGCTTCCTTCTCAGTGCACTGAAGTTTGAGGTAAAGGAAGAGTCAGTCTTACTGAGTGATGTTCAGTCTTAGCTCTCCTTCCTGGCTTCTGCTAGGAATATTTTGAATTTCCCCTTTTAAAATATTCCTTATTCCCAGTCTCTCTCTATTATGTGAAGCAATTCTTCTTTTATTCTAACCCTGTGGTGAGGCCCTTAATCAAATTGTTGGTACAGCTGGCTTATCTCTCCAATTAATTTGTTCCTAAAAGGTAACTAATAGCAGTAGCATGGGATTTTGCCCAAGTCTAGTCATTTAATTGTTGCTGTTTTGCCTTCTCCTTGCTATAGATCTCCAACTTGTTCTCTTGTACAGAAAGAATTGTCTCTTGTATTTGTCTCTGGCAGTAGTTTCCAGAGTCTGCCATATTTCTCCACTGTGGTTTTTTTGGGAAAGGTGAGAATCTGGAGCTCGTTTGAGAGCCTTCTTTGAGAACCTGTGAAGGTGACATTTACCAACAGACAAATGGTGACAGTGTGAGCAGGAGCACCCAGGGATTTTCCTGCCTTGCTCAGTACTGGGTGCTCCTCTCTTTGCAAGGGAGCAGTGGGATCTGAAGGAGAGTCTGTAGCTTCTGGCTGCAGGAAAAGAAATGGTTTGGGAGTAGCTAGAGGAGTGCTGCTTCTGAGTGGGAGCATCTGTCAGTCAGCAGCTGAACTGAGCTTGGCTTTAGGAAGGACACTTGGAGAATTAGGATTGGTGAGAGTCTGAGAGATCATATTGGGGCTGTATAATCTCCTCTGGCCTCAAGAGGTGAAAATCTTGGCTCTCTCAGGATTACCTTTACACAGGAATGGTTTTGATAATGAAACAAGCTTCAGAAGTTTCCTTCTTGCCCCTGCTTCCCACTGTGTTTCGTGACTGGACAATTCCAGCTGTTTATCTGGCTGCAGTAAATTGGGTCATTGAACTGATTCGAGTTAAAAATAGGCATCCTGAACATCAGCAGCACCGATGCAGTGGCAGAATTGCCCAGTGGCAGGGAGGACTGTAAACTTCTTTTGCTGCTGGGGCCAGAGTAACTCATAACCATGTCCTTGCTGTGTTATTGGGTCACTTTATTCCATGGTGACAGGCAAACAGTAGATTTGAAAGGAAAAGTATTGAAGCTTGATTGTGGTCAGCAGATCAAAAACTGCTGCCTCAAAATTAGCTGTATTCCTCTCAGATTAACTTGTGTGCTTTACAGCTATAAATAATAATTTCCTGTCTGCAGAGTAGGCCCAGTCAAGAAGACTAATCAGTGTGCAAACATTGCTGCTAAAGAGTGCAGATACTGAGTCTGGCTGCCAGTGATGCATGAAATGAAACAGAATAGGTCTAGGCTTCCTAGACTGGCAATAGAGCCAGCTTTCTAATGGCTGGGCTTGATCTTGCAAATGTGTTAACTGTGGAAAGGCTTCTATGTGCCCTTACATCTCATATGATTCATTGCTAAACACCCCCACCAAAAAAACCCCAAAACAACTCAGCAAACCCCACATCCCAAAGGAATACCCTTAGATAACAGCCACATCACATTTACAGAAAGCTTCTCCTACCCTACTGTGGTATTATCTTAAAGGGGAAATTTGGAGAATGTGGATGGTGTTTCTTAAATACACAGAAATGGCTGAAAGCAAGCCTAATCTGTTATCTCTCTGCTTTGTGAAGCGAGATAAGGAATTGAAAGAATGTGTGAAGACCCTGTTAATTTTCACATATGAAACTGATTTTTTATGTAGTGACTGTCTCTTCAGGCTCCTGATTTATGGGCTGTATTTCTATGTTATTCTCAGCCTGCACTGCTATAGAGCCAGGAATGCAGGTTGCACTGCTCTCCGAACTCACTGCTGCCGACCTTCAGGACCACACAGGGAATGTGGATATCCCAGTTTCTGATACCTTGGGTTTTCATCCTCCTTTGTTTTTCCTCTCCTCAGCTTAATGAATATTTTCTTACACAGATGTACGGAGCTCTGTGTGATGAAACTCTGTAATGAACACCTGTAAACTGTGTGGTTTTTACAGCCTGAATGAGAAGAGACACAGACAAAGCAAGAATGAAGGGAGTTGTGTAGACCTAGCAGTAGAGTTTGGGTTGGAAAACTGTATGGATACTCTACTCTGTTCATTCTTCAGAATGTCCTAACAGTAATGTATTTATTTGTGAGGTTGCAATTTCTAATGTGCTCAGAGAAATGGATTTTTTTCTCTTTATGTTCTTCCAAATCCCAGGACTTTTTTGTTATTTTTTGTGAGTAAAGACATGGGAGGCAAACTTTTTGGGAATTGCTGAGAGGTGGGCAAGGCTCAGAATGGAAGCATGGATGATGGGTGAGCTTCTGCTTGCTGAGCTATAGAGCAGTGGTACTGACCCAGCTGCTTCCAAAAGTGTGCATGCAGCTCTGGTGTGTGGCACACAACTGAAACATTTCAGTGACTGGTTGGACTTGAGATGTGAAAGGGCTCTAAAATAAGGAGGCTTCTTTCAAGGTAGTTACTAAGGAAATATCCAGTCACCAGAAGCAACAGACTGCTCCTGGGAGTCTCAGAATGGAAGAACTCTCATTAACCTACTTGGAGCAACGGGTTGTGTGCCCATGCGTGCCTTGTAATTTCATGGCTTCTGTTCTTGGAAGGGCTTGATGGTGTGTTTCTTGGAGCAGAAGTGTAAGATGAAATACTGCCTTTTGCTAATAGGGTTGGATGACCTGAAATATATCCACGTGAAATATGAGGAAAAGGAGGAGGGAACAGGGTGATTTCTGACGAGTCTTGTTGCCACTCTGAACTGACTTTGCTTCTAACTCTGGTCTTTGTTTTCAGCACAAAACTGAGCAGAGATTTGTTAAGTAGCACGCTAAAACAGAATTATGGTTTCCAGGAACATTCAGATAAGCAAGAGAGTCCCACCTCACTGTAGCTGCCTTGAATGTATTAAAAATCCTATATGTCAGCCTTCCTCCTTGTGCCTTTCTCCTCAGCTCACCAAGTCTGTTGCAAATGCTTCCTTACAATTATTAGTGGAGCAGAAAGTAGAAGTCCCTGAATAACTGCTCTGATGAGATGACAGTGTGTTTACTGTAATGACCTCTTTGTTCTTTCCTTTAGGCACAATGGCCACAGTAGCCCAGAAGCACTTTTTGGAAGGGCAGCCGTACTCAGTGCCCCTGATCCAGCCAGACCTGCGCAGGGAGGAGGCTGTGCAGCAGGTGGCAGATGCACTTCAGTATCTGCAGAAGGTGTCAGGCGATATCTTCAACAGGTACAGCGCTCTCCTGGGGGCTCGGGTGCTCAGCATTCAGCATTACAAAGCAGGACTGGCATTTGGTTGCAGCAGTGAAAGGGCATTGTGCTGGTAAGGAATGGAAGTTCAGAAAAGGGATGAAAAAGGACCAGATGCACTCAATTCGAGTTTATTAGATTCAAGTCTGTCAAAGTTAAACATAATGAAATGGCTGCAGTTAGCCAGAGATTGTTGGTTATTAATTTTTATTCAGTGGCAGACTTCCACAAATTGCATTACTGCTTCTGCTGCACTTATCCTTTATTCCTTCTTGCTCATGTATTAAAGGGGAGACTTTGTTATTTAGAGTATCTTGAAGATGCGTCTTTTTGAGTCATTGTACTTGAAGCAGTGAAGTAGTAAATGTCTCTTTGTTGTGATCTCTGCAATGTGCAAACCGTTCTCTTTGGGCTTCTGGTGTTTCACACTTCCCTTTTCGTGTGTTGGAAGGGCTGAGTGCCCTGAGTCAGACTGGGTTTCTTTCTTGCCACAGTGTCATAATCCATCAAACTCCATCTCCAAGGATTTGGTCCAGACTTGGCACCTCTTGCATATGATCCTCTTTAGGATTGGATCTGTAAGACTGTCCATATAGCAGATCAGAGAGATTTCTGTGTTTGCTTGCAAATGGTAGTAGATGATAGTGCCTTTTTCCATCCAGTGCCATCTTTGACATCTTGGTGCTCTGAGATGGTGTGTAGTATCATTGGGAAGAAAACAGATCAGCATTTATCTTCTCATAGTCTAATTAGTAAAACCATATGCTTTAGTTTCAGCAGGTCCCATGACTATCTAGTTTAATTTATTATGGTGTGAGCAAGGTCATGACATTCTGTCCTTTTTTGAGTTTTGGAAGGTTTTTTTAAGGGTAGATTCAAGTTCTGTGGTTTCTGATAGTGATACTTTGAGGGGCAACCTCTGGAGAATGAGCAGTCTCTAAGGCTGAGCTCCAGTTATTGAGGGAAATAAAGGTTTTCCACTGGAATAGTCTTTATTTGGGCAAGGGCTGTGTGTGGGCTGGATTAGGTTTAACGCAAGGTCTACTTCTTTTGTGCTCTTCAAAGCAGGGGAACACTTCATGATCCAAGGCTGGGAGAAGGCTTTCTCGAGCTGCCATAAACATGTGGAAAGCACTCTCAGACTTGGGCCTGGTTGGCAGTGCTGTCCCTCTCTGTGGGGTAAATGAAGCTCTTGATAATACAAGAGTTACTCTGTCTGTATTTTTCCCTGTTTCTCCTCTCCTCACTGCTGTCTAACACAGAACCCTGTAATTTCCCTAGGGAGACAAGCCTGCTGCTTTGTATGCAAGTCACTTCCAAGTGCTGAGCAGTGACTGTGATGCTGTTCCCTCACTCTTTGGTGCACTCATGACTTTTAATTACCAATTTTCTCCAACAACAGAGGAGGCTTCATTGGCTTCTTTGTTTGCTTTGCCTTTCCACTGAGGTCTTGGCTCTCTGATATAATTAATAGCGATTTAGTAATTATGCAGGCATCTGATTAGAAGTTCCATGACCTTGATTGTTCCATGTCAATCAAGGGGCAAAGCTTTCAAGGTAAGAATTTTGCCGCTTAGTGAAGAGTGACCTTTTATCTTCCCTTTTCTGAGATAAGGCAGCTCTGTCTTCCATTTCCAGGAAGGAGCTGCCTTATCTGGGGAAGCTGAGTGTTTTGATCTGCAAAAGAGCAGCTTGCAGTGTTGATGGAGAGGAAACTTGTTCACTGTGGGAGACTTGGCTGAGTTTGTCCGACTCGTTATTTCAGTACTACAAAGATGCAGATGTTCTGAGGTTGTTTTGTGGTACAGTGCTTTTGAGAGTGGCAAGCCAATCTGTACTTTGTTGGAGGTGGAGTGGAAGTGTCTCTTAAGGATTATTTCCACAACCAGATCTTTGTTTCCATTTTAGCTAATCAAAGTTTCTGCTCAGAGCTGTTGCTGACATGACAATTGAGTATGAATTTTTAAAATGAACATGTCAAGGTGACACAAGAAAGATACCTTTCCATTTAGGGAATTAGAAGAAAATACAGAGAGCTTTCCTCCTCTTCCTCCCTTTTTGGGCAATTTGGAAAATAACCCATGTGACAAGTCTCTGCCAACCTCTCTTCTTTCCAATCATTCTCAAAGAAGTTTACTTGCTATTAACTATGGCAAGGTACTTGGTAAATTTCTCAGTTTCTAACGAGTTTGCATTGACAGGAAGTGTTAATGACATCTAATATTGTCCATTTGCTATTCAGAGTGTTCACTTTTGAGTAAGAGATGTGTGGAAAATTGCTTTTGCAAGTTATCTCATGGAGTGTTACAGTAGTAGAAAGAATTCAAATACTTGGGATTGGAAGGTTGTTATCAAGGTCCTGGCTTCCTTTGCCTGTGATCTAACCTCAACTTGTCCAGCGTACAGAATTTCCCATCCTTGTACTTCTTTTATGGAAGAATTCCTGGTTGTTATTTTTAAAAACCTTTATTCAGTGTCTTGCTTGTCTGGAATAATACTTTGCTAAACCAGTGTATCCTGTTTCCTCCTCAGTTGGATTTGAAGTAATTTCATATTACATATTTGAAAAGGGCTTTAATATTAAGCAAAAGTTTACCTGAAAGCTGCACTTCTGAAAACAAAAGCACTGTGAAAATGCTGTTAAAGGTGGGGAAGAAATCTGGTAAGGCTGTGATAAGGATGGTAAAGAGTAGCTGACTGGGCGGCAGAGTCTTAAGGGATGTTTAGGACAAGAGCAGAGATGAGATGTGAGTAGTTCTGAAATTGAAAATATGAACAAAATCTTAATCATGAGGAACATTTGGGTGTTTTAAAGCCCTCCTTGTTTTAAACTTACTGCTGTGATTAGTCATGACGATCAATAATGGAAGTGAGGGACTGAATACATCTGTGTAAATGTATTTAATTTAGGAGGTCTCTGGAATGGAAACTTGCCAAGAAGGGTCTTGCTGCAAGCTGTACTGTGCTCTTTGCTGTGCAGTGGGGCTCTGGGATGCAGCTTGGAGCTTGGACATGCATTGTGTTTGTTCCTCTGCTGGCTGCAAGGGCTGCATCTTTCTAGGAAGAGAGCTGTCCACTGTGATGGCTCACCATGAGGATGAGTTTACACTAACAGATGCACTGTCAAACAGGGAATCAATTTTTCTCCAGTTAATTTCAGAGTGTTATGACTCTTGTTTAACAACAAGGTGCCTGATGGCACTCTGAAGTTGTCCCAGAGGTCATCTGAAAGAGGATGCTAGGTCTAGTTTAGTTTCAGATACCCCTCTTGAGAGGCTGTAGGAGCAGTCATTTGCTGCCAGGAAGATAAAGCAGAAGCAGTGAGGCAAAGAGTGAGTGGAGTGTCCTGCAGACATGAGGAAATGGAGTACAGGGAAGACATTTTGCCTGCAGCTAGTTGTTATTCTTGTAGATAGATGTATGTCCAAGTAACGTGGATGTATTTTAAGTGTAGCACACATTTTGTAAAGCACCATTTATTTGTTATGGCTGCCACGATCCTCTGGAAACTAATTTGGACAGCTTGTGGAGATGCAGCTTGGGAGAGGTTCCTAGACTGTAGGAAGGAGACTTTAGGAGGTGACAGGAGGGTGTGATCAGCATGCTTGGGAGGTTGGGAGCAGCTGGCACTAGCAGGCATCCCACACCCCCATAAAGAGGCAAAGGGAGTGTGACTGTTCTGCCAGAGACCAGGTCACAGCCCTTTCTGGATGCTGCTAAAATCCTTAAGCGTAAGATCTTCTGGGGTCTGATCTGTGCAAAATTGCCATAGAGGTGTTTTCCTGCTTCTGGAATTAGTCTCAAACCTGCTAAGCAGGCAGGAGGCACACAACAATTTCAGACTTTAAGGAGCTCTTGAGAAGATTCTTTTTACTCTTACAGCAGTAGTGGAGTATCTTGTGGAAATATGAGACAGTTTGCTTTAAAACAGATGGCATGTGCAATAGCAAAGGCAAACAGTAAAGAGAAACTAAGGTAATTTCAGTACATATGAATTGTTGATTTATTTTAGTTCATTTTTTTTTAACACTGACAGGGTACTCTCTTGTTTGTACTCTTTTCCTTGTTGGAGAAAATTCAATATTGAATAGCAGCTTTCAAGTTCTTGTGAGCTAATTTTGTGGAGCGATAAGTCTCTGTTAATTAAAAGGGTTTTGGCAAAGATCTTATGAACTTCCCCATGTAGAGAGAAATTCTTTTACCCTTCAGTCCCTGACTGCAAGTGGCTGTGGCTATTACTCTCTGGAAATAGGCAAGGAGAAGCAAATCATAACAACAAATCAGTGTGTGCCTCACAGCAGAAGTTCCCTTATTTCTTGGCCCACAGTTTTGGCAATATTGTTGGATTCTTTCACTCCCACTATTCTTGACACAACTGCCATGTTATTCTTTTGTTACACAAAGTGATAGCTCTACCTTGTCAACCAGCTTCAGACACTGGAGACTCACACGTGTTGGAGTAATTTTCTGTTCCTGTGGATGACTTTTGTGTACTCAGTCAGCCCTGGAGGAAGAGATTCAAACAAGTCATTTTGTTTTACAGGCATGACTTCCATTAGGGATCCAGCATGGAGAAAACTGTCTGGAAAATAACACTGAGTGTCTTGAAATGTGTATTACAGGCTCACTCCTATGGGAGTGTGCACACTGAGGGGAGAGTTGGGGGAGGAACACCAGTGCCAAAGGTCTGTTCTTCACACTTGACTGGCTCATTAAATTCCCTTTCCGTGGTGCTTCTTTCTGACTTGCTGTGGTGCTGTCGGGTTTTGCAAATAGGGAAGGTTATAAGGGCTAGGTGTAAATGCAACTGACAGCTGAGACAGGGCAGTGCTTTTGGAGACAGGGGACCCATTTGTAGGTGCTAACGAAGGAGTTCCTGGTTTTCTTTCATCTAAATCCTCTAGGACCTAAATTACCCACCTGAGGTTTCTCTTTAACACACTTTGCCATGCAAATTCTTTAACCCAGGCTCCAGAAACTTTAATCCTCTCCTCTAAATCCACCAGACAAACATTTTATTGAAGGAATTCACCATGCTGTGCCATTAATAATTTTTATCCCCTACTCTCCCTGGCACAGCATGGTAAATTGGATTCCTTTCTTAATTTGTCCAAGAATATGATCCTTATTCTGGATTAATGTGCATTATAAAACCAGGTATTTGCATTTTAATTTACTTCTAGGACTCTTGTTTTAGATCAACCAGCAAAGCTGAATCTGAAAACATGCTCGATGGACCTAAGAGGCATAACAAGACATTCCTTTTAGAAGACTAGGTAAAGCAGTTGCACTTCTGCTCTGTGTGAGTGCAGTAGGAAAAGCCTTCTGGTTATCTATGATATATATATATAACATTACAATATATAGATATACTTACATATAACATTCCAGTAGCTCATGGTCTCCACAGTGCAGTTCTCTCTGTTGTTTTGTCCCAGTGACTGAGTAGTTTGGTTTTGCTTCAACAATACTTTTGAGAGTGACATCCTGGATTTTGTTAATTCCAGAATGAATTCAGACTCTGTGTAATTTTTTTTTTTCTTTTGAGGAAGGGAGGATGAGAAGCTCACAACTGAGCACCAGGCAGGGTTTTCTTTTTTTTTTTTTTTTCCTAGCACCCAGCCAATTTAGGGAATGGGGAACAACCAACCACACAGCCAAAATCATACCCTTCGATTACACTTCATGCTTGCTTTTAGCTGGGATGAGGAGTTTAGGTGCTGTTAAAGCATTGGTCATGAGAGCATTTCCTGTGTGCATCACAGGGATAGTGGTTAAGCTATTAAAGTATATGAATTTACACTTCTGGCAGTTTTGGGGTGGGGAAGGAGGTTTGGAAGGTACACTGTATGAATTTGTTCTGATATTACTGTGAAGATAGTATTTCCATTCCTAATGATTGATTGTGAGTTGGTGCATGAGAAAGATGATTTTTAAAATGACAGTGGGGGAAATGAAATCATGTGTCTAGACCAGTTCTAAAGGTGTCTGATCACTAATGTGCCTCAGATGGTTTCATTGAAATGACAGAGCAGCTGTCAGTGCAAGCAGAGAGGTATCTACTTTTTGATGCTGTTAGAAACATTGCTGCCTGTGGCCCAGAGTTTTCAGAGGAAGAGTAACTAGAAATCCCTCAAGAAAGTAAGAAGTGCTGTAATCACTCAGGAAAGATGTTAGATGGATAAGGTGTCATAAAGAGTTGTTCTAATTTGTTGAAGAAGCACACTCAAATTAGCTTGTTGATGGGCATATCATAGAAGGTCTTTTGAGATTTGAATGCGACTGCAATTGATGCAAAATGAAGAAGTAACATTAAACAACCTCTGTTTCTGAAGAGTAAATGTTATGAAATAAAAAACTTTATTTGCAAAAA
>JANRMJ010000077.1:64454841-64483801 GCA_025584955.1 Alethe diademata | reverse complement strand
ATTTTTAGGCAAGAAGCCAAGGTTTTATAGAATAAATTTACTATATGTGCACTGAAGTTTAGAGCAGAAATGCCAAGCATTTCCCTGCTATCTCTGAGGCTTGGAGCTTGGGCTGAGAGGTGACCAGAAGCCTGATTTGCTGTGATGTGTACAGCCCACATTTAAGGAAAAAGTAATTTAATACTGGATCTGCCTTGTCCTCCTGTGCAACTTCATTTCTCATTCTGCTCTGTAATGTTCTTTCTCCTTGGTTGATCGCTTACTTTTGTACTTCAGTCATGAAGATGAAGTTCTTTGGTATTCTAGAGAGGTTTGCTCCAGCCTCTGTTACCTAACCTTTCTCATTCACCTTGGTGTGTAGCTTGCCTCTCTGCACTCCCATTTCAGAAGTTTTGTCATCCCTGTCACTTTGGGTGATGTGGACATTCAACATAGAGAGCAAAGGGTCTCTGGCTGCTGTGATGCTTTCTTACAGCTGAATCCTGTCTTTCTCAGACACCTTTCTTGGAATCTGTTGGCCTGTCTTTAAACCTCCCCTGATTTTAAACTTTTTTTCCTGATGCAGTCTGATCCCCAGCGAATATAGATGATAAAAATTACAATTTGTGAAACTGTGAAGTGCTTAGAGACTCACATACAAATGTAGCATTATTGCCAGTGCTGACAGTACTGTCAAGCACTATCCAGTGTCCTGGATTCCAGATTCCTAATGCCTCAAATCCTTTTCCTGTGGGAGTAGGGAAACAGTAATTTTTCCACCATGAATAGACAGACAACAGCAGAGGAAGTCTTTCAGTAGCCACCTGAATGGGAGATTTATCAGAGGAGTTATAACGGAGTAAGAGGAAGTGATCTGCTCTGTGGTTGCAGATGGGACAGTGCATAGGGGGCCAGCAAGAGAGGCCCTCGAGATTCCCAAGAATTGGAAGGAAGTACTCCTGGAACTTGCTGTGGGTGTTGGAGAAAATTGCCTGTAAAATGGAGAGTGGCTTAAGTGCAGCAGGATAAGAGCTGTAGGACAAAGGAGAAGGAAGATCTAAATTGGGGGGGAAGTGAAGAGGTCTAGAGGGCAAAAATATTTGAGAGGGACAAGAGAAAGCGAAAGCTTGAATCAAAGCAGCTGAAAGGTTGGCTTTAATACCTGCTTAGATCAAAAAGTAAAGTCTGTATGGATTAAGAGATAATCCACTAGATAGATTTAATCTGCCACGTGTATTGCTTCCCCAGAGAAAAGCACTGGGAGGGGAAGGTTAATTTGGCTCAGTGCCCAGCATTTGAAGGTAGGTGATGTATTCTCCTTTTTCCACAGACACCCCCTTTGATTTTTCCTGAATGAAGCACATCCTGCTGAAAGGGAGGGGCTGTCACTGTAACCTCCTGCTTCTTTGCAAGTCCAAAGTAATATTGATTTTAACTAAGAGCATTTCTCAAGTAGAAAAGAGCATCGAGAGCAAAATAACACAGCAATGACTAAGAAAATAGGCATGGGGTAGGTTCAGATGCTCATTATTAACACTTAATCCCTCTTGTCCTAACTGTCCTTGTCCTCTCTTTAATGGAGGTTAAGGTTTGAATGCCACCTTTCCTCCAGCACTGCCCCTGAAATCCTCAGCCATATCCCTCCATCCCTTCCTTCCTGTTTCCTTTCTTTACAAAAACTGGTTGAGTCCTTTGAGTAAGTTCAGTTTCCACAGCAGTAGAAATAGTTGATTAAACATGACAAGGTTTTCTTCATGTCTTTTTTCCAGTAAGAATATGGTATATTGTCTCTAACTAACACAGGTGTATCTTGAACTGTTCATGCGTAACAGTCATGCACTTGTAGGAGCCTGTACATGTGATAGAATTTGGATTAGTTGGATTGAGGGGGTTTAATTTTTTTTTCAAAGTTATCTTGTTCACAACAAATTAATTCTGTAGACTGATATGTATTCCTTCTGTGTTGTGGGCCTGCATCTGTACCACCTCAGGTGAAGGTTTTTGGCGGATCTCATAAGGTCAGTGGGATTTGGCCTGTCAATTTTTTTTTTTTTTCTTTGAGTGAGGGAAGCAAGGTGAAGAGGTTGGTGTCTGGTGTAGCACTGGGGATAATATGGGACAGGAAATGAAGTGAGGGAGGTGTTTGCCTCACTGGACCCACTCACATTTATGAAGTGAAAGGGAGGAGAACACTGGTTTCCAGGCCTGAGCTTGCATAACTGTTTGCTTAGCACTTCCTTCTAGGAGAGAAACATGTGCCTCGTCAGATCCTGAAAATTGTGTCTGGAAGTCAGCAGGGCTAAAAGGCAGTTGATACCTCACTTTTATTTGGAGCTTTAGGAAAGCTTTGTGGAGTTCTTCTAGGAGAGATGTCTACTCTCAGGTGAGAGAGAAAATTGCAGCATTGATTTGAGGGAGAGCAGCAAAGCAGAAATAAATGACTTGGTTTTTTCAGCTTTGAAGGAAGTAAAAATAGTCAGATGCTCCTAGGGAGCAGTACTGGAAATAGTGTCAGTCAATAAAATTATGAAACTTCTAGAAAATAGGTGAACTGTGAGGTGGGAAAATTTGCTGGTGAGAGCAGTTAGGAAAGATTTAGGTCCTTCAGAGGCATCTCACACTTGAATAGAACAAGGCAGTGGGACAGTCTTATGACACATTAAATTTGCTGCAGACAGGTGCTAGGAAATGCACACTGAAAGGAACTACTCTAAGAACCTATCAAGGGTATAAGTGATGTGGACTTACTCTTCTGAGGCAGAGAGAGGGTGTGGGAAGGAAATCATGAACAGATTTGTACTCAGTGTTGGTACAAAATACAAGCTGTTGGTCTGTGTTTAAAATAAAATGGGATAATGGAGAATAATTTTGAGAGGGAGGATCTCATGAGGTTCAATTTTGCTCATCTCCCACTCCAAACAGAGTAAGGTAAGAAACAGGCTGTGTGCTATCATGCCATATGCATAAGGAATGATTTTTCATGCCTCCAGTAAGAGGAGAACATGGCTGTAAACAAACAGAAATACTTGAAGCTGTTTAGAGAAAGTGAGGTTTTTTTAGAATGGTGCAAGAAGAATAGGATACTTGTACTTGCTGTTTTTCACTACCTACATTGAGGGAGGGCTTTATGTTTCTTTAATAGGGAATGTGCTGCCCAAAGTGAAAATACTGGAAAGATGGATTTGGTAGTTTGAAATCGGAGGTCACTGCTGATCTCACATTCATTACTGAAGGGAATTAGACACAGCAGAAAAAAAGCATGAGAGCTCTCTCCTCAAAAGTAAAGAGAGACTCGTGATGAAATTTAAAGACAATACTTGAGATTGCTTTTTACAGGCATAGAATGATCCAGTGGAACTCATTGCTACAAAACACATTGCTGGAGTGCTCTCTCTCCTATTGGGTTATGTAGCCATAAAAATATTCTTCCCTGGCTTCACTGGAGGGCTGAAAGTTCAGAATACTTTTTAGCTTTTGACCTTGTAGCTGGGGAGAGACAATCTGCTGGTTATGCATGGGGTGGGAGGGCTTTTCTGAGAAGGTGACTCCATCATGACCTGCAGCTGATGCCTGCTCCCAGCATCCCTCCTAACCTCTGGTGGAACCTGTGGGACAGTTCCAGCAGCAGGGCAGCCACTGTGCATGACAAGGAGGCAGTTTCAGTCGTGCCCCTGGCTGCCAGGTGGGAAAGAGAAAAGAAATATGTCCACAGTGTGAGTGCAGAGGTATTTAACCACTGACTGCTCTCCCCTGCTGCCACAGAGTGCTTTTCACCTCAGTCCCAAAGCATTCTGATGCTGATCTAGTGGTATGGTTTATCTGCAGCTGGCAGCTAAGCACCACACAGCCTCTTGCTCTCTCCACTCCCTGCAGGGTGGGGGGAAGGAGACCTAGAAGGGTAAAAGTGAGAAAATTCATGGGTTGAGATAAGAACAGTTAAATTATTGAAATAAATTATAATAATAATAACAATATAATGTGAAGGAAAATAACAAAAAAGAAATGAAACAGAAGTAATGCAAGTGATGCAAATAAAAACAATTGCTCACCACCGACTCAATGAAGCCTGTCTAGTCCCCAAGCAGTGGACCCCTGCCAACTTTCTGCCTAGTTTGTATGCTGTATAAGGGTCTGGAACATCCCTTGGGTCAGTTGGGATCAGGTGTCCTGGCTGTGTCCCCTCTCAACTCCTTGTAGTGGGGTAAGAGGCAGAAAAGGCCTTGACTCTGTCTAAGCTCTGCTCAACAATAATTAAATCATCCCTGTGTTATCAGCACTGTGTCTGTTGCCAGTTTTCCATCTTTCTGTGCCTCAAACAGCCACAGAAACATCATGCTGTGAGTCATGGACAATCCTACTTCATGTTGGAGTACCTCAAGCTCTCACTAGGATGGATACAAGCCTGTCTCAACCAGCACTGCTCTGCACTGTGAAACAACCCGGTCCCCTGACATTCACATTCTTCTCTGAGGGGCTGGGAACTGGCTGTTTAAAAAAAAACAAACCACTGGTCTGGATTCTTCAGCTTAAGAAGTGTTCTTGTCTTCTAGGATCTCTCAGCGGGTGGAGGCCAGCCGGGCACAGCTCCAGGCCATTGGGGAGAGAGTCACACTCGCCCAGGCCAAGATTGAGAAGATAAAGGGCAGCAAGAAGGCTATTAAGGTAGTGACTTCAGTGAAGGCTGCATGGCCTCTTCCTTCTTTCTATACTCCTGACATAAGCTCTAGAGAAGAAAAAGTGCTGGGCTGCTGCAGCTGCTGCCCACTCACCTCTCCATACCTTGTTGAGCAGGATTGTGGTGAGAATCTCATTCCTGACTTGGCCAATTGATGAATTTTAGACCCATGAGCCACACAGCTCCAGGCTTTATATAGCCTTTATAGGTTTCTGTCCCAGCTGCTTCCTGAGAAAGAGAAAAGACATGTGTTGAGCTAAGCCTAACACCCTCACTTCAGGCTCATAGACACTAACTTGAATGAAAGCTGCTGTCAGAGAGCCTCCCTTTAATGCATCTTAATCCCATTGAGCCATGTAAAACTGGTGAAAATCCTTCTTTCCCCGTTCTTGCTCCATTTTATACAGTATTTCTAACTCCTTTCCTGCCAGTAGAAGCCTTTTTGCCAGTGATCTCCTAGTACATTGAGAGAGAGAGAAAAGCTCTGGCAATTCCAGTTTCAGAAGTGGCAGCCCATGCATGTTTGGGTCTGTGCACAAAGCCCTTAGGAGCCCATTGACTCCAAGTCTGTCCATTCCCACTGGCAGCAGAGATTGCATGTTTACTCCTCTCCTTGTGTTTCTGTATCATAGGATTGCCCAGTTGTTGGGATTTTTCAGTCCCTCCTTGTTTCTCCATAGGTATTTTCCAGTGCCAAGTACCCAGCCCCTGAACGGCTGCAGGAGTACAGTTCAATTTTTGCTGGTGCAGAAGACCCAGCTAAACAGAAATGGCCAAGACACAAGATTCAGAGCAAACACCGAATGCTGGATGAAAAAGCTCTGCAGGTAAGGAGAACAGACCTTGGGAAAGACAAGCAAAGAGAACCTGGAGTTTGTTAATCTCTTCTCTGAAGTGAGCCAGGGCTTTGGGACATAGGCTAGGAGTAGAACATATTTTCATTTGGCCTGTCAGTGGAGAGGGTGTGAGGTCAAGCTGGGAAGCTTCTGGAGATGCCAGTTGGAGAGCTCCTTGCATGTCAGTGCAAGGGCAAGACAAGAGCTTGTCTGGGTGGCTGTCAACTGCCAGGTCTCTGGAGCAGTTCCATTTCCTGAAATGCTGCAGTGCTGCTGCCTGGGCTTAAGGCTTTGGCTGTGCACAGTGAGGCAGCTGGGATCAAGCTCGTAGTTGTTTCAGAAATAGTTTCTGAAGGCTCTGCTATAACTTCTGGTGAGAGGGAAAAGGTAAGAAGGCTTATGAGTTTGTCAGGAGAAAAAGGAGTCTTTCATTAGAGCATTTTTCTGCTCACGAAATGGTTGCACTTGGGCATTTTCCCTAGGTTGGAAGGAGAGGAGGAAGATTTGCCATGCTTAAAGTTTAAAAGTTGCTTGTGTATATGTTGTGTCAGTAGTAGCAGATGTGCTGTTCCTAGCAGGTAAAGGGTCAATTTGACAACCTTCCTGCTCTCCACCCCTGAAGAGACTTCCTTCCTCATCCTTGTGTGACTTGGCCAGAAATAAAGCTGCCACTGAATAATTTATCATGCTAAACTTTCCTGAGTGTTAATGGAGTTGAGACCTCACACAGTGAGGTAGTTATGAATATTTCAGCCAGGCCAAGGAAGCAGGATTGCTGGCCCAGTGGACAGCTGGCAAACTTGAGCAGGGTTCCTGCTTCCTTCCAGTCCTGGCAGTAGCACAGGCAGAGCTGCATGGGACGTGCTGGTGCCTGGCAGGTGGCCCCGTCCCACTGGAGTGTGGGGGCAGCAGAGGCAGGCAGGGAGTGGACAGGGACATGGGCTCCCACCCTGAAGGGCTGGTGCCAAAGTACAGCCCCTAGCACAGGGAAGGGATTGAGAACATTGGCTGTTAAAAAGCAGGGTCCCACAAAGAGCAAATGGTGTGCCTGTTCAGCTGGCCTGCTGGCTCCGTGTGCCATTCCACACAGCCATCTGTCTGGGATGCCACCTCTTCCAGTCCCAGTCAGTCTCTACCATTGCCATGTTCTGCCCTTTGGGACTAAAGCTGCCATTACCACAGGGACTTTGTTTCAGGCCCTGGGGGATGTTTGTTGCTCCCCTCCTGTGATGCATCTTTTGATCCTCTTTTGGGACTGTTGATCTTTGGCTTTGCTGAGTGTGCCTCATGCAGCAGCTGTGACTCTTGCCAAGCTCACACCCACGAGCTGCTGCAGCTGCTCTGTGGGGAGGAGGGATGCTGCTGTCAGCTGGTGAGGGATGGAGGGGCTGATGTGCTGAGTGAGGCTCAGTGTGGCCAAGCTCCAGCCCCATTCCAGGGGCCCTTCTCGGCCAGAGCTGAGCACAGAGCCTGATGTGCCTTGCAGTAATGAAATGTGACAGGGAGAAGTCTAATGTTTGCATTTATGCTTTTCTCAATTATTCAGGGCTTTCAGCAGAGGCTCACTGCCTGTTTTCACTTCTAATGAGAGCCTCTTTGCTGCGAGCAGTCGCAGTGGCCTTTGCTAAACTCCACGTGCACACACCACCTCATCAGGAAAGCAAACTCTGCTCATGCCAATTTGAGGGGAAGTGGTGGCAGCCTGTGCTCAGCTTTTAGGGTTTTTGCTCTGGGGAGTAAGCAACTGAGTTGGAAATGTCTGTGGTTCTGCAGTTGATTTTAAATGCTTCCCCCTTGGAATTTCTTCTTGCCTCCTCCACCCCATCCAAGTGAAAAATTGCTATTTGCAAGTGAAAACAAGCTGCTTAGAGGATGCTGTTTGGGTTGGTAAGGTAAGCATTGATGGGTAAAGGTGCCAGAAACACAGTGCTAGTGGTAAGCCTGGAAAGCCAGTTGCTTTGCACACTGCAGTGGTAGTGGCAAGGCAGGGCTCTGGGAGCTGGGCACTGCCTTTGTGGTGGGAGCTTTGCCTGGGTGCCACTCAGGAGACTGGAAAACAGGGTGGGAGAAATGCTCTGCCTGGGCTTTGGAAGAAGTCCAAGGAAAAGTTACCATCCACTGCTGGAGTAAGCTTGCTAGGCTTCAGAAGTGTCAGGACTTGGCATGTCCTTGTGAATTCTGCCTCTCCCAGAGCCCACCATAGGCATGTGGAGGCTAAAACAGGTTTTTGTCACTTTCTCATCTTCAAGTACTTTCCCAGGTGGCCTCAGCAGTCCATTGGTGGGGGCAAGTGGGATTTCTGGTATATCACACCAATTCCCTTTGTAATAGTGTGTGTTTAATTAAACTGAAGAACCAGAGTGACTATATGTTTTTAACTGTAGGTTCATAGGAAGAAAAATGCCTGAAAATGCAGTGTCCTTGGGGGTGTGATCCTGCCAGGTGCCAGACCCCAGGCTGAGGTGTTTGAACATTCAAGCACCCCTCCATGCCTTCAGTATGTCAAGGTTGCCAAACTTTGACTTAAGAACTTAATGTTCCTTTAAGAAAACTAATTTTTAAATGGCACCTTAACTTGTGGAATTCACAGTTGCAGGATATTTTTGACAGTGTGTGGTTGTTCCAAATTTCAGAACAGATCTAGGTACTAGAGTAAGACTAGCACTTTGATGGCATTTAAATTAAAAGGATTACATTTCACATTTCAGAATACTCATGCTTAGTGATTTTATAACTGCCTTAGATGAGGTTTGTAAGTAAGTGTAGGTAATGGTTGCTTTCTCACTACACCCTTAAAGTGATGCACAATCTTCCAGTGATAACTGAAATCTACAAAAAGAGAATTAAAAAAAAATATAAATTACTTGAGGGCTAAGTGTGTCTGAACAGTTCTAGCAAAAAAAGTCAGTACTCCCTCATGCTTAAAAAATTAAACATTGGGAAATGAATATTAATGATCAAAAGAACTTTTATTTTTGAGTCTCTGCTCTAAATAAGAAT
Organism: Alethe diademata; assembly: GCA_025584955.1. Taxonomy (NCBI): domain Eukaryota; kingdom Metazoa; phylum Chordata; class Aves; order Passeriformes; family Muscicapidae; genus Alethe; species Alethe diademata. Next base: position 64,475,311 of record JANRMJ010000077.1, on the reverse strand, counting down.
TTATATATTTTTGCCTATTTGCATCTATAAAAAATAGAAGGTGCTAATTTCAATGTATTTTTCATAAGCTGGTACCTGAATTAAATCAAAACCTTACAGGTCCTTTCTTATAGCATTTTACAGTCTCAGAGCATCATATAAACTCTTAGTGGATTAACTGAACTGTGACTAAGGCATTTCCTTGGATTTCTGGCTACCAGATTCAAGACTGAAATTTCAATCAGCAGGAACTGCTTGTGTCACTGAGATGTGGTCTTAAAACTGAACCACCAGTGGTCTCCATTTCTCCCATACAAGTACAAGGAAGGGACAGGGACTCAGAGAATGGGATGGTGCAGGGATGCTGGAAGAAGTGAGGCAGTAGGAAGCTGTGGACAGTATTTGGAGTGATCATCCTCTGGTGGCAGAAGAAAACCACAGGTGTGGCCAGTTATTTAACCTGACAAAGTGCTCTGGTTTCTCCTGTACGAACACTTACTGCCTTGCAGCTGCTGCTTGCCTTAGTTGTGAAGAAAGAACTGTGAAGAGTTATGAAGGGGCTGAGGAGGGGGGTACAGAGGGTCTGAGGTGGAGGTTTGTTCATCTCAGACTGTCTCTGTTCAGGAACTGATCCCTTTGCTCCCTCTAGAGCAGAGTGCTGTGGGCACTGAGCTTCATCCCCCAGAGCATGTGGCAGTGGGCACTGTCAGGCCAGCTGGAACACTGGTCTGATGTAGGGTGGCAATTCCTGTGCTTTGTAAAAGTCAGGTAGTTCAGATGTAATAAGTCCTTTTCGAAAGGGAGCTCTATATATTATGCATGAAGTTTTAGAACCAAGAGAGAGAAGATTTCAGTTCATTAGAGTTGAAAACTCATGCAGATCCCTCAGGCTTTGCAAAACCATCTGGCACACGTTCCACCCTGTGCACTCCTTTCTGCCTGATCTCTTGCCTAGTGCAGGCAGTCTGTTCTTTCCTAACCCCTTTTCCTCTGCCTTCCCTGCCTACCCCACCAGTGCCATCACAGCTCTTAAAACATCAAGTCAAGGCAACAGAGGGGAGGTGAGGTAATAGAGATGTGTGAGGACCTCTGCCTGCATGAAAATGTGTCCTAATTGGAGACACTAACAAAAGCCTTTTAGGCTGTGGTGCTTGATCCCTGCGCCTGTCTGAGGAGTGGTGGTTTTATTCTGGTCAATCCTTGCCACAGTTAAGATGTGTTCAGTAGGACCCAGCCACAGCACCAAAAGCACTTGGCACAAGCCTGAACTGCTGACACTTGTCATGAGTGTGGGGTTGCAATGTTGTCCATGTGCTTCCTAGCTCAAAGGGAGGTGGAGAGGGAGCAGTAGGGTTCCCAGACCATACAGTGCATCCAGCAGCATGGGTTGTGGTGCCTGGGGAGAGCTGCCTCAGCATCTGTGGTTCTAGTGCCTTACCACCTTTTATCTGTCTTCTTGCAGGAAAAGCTCAAGTATTTCCCTGTGTGTGTGAGCACCAAAATTCACCAGGAGGATGATGCAGAAGAAGGCCTTGGCAGCCTTCCCAGGAACATCAGCTCCCTCAGCTCCCTGCTACTCTTCAACACCACCGAGAACCTGTGAGAGCCAGAGCAGTGCTGGGCTGCTCACCTGCCCCTGCTTGTCCTCAGAGGAGCTCTCCCATCCCCAGGAGTAGCAGTGACTGCTTGCTTTCCTGATAGGACAGGGTTTGGTACCTCTGTGCTGGCTTCCAGCTGGAAACCTTGCCTTCCCTGCTCTTTGCCTGGGGTGGAAGCAGTTATTTTGTCTGCACCTGATCTCTACTCACCTGATTCAACCCAGTTTTGCACTTTCTTTTGCTTAGTTCTTCCTACTGTTCCTCTGTAATTTCTCTCCAGCCTTGAGATATGCTCACTCCTGCCCCTCTCTTCCCTGTGTGTCAGCCTAGGTACTGCTTCTTCTCCTGACAATTCCTCACTTTACTGCTTTTGCTGCTTTAATGTCTCCACCACCTCCCTCACTGCAGTTTTCTTTCCCACTGGGCTTTGCATCATGATTCTTCCTTCTGCTCTTATTGAAGAGCTGCTTTAAGATCTTCTTGAGCTTTCAGCTGTTGGACCTGCTCTTTCTTCTCCTAAGCCATGGATCATTTTTCCTTTTTGTCTGTCTTCCTGGTCCTTGAGTGACAAGTCACTGGTGTCCTGCTGCAGACTGTAGGATGGTTTCAGGCCAGATGGTGGAAAGGGGAGAGCTTGGTCATAGTGGCACTACAGTGGGGCTTTGCTTTAAAATTATTCTGGAAGCTGCACTGGCAGGGTGGGGAGCTGCTTGCCTCCTAGTTGAGGAGGGGAGGCAGGAAAATGGAGTTAAAAGAAGGAACCTGGAAGGCCCACTGAGTTCCATCTTTATGAGTGAAATCAGGTCTTTGCCTCCAAGGCCCTCTTATGTACACTGTCTCTTCTGGCCTTGGCTCTCAAGGCAGCATCACTAAAATACTTGTTTTCTGCCCTTAGGTACAAGAAGTATGTGTTCCTGGATCCTCTGGCTGGAGCAGTGACCAAGACCCATGTGGCTCTGGAAACAGAGACAGAAGAGAAGCTCTTTGATGCACCTCTCTCCATCACCAAAAGGGGACAGCTGGACCGACAGGTGAGGTGCAGCTGCTTACACTTCAGAGGGTTGTGCTCAGCTCTCTGAAATGAAAGGGCTTCCATAGAGTGGTGAGCAGGTAGGACAATAGCCCCTTACAGGGCTGCAGAGTACCTGATTTATCAGAAGGACCTTGCCTGGTTTTGTGCTTGAGGTCCTGGTGTGAGCTTGATGGGTGAGACAGAAGCCTCACATTTGGCAGGCGTTTCTCTCTGCTCAAGCCCTTGTTGGTTGGTGAAAAGAGAGTAATGGGATATGGACTCACCTTGGTGCTTGACCTCAGCCTGTAGGGGGATTTGGAGGATCTATCACTGGATCACCTCCAGCCTCGTGCAGAGTCTAGAGGTGCCACTGCTAGAAGGTCCCTGGGGTGAAGTGTGATCCCCATTATTCCTGCTGGGAAAGGGTGCCTGCTGGTGCAAACAGAAGGGACAGCCAGACTGAGAAAAGGACTGTGCTTGGTGTACACATGGGGCAGGCAGCACACCAACCCAGTTGCCCCAACATGTGACTGGTACCTGACACTTTATAGAGGCCATACCTGGGGTGTACCAGCTTTGCTGGAGCATCATTTGGGACTGGGAAAAGGAGCCTGAGAATCATTTGCTCATCATGTTGGACTGGAGGATATAATGTATATAGTGAACAAACTCTTTATTCACAGTGCACCATCACTACTATGTTGCCTGTGTGTTAAACACAAAAGCAAACCTCTGTAACTACTTCTGCATTTTAATCTTTGAAATGGTTCAGACACTGTAGTCTTCTGGATGAGAAGGGACTGGTTTATTTAGGCTGTAGCAGTTAGTGCATGAACCTTCAGAGTTTACTTGATACTATAAAACTAAGAAGAGTGCTGCACTTCCTCCTCCTGCAGTCTACCTTTCCCAAGCCTGGTCTGCAGGATGTAGCTTCTGAGCACAGAGACGTGGGGGTAGCTGATGTACCAAGGTACACCAGCCCAGTTCTGATTGCTGCCAGATTGTTCCCTGCAGTGCCCCTGCAAGCACATAGTCACTGCCTTATCTTATTGGTTTGGATTTCTTTAGGTTGCTGAAAACTACTTCTACGTGCCAGATCTGGGCCAGGTCCCGGAGATTGATGTGCCCTCCTACCTGCCAGACCTGCCTGGCATTGCTGCAGATCTCATGTACAGTGCTGACCTGGGCCCTGGCATTGCACCCTCTGCCCCCAGCAGTGCTATTCCAGAGCTGCCCACTTTCAACACCGAGTCCGTGGAGCCTTTGCAACCAGGTATTTTCAATCCCTGATCCCAGGACCCTATGAAGGAGGAAGGCAGGGGTTGCTAGAAGGTGGAGACAAGGGAGAGAGTCCCTTGGTAGAAATTTTAAGACGGATGGATGATGGATGATGGATGTTGCACCTGTGTCTTGGGCCTGAGTGAAAGCTGCAACCTGCTCAAGTTCTAGCCTGGCTGCAGCCCCTTTACCTCCCTCCTCATCCCTCTGCATGGCTAAGGAGGAGGGAGCACAGTGTGCAAGGACTGTATGTCAGCCTGGTGAGATGCCCTTGTGTGAGTGGGATGCAGCTGGGGAGGGAGAGTAGGGGAATCTCAGACTCTTTCCTTGGCCCTGCCTGCTGTTAAGAGATGGTGCACAGGGCAGGAGTGCTCTACTGCAGGTGCTGAGGACTCTGATCTGATGTGTGAAGCTCTGAGCTGCAACTCTTGATGTGCCATCCTCTGGGACTCCTCAGATACAACTTCTTTCATATTTCAGATCTTCAAGGTGCTGAGCTATTGCCACCTCCTCCCCCTCCGCCTCCTCCACCGCCTCCTGTTATGCCAGCCCCGGTGCCTCCTCCACCGCCTCTGCCCCAGCCCGCAGCACCCTTGGAACCAGCTCGGACAGTGAGCGAGGAGAGCAGCACCACAGTGCCTGCAGGTAAGGGCTGGGCTCCTCCAGAGCTGCACCAGCCTCCTTGCCTTCAGCCTGTGCCCTTGGGGCCCCCTGTGCCTTCCCAGCCTTCCAACAGGAGGGGGAGCTGCAGTGGGAAGAGATGCTGTCAGCGTCCTGGAGTGGCCCTTTCCATGGGAATTTGGCTGGGCCTGTAGCTGGTGCACTGACCCAGGTGCGCTGCCTGTTTTTCCTGTCCCTGCAGCTTCAGTCCAGGGAGCCCCAAAGGAGGTGGTGAACCCCTCTACTGGGCGTGCCAGTCTCCTGGAGTCCATCCGCCAGGCCGGGGGCATTGGGAAGGCCAACCTGCGCAGTGTCAAGGAGAGGAAGCTGGAGAAAAAGAAGCAGAAGGAACAAGAACAAGGTGATGAGGCTCTTTGGCAGAACTGCTTTTCCTTGCCCAGCCTGGGGAGGTGTGGGTCTAGGGGCAGGCAGGCAAGTCAGGAGCACAGTGAACTCCCAGAGCAGAAAGGAATTGTCTCTCCTCACAGGCTGATGTAGGTCTCGGGTGTTCACCACTCAGCCAGAGCTCTGTGAACTATCTAAACCCCACTGGCCCAAAGGGCACCTGTCTCAGGACTTGTGGAGAAGTTTCACATGTGATGCACAGGACCAGGCACACAAATGAAACCAAATGGGACAGGGCTGAACCAGTTTAAGCACCTTGGTTAAGGTAGCTGGGGAGGGGATTTGATGGAGCTGCTTTGGCAGAATGAGACTGCAAATGCACAGCCCCTCAATGAATTGCACTCAAGGTTTTTCCCAGAAATTAACCCTGCTGTGCCTAGTGTTTTCCTGACCTGAAAATGGACTGTAGCTTTGGGGTGTCGTACAAAATTAGAGGTTTGGACTTTTTTCTTTAATCTGAAGGCAGTATTGCAGGGAAATGCTTTTGCCATAGTGCTTAGCTCAGACTAATCTTTCTTCACTGACTTTTTCTGCTCTGTTTCAGTGAGAGTTACGGGACAAGGTGGAGATTTGATGTCAGACCTCTTCAACAAGCTGGTGCTGAGGCGCAAAGGTACTGTCCTAGGAAAGAGGGAGAGCACTCCCTGGCACCCGAGTTGTGTCAGCCACAGCCTTGGAAACAGGAACAAGGCTTTCCTGGGCAGTGTACCACAGTATAGCTGGGAGTGTCTGTACAGAGAATGAGCAGAGGAATCAATCCAGTGCTTGGGCAGCTGGTCCCACTGCCCATATGGGCATTTGAGATGCCCTGAGGCCACAGCCAGTTCCTGGGCCATTTAGATTGAAGGTCACACCTCAGCACTGGGCAGACAACAGCAGGGACTTGCTCAGGGGGAGCTCTAGTTAAAGGAGACCTTGGCACAAGTCTGTGGCAGCATTAAACATGTTGGCTGTTCTGGTTACCTGTGTGGTGAGAGCACGGCTTTCCCCCTCCCCTGTGCTGAATCTCTCAGGTCTCTAGTCCCCAGGTGTCACTCACTGGTGATTTCCTTGCCTCACAGGTATTTCAGGGAAAGGACCAGGAGCCTCTGGGAACACCGATGCTCCTGGCAGTCCTGCCGGTGCCTTTGCTCGTATGTCGGACTCAATACCACCACTCCCACCCCCACAGCAGCCTGTAGGTGAGGAAGATGAGGATGACTGGGAGTCATAGATGGGATCTATTTAGTATTAGTGTGAAACTGTTGCTGTCTGAAAAATTTCCATGAAGTTGAAGGAAGCAGGTCCTTACTGCCGTCACTTTGGTAAAAGTGGGAAGTGTCATCAATTAAGAGTGTGTAAAGGGAGAGCCCAGCTGTCCAGCCATAGAGCCCAGCACCACTAGCCACAGGCAGGAGGGCACCAGCTGCTAGAAGCAGGTGCTCCCCTCCCTGAATGCAGAGCTGGTGCAGATAATGGGGTTTGGACCTACTCAAGGGGCAGATGACTCACAATGGACGTTTCTCACAGGCAGCTGTTTCTTTCCCTATGGGGCTAATTAACATACAGGGAGCAGGTAACAGCTCTGTGCCATAAGTAATTTCTTCCTCGTGAAGAGCCTGGAGGGGTAGCATCCAGCTGCTGAAAATGGAAAAGAAGCAAACAAAGCTCCTGGGACGAGACTTGCTCAGGATGACAAGAGGTACCTGGGAACAGCTGGGAGGTTATGTGGCTGTCCCTGGTGTTATTGCTGCCCTCCAGCACTGATCCATAACCCTGGAAAGAACCCCAGGAAAGTTAAACTTTAAAAGTTACTTTGAATTCATAAAGTTAAGGGTTACAAAGAGCAGAGCAATCCTGTGCTTAAGCATGATTGAAGGACAAGTGCTGTATTGTGGCCATATCTTTATTCCCCTTGAAAGAATGAACTGCTTCAATCTGTTAACCACTTGAAGCAAGGCAGAAAGAGGGTCAGGAGAAATGTTACCCACAGCTGCTCCATTACCACTCTGTGTTACTCCAGCATGACATAAATTAGTGGCCTGCAAGTTTACAGTTCCTGTGAAAAGCTCAATGATGGCATTGGTCAGTCAGGCCTCCTACACTTGGTGGCTGATGGGAAAAAACCATGTGTTCAGTCAAAATAATTACTCCCCATACTTAAGTGTACTTAAAGAATACTCGCCATACTTGAGTGTTTTTACTGAAAGTATTTAATCAACTTAAATAAAACCTTAACAGCTGTAAACAAGTTGGTGCCTGCTGCTACTGTCTTCACCTGCCTCAGACCTACAACCAGTTTCCCTCCTGGCTGTGGTGCTGAAGGCTGTCTCACCATCATGGCACTCAGATACTGAACAGAAAACATCCACAAAGGAGGTAGAAGGCAGAGATTTTACGAAGTCCAAGGTACAGAAAAGCAGCAACTTGTGTTACTTTACCTAGTCTTCAGAGGTGTAAGTCACAATGACAAATACCATGTGCTCTCTGCTCCACATCACAAAGCATCCAACTTGCCTCGATGGAACTGGGAACACACAAAACCAGGCAGTTTGTCCTTGGCCTTCCTCTAAAGGGAAGGCTTGAAAAAGTCCAGATGAGGACAGTGGGGAACCGTGTTGGTAGCAGGACATAAGATGTGATGAGTTCTGACCTTTCTTAACTCAGCAAATGCTGATCCAAAGGCAGGTTTCACCTGGGTCCTCTCCCTGATCCACTGGGGCAGTTTGTTAAAGATGGCAGGGCGTGCATACCTGTGATCCAGGAGCAAGATGCTTGCAAAGTCCTTCTGATGGCGAATGGCCCTGCCTGTACAGAGGATAAAAACAAAGAATGGCCCAGTCAATTGTTTGTTCCCAGACAAGGAAGATCATGTTCCCATCATCTGTAATGCATCCTTTTTCCTACCCTCCTCCTTCAGTGTATTTCATATCCCCCAGCCTGTCCAAGGAAGGATGAATTACCTATTGACTGGTTTACTGCCTTCATGCACAGGTTTTCAATCAGCACTCTGCTCGGTGCCTGGCCAGCAGCTCTGGGCTGGAAAGAAGAAAAAGGCAAGTAACACAAGACAGATGTAAATCAAATTGGGAAGTCTTAATGACAAAGTGAGGTAAATACTTTTACCCCTGCAGGGTGAGCGGGTGGCCAGGCAGACCCCAAGCTGAGAGTAAGGAGGAACAGAAGAAAGGCTGCAGTCAGAAAAGTGTGTTGAATATTCACAAAGAGCCAACCCAAGGTCCCCTTTGAAGGCAGAAATCTTGTCTTCAGGAACAGCACCTCCAGTGAGCAATGAGAAGGGACAAATGATCCTAGCAAGCAGCTTCTACCACCCTGCCACCGCCACTGAGTTGAAGGGTCCTTGCTCCCCTTGGAACTCAGAGTTGCCAGCAAGTCCTGGTAGCATTTCCCTCCACCAAACTTCCTCCCTGTGTTTAGACCTGTTCAGGAGCAGCCTGTGCTCTCAGTACCACACTGTATGGGAAATGAGGGCAGGCTCAAAGAAAATAAAACCTCTGAAGGCAGCTCTGGGATTCATGTGCTGGGAAGTTAGTACTATAAAGCCAAATTGAAAGAGACAGAGGTGTAAGTGGGTCTTACCATTGTTTTGTCAAGCCAAGTCATTTTTTCCTGGAGTTCTGGAGATCTAATGTTGGGGTAGGGCATTCCCACCATAATCACACACCTGCAAGGGAGGACTGCATTATTCTTAATGTCTCACCCTAGAGCACTTTGCCAATAGACTGATAAAGTAGAGGTCACTGCACCCCTGAAAGACAGCCAGCCCTGCAAACCAAAAGCAGCAATAAAGCACAGCAGTCTGACAAGCATGTGCTGAACAGAGCTGCAGAGGGATTCAGGGTGCCAGAACAAAGCGATTATCTAGCACAGCAAGCCTAACTGCATTATTCACTGGAAGAGGGCCTAGACAGGCAGGTTTTACACCACCCAGCAGACCCTCCTGTTGCTTTAAGCATCAGCTAAGTCACAGGTTGCCCAGGATTTTCTATCTGTGCAAGTACTGATATGCCCATCATGCTTGTAGTCACTACACCACAAGCCAGAGCTGGCTTTCCAAGGAGCAGTCACCTTACCTTCCCAGGTCATCGGAGAAATTTATCCCTTCACTCATTTTGCCTCCAACTACAGAAAGCAGCAGTGCCCCTGTCATCTGTCCTCCTGTCTGGCTGCAGCGCTGCAGGAGAGGGACCAGCAACTTAAACCAGAGCAGGGAAGATTTCTGTGCTTCAGAAACACTCCCACACCTAGGCTAGAGCCCTCTCGCTGTTACAAGTGCCCTCCTTTGCAGCATTCCCATACCTGCTGGGCTGCCACACTCCCACCAGCCTGCCTGGTCAGCTTACCTTTATGCACTTGGCATATTCCACCAGCACATGCTCCACCTGGTTGGCTTTCTTAGGCTCCTGAAAGATCTGGCAGGCACAGTTCATCAGTTACAGAAACAGGAAGCAAACGGTTTAAAGAAAGGAAATAATTTTATCCCCATGCCATTAAACAGCATATGGAACTGAGGTCACGGAAGGGAAAATTGCCTGAAAAACTAACTTAACCAGTACCTTCCCTCCATCCTGAAAATGCACTACAGCTCTTTTCAGCTGGGCTCTGAAGGCAGCAGCAGCTGCTCCTGCCCCTCCAACATTCCCTTTCAGCTTTGGCAGACTTGTTCAATACTGCAAGAAGTTCTAAGTCATCCAAGAGCTGAGAGGCAGAAAAGCAATGTGCACCTCTTGCACCTATGAATCAAGACTCTCTGGGGTCAGGAGACTGCACAGCTGCAAGATCTTGGAGGACAGGGACAGGACAAATCAATTTGAATCATCAATTAATTCCAAGCAGTGGCTCCCCTTGCCCAGTGAATAAAATAGCTTTTTATGCAAAGCATAAATAAAGTAATATTTTTTTATGTGATTCCAGAACACCTAATTAGTTACTGAAAACCTCTGCAGTTAATTAAGCTGTATTTTTATAGGTGCTGTACCTTGGCCTAAAACACAAGTAGTCTTCCTAGTAAACAAGACATCCAACATTTATCTTCTCTGTAATATTAAAGAACACAGAATGTGTTTTCCTTTGGTTAGCAAGAAGTAATATCAAATTTTACCAGTCAAAATCACTTTCAGTAGAAAAATAAGTGGCAATTACAAATATAAGCCAAAACTAACTTATTGAAAAGTAGCTACTTAAGCCTCTGATTTAAATTAACTTTCCCTGTGTACTTTGTATATAATCTCAGTGTGATCTCACCACGGCAACCTCAGGAAAGCCTTGAACCTTCCATTCTAAGATCTTGTATGTGGGACAGTTGAAAGTCACACTTGCTGCACTTATACCCAGTTACCTTGCTAAACATATCCAATTTGCTGGACACTGCAAAAGCTAAACACAACAAAATGGAGTTGAAATTTGGAACAAACTGTGTGTGGTCCAAAGCCTTGGAGGAACCAGGCAGAGCACTAGACCCTGACAGGACACACCTGAAAGGCACTTAGAGTGATAACTCTACAAACACAGAGAAAATCAAGCACAATGCTTCCACCCGAAAATGTACAGGCTGCCCTATGTGCCAGAATGCCAAGAATCACCAAGGCTGTGAAATATCTAGGACTGTGGTAAGTTGATTAGCTTTTGGTAAACAGAAGTCACAGCCAGGGTATATGTAATTTTTCTTACCCCTAGCATATGATCCAAGATCCCTGCACTGCAGCCTGAACTGCCTTTCAATACCCAGCTGTCACATACCTGTGAGTCATTGCAAAGATTTTATATTTGCAGTGATCTCCATATTTAATGTTTCTCACTGCTTCTTCAACAGGAGTCACTGCTGCTAGTCTCCCAGTTCCCATCTCTACTTCTAGCAGATAGCAAAATGCCATTTGTCTTATGAACTGCAGTGTTGTATCATTCTACCTAGCCCTTGGCTCTGCTGGTCTGTGCTCAAGGGACACATATGAGCCTGGGAAAAACAAATTCCCTGGAGGAGCTCAAGCTGAACAGTCCCCCTAGCCACAAGAGAACAAGCCTGCTGGCTATGGAAAGCAAAAACTGTCTGCCCCCATGGCCACTACACAGACTGTGCATTTCAAGAATGTATAGCTGCAATCTCATTTAGATCACAGCTCAGTGCTCAGCCACCAGGCAGTATCATTTATCTGTTACTGGAGGGATTAGCTGGATAAACACCCATTCTGCTCTGCTGTGCAGACTGTGGGAACAACTCAGAGAGAGGCCTGGAATGCATATGGAATTGTCTGGGTTTTGACACCTCCATGGAAAGTACCAACTTCCCTGGCTGCACAATCACCTTCTTCTTGGCTGACAGGCGGGAGAGCAGCCCTGTCTGCTCCCAGTGTCCATACACCTGCTTCTCATATTCGTAGGAGGGGAAGAAGCACACCACACCTCCCGGGATCACATTGCACAGGTTGCAGAGGATTCGACCTGTCTCATCCATCTGCAAGAGAGATGAGAGCATATTGCAGCTGACAGGAGCCCCAGCTAATGCCACTCTAATTCTCTGTTCAATCCCAGGATCACACCTTCCTTACGACATGCCTAAGGGGAGGAAAAAATGTGGGAAATATGCCAGATCTGTGAGAACTCCCATGGGGAGCTGGGCATCACTAAAAAGCTCTCCACTGCTTGGCCTTCTTCCCTAGCCCAGGGTTTCTGTTACGGCTGTGGAGCCATGGTCATTCAGGAAAGGAGGTTTCCCTCAGTGGATGGAAGCTGTCCCACTAAAACAAATGTTGAGAGCTGGTTAGCACATCTGGCAGAGATTCAGCAGGGGCAGAGCAGACCTAGTGTCTGGCCTTGGGTGCTTACTGGCCTGCCACAGGAAAAAGGGCCAAAACACCTGCAGCTGCTCTTGTGGTTCGGGATTTCCCTTGCCATGGCTTTTGCTCAGCCCAGCTCTTAAACAGAGTGTACCCTCCTCTGAAATATAAGCATGTGAAGCAAAAAAGAAATCCCAAGAAAGGGAACAAAGGACAAACTGACCATCTGAGGCAGGTCTCTGGTCTGGTAAGTGAACTCCAGCTGCTGGTTGGAAGGACCACTGCAGAGGATGATGGGTAAAATATTTTCTGGAGGAATCACATGTCCTAGAGACAAAAACAAGTAGTGAGAGTCAGTATCACTGCTGTTGGCATAAACCCCATGAGCTGAAGAACTTTAATTGCATTCAAGTGACAGAGGCAAACATTTGCCCAAGCGCCTAAGTCACTCAGGCACTCCAACTTCCATCTCCTCAGCCACTGGGAAGAAGGCATTCCTGACTGCCAATACCAGTCAAGACCACAGGGGAAGCTCAGAGTGAAAAGGAACTCACACTCCTTTACTGCCCTGATTTTTAGGAAAGACGCCACAGAATAGTGTTAAAGGCAAACTGCAGCCCTTGCAGCTGCAGAGCCCTCCCTGCCAGCCCCGCACACTCACCACAGGAGAACTCCACAATACGGGCAGGGTCCACACCAGCACAGCACAGCAGCTGCTCTCGGAAGTCAGCCACCTAAGAGCCACACAAGAAAGACGAGTAAAGTACAGTTTGCCAAAAACTACACGGGCAGCACCAGCCCGGGCCAACAGCGGAGCGGCAGCGCCCTCTGCCTGCGCACAGCAGCGCTGACTTTTGGCAAAGATCCCTGGGGATCCCTGGCCCTGCAGAGCCACGGATCCATCACCTGGTCCTCCAACTGCTCCCCGTGCTAGTTCTACCACGAGCTCAGCCTGGCTGCTTTCTTTCCACCCCGGCTCACCACCGACCTCCTGAGACCCCAGCACAGCATCCTTCTTCCCTCACCGGCTGCATGGTGCCTCCGGCAATGATGACGGCACGGCATTCTTCCACAACCTTGGCAAAGTGGACAGCTGGATTCAGCAAGAGGAATTTGAGGCTGCTCTGACCAACTGTGCCTGGGAAAAGGAGAGAAGAGCATTCAGGAGCTAGCTGTGACACATACTCAGGGATATGAGGTTCTACCTCCTGACATGGGCTCTCTGACAGGTCCCCACCTCTCAAAGGACTTGCTGTTCAACACAGAGAGGCAGCAGCAAGTAATGTCAGTCTGGGAGTTACCTTCTGCTTCCTAATCTCCCTGGAGTTGTACAACAAGCAGGACAAAAATTGACATCCAAAGTGGGAGCAGACCTCTGCAAACCCTGGCCCCAGTGCCCTTGATTAAAAATTCCCTTGGGGTCATAAGCATCCTCAGACAGATCAAGCTGGCCAGCCTACATTACAGATGGCACAAATGTTGCTGCAGGTTCCCCACAGCCTCTTATATCCCCTCCCTCAGTGCCAGTGGAGCACCCTGCATGTGACTGACTCGTGCCATTTCTCCCCAGCTCACCCTTTCCAGTACCTTGCCTGTTGAGAATGACTCTGCCATCTTGGTTTGCATTTGTGAGGGCTGAGAGAAATCCTTCAATCTGCATCAGTGGAGAGGCAGCTCGGAGCTGGTCATGCTCAGCCTCCACAGGAGGGTTCTGGGGGGTACCTGCTGGCCCAAGAAGGAAAGGAGAGGCTGGCAACTTAGGCCACGCTTCTGAAGACGGGCTAAGCACAAAGCATGCTCTACAGGAACACAATACCTGGCCTACATCTGCAGGCAGAGAACAAAGAGAACAAAGGGGAAAACCCAAATTCTGTCTCATTGCTAAATAAAAAAAACATAGAAGAAAGATCTGTTTTTTGTGGATGGCACCACTAAGCAAAGCTACTACACACGATAGCTCACATCTCAGAGCCAGCAGGTCACAGAAGTGCAAAGCTTGAGTGCATGTGGTATGAACGTGGAATTACATCATTCAGCTTGAAAGGGACCTCACCAATCAAATGAACAGTTGCCTAGGTCAGCAAGTGAGAGCTGTTAAAAAACACCCATGCAGGACACCTTCTCCAATCTCTCATTTTGCAAATCTGCTTCCTCCCCCTTTCCTCATGCAGAGAGATGCAGGTTCCACATCCTCACTCTGCCCACAGATGCAAGGAGAGGATGCCTGAACTCACCCTCCTTATCAGATCCCTGCTGAAGGGTCAGAAGAAAGTTCTGCAAACCAGCCAGCTTCTGGTTTTCCTTGTTGATCTTCACCGCTGAGGCAGGGCCCCCATATCGCTCCACAAACCCAAAAAGCTGCCAAGCAAAAGCCAGAAAGACTAAGACTACCAACAGCAGGAATCAGAGAAGACAAAGGCAGGTTTGCTGGCCTGCCAAAAATTAAATTCCTTAGTAGGTGTTCACAAACCAGCCTAATCAGAACATATCAGCACCCATTACCTTCCTCCACCCATTGAATCAAAAGCAAAACAAGTCTCTGATGTCTGTTCTTCCAGTGCAATGCAGCCTACTTGGCTGGCAGATTTGAGGCCAGGCAGCACAGAACTGCCACCCACTGGAATACCGTGGTACACCACATCGTATATTTCCTTTCTGGATAAGCAAAAGTTAATCTGCCCACATAGTACTTTTTACAGGAACCATTTTGTTTGCAGAACAGGGTGGAGAACAGCTCCAACCCTGCTGCATCTTCCAGCTCAAACTCCAGGTGTGAAACAGCATTGGAACACTGCTGACAGGGCAAGTACCTTCCTGCTGATGAGGCTCTTCTCACAGTACCGCTGGACCTGTTGAAGGAAGACATGAAAATGAACTGGCATTCAGCACCTCTTCTCCCATCCTGCTGTCCTTGATCCCTGTCCAGCAAGGCTGTCAGTTCCTGTGCTTTTGGGGAGAGGTGCACAGCTCTTCATGGGCACTACAAACCAGACAAGTTTATTACAACGGCATTCCAGAGCGGAAACACACAGTGTTCAAGGGAGGGAGTCAGGTTACTGAAGTAGCCACATTTCTGAATCCACAGCCCTTACAGTGTAGCTCTGCCTCCAGACAGCTAGAAAGCAGATTCTGCCATGTGGGCTTTGGCTCTCCTTCCAGCTCTCACACACAGTCCAAATAATCTCAAACAAGTCACCACCACCTGTGCCCTATCAGACAACCTTTGCGTTACCTTGAAGAGGTTGATATTGTCAGTCTGGCTCTGAAATAGAAAGTCATTGATGGATTTTAGTTCTGTTCCTGAAAGAAAAGAGGGAAAAGGCAAAAAGAAATTATTAGCTGCTGCTAGGCCTGCACCCTTACTGCCCACACCCATGTCCCTGGCTGATAGCTCCATACCCCACGAGCTCACTACAGTCTTACCTGTTTGGGAAACTGCCTGACATCCAGGATTCTGGTTCACATTACCTGTAAAGCAGGAAACCAATTCAAGGAAGGCTTTAACCTATCTCAAAATTAAGCAGGAAGATAAAGACTGAGCTTGATAGGTACAGTGCACAAAAAAAAAAAAAAAAACAACCAACCAAGTAACTACATATCTGCAAAATATAGCTATACAGACAAAACATCAGCTCCACTCAGTTTTCATTTGCCCTGTAAAGTAGCCCTACACTGTAGAACAAGTGTGCTGCTATATCCTAAGGAACACCACCTACATTCCTATAGGCAGGAAGTGGCAGGAAGTATTTCTGGGTGATCAGAAATGCTCACACCCTATGTAGTCATCATGCTGCAAAGACAAAGGGAAAGGACTGTAACACATCCCTCACCCCTCCTCAGTGCAGCAGCAGAAAGCTGAGAAGCACAGAGGCTGGCAGGCAACTGGGAGGAGGGGAAAAACCTAAGGACACCTACATGCCCAGAGCCCAACAGCCAGAACAGGATTAATTGCTGCCACTCACTGCATTTTATGTCCTAGTGTTTAACACCCACCTCACATCTCACTTTGGCAGCCCCTGTCCCAAAAAGGGCTGCATTTCCCTGGCATGCTTACAAAGGAAAGGCACCAGTCAGGAAAGATTCACTCTGCAGATGCATGCTGACACACATAGAGGCCTTACTACCAGGTGACCTAGAGATTTATTTCATGCAGTTCTTTGTGCTACACTGTTATACATCTGTTTTACATCTGCTATATTCCTCACTTAGCATCTTGCATTATCCCCACTCCAACTGGATCTCAAAACCACACAGAAAGAGAAGGAAACTGCCTCTACCAACTCACAATGTCACTTGCTGCTCTTCAGCTAGTGAAACAAAGAGAAGGGGTCAAGTAGACACCAGCCAACTTCCCCACATACAAATCAGCCTGAGAAATAAAACTACTATATGCATCTGAACCTATACATGAGCAACACTTCCCTGCAGTCTCTGCAGAGGAGGGAAGGGGACAGTGTCCTGAGGAAGCACTAACAGAGTTTATCAGTATCCCTGGAGACACAAGAGGTTTTCTTACCTCCCAGCATGGCCACAAACCGCTCCAGTAAATACAGGATCTGCTTAATATACATCAAGTTCTTGGCCTTCAAACGTTTCCTATGAAAAATGAGACACGGTTAGGCCCCAAAACCTCTTCAGGGACTAACCAAAGCAGCTGAGCTGCAAAAACAAGTACATGAACTCTTCTTCATTTTGGAGAGACAGGAGCTAAGATTTCTTCCAGGTTCACTCTGCCTGTTTGTGACAGGGCAGTCTTCTGGATATCCTGCCCAAGGTCATCCCAAAGCACTTAGCCATGCTTCCCACACTGTTCCTACCATTGCACTTCTCCCTGTATATTAATTTTAGTTTGTTTATTGCAATGGAAGTGATGCCTCAAGACCTTGTTGCAATAATGCTCAAAAGTTTCAGAGTTATTAGCATTGAACTCAACTATCAGCCTCTGCAGGGATCCAAGATGCAGAGCCAAAACCCACATACAGCTTCCTCCTCCTCAGAGCTTCCTGCTTCTACCATAATGCTAGTCAGCACATGAAAGACTAAGGGAGAGACATGAAAGACTGAATCTTTTGAAACTCTGCATCACAAAGTAGAAGTGATCAGAGGAAGATATTGGGAAAGGAGCTAAATGTGTAAGGAGAAAAGAGAATCCTCAGGGTATCCCCTTGCTGCTTAACACCATCCCCAGGAGTCTAACTTGGATTCTAGAGAGGGATAATGAAGCAAGTGTCTTTTCATCTGCAGAACTCTCAATGCAGTAACTTTCCACTGGGGAAAAGCAAGAAAGACCCTGCAGCCACGAGGCAAGCCAAGGCATCCACAGAGCTTGCCTCTGCTGAGCTGTTTCCCCCCAAGATCCTCACCTGTATCGCTCCATGTACTGCGACAGCTGGGAGTGGGCACAGCACAGCTACACAAATAGAAAGCAGAAGCTGTTGTTATAAATGAGAGAAGCAAGGGCACTGCTGGAAGCAGACCTCCCTCTCCATCAGCAGGCCAGGCTGTGACTCACCTGAGAGCCGCTGACCTCGGCACTATGGATACAGGTGATGGTGTCTATGAGGTTGTGAGCCTCGTCAATGATCACAACCTGGTCCTTCAGCTTGATCCCAGCAGCATTCCTGGTAGGCTCATGCAAAAGCATCTGATAGGGCAGCACCACCAGCTACAGGAGAAGCACACACTGCCCTGATTCCAGCTCTCATCATTACAAACTTAAGGCATTCTACAACCACTCGTTAATAGCCCGTATCAGAGGGCCATGCAGAATTCAGCCAAGTGACATACTCTCATTATGGGAAAGGTAGAAACAAAACCAGGAGCACATATGCATATGGGCTCAGGTTACCTTCCAAATCCCCTTTGGAGCACTAAAAGCATGTCTTCAGAGAGAACCCAGCAAGGAAGAAGAGTGGTGTAAGAGCTAAGAATACACCTGTATGTCAGTATTGCCTCACGCTTGCTGAACTGTTTGAGTATTTCAAAATGCCGAGACATACAGCATTCTTATGAATTTCTGATGGGAATTCTCATTTTCCTTTGCTTTTCTGAGCAAAACTACAGCTGCCAGAAATACAGCCTGTTTACAGACTCCCCCAGTCTATGTAACAGAACTAGAAGGAGCAGGCCATCAGTTCATTCTTAGAGTGCCTGGCATTAATGCCACTAAAAGTGTTACACCTTACCTGAGCAGCAGGGATGGCGAATCGACTCCCGTAATATGGGCAGGCTTTGGTCTCCCTGCCCAAGGACACCAACTGCTCAATATCCTTCACTTCCACTAGAACTGCATCACGGAGAAACTGCATTTGCTCATAGGAATAAAATGGGCACACGACGCGAGTCACACGTCTCTTCTTCCCCTCATTCTCCTCATCACTCTTCTTTTCTAACAGCAGAAATCAAAAGAAAGCTATGAGCAACACACACAACAGCCTAGAACAACCACTGTGCAGAACCTCCTGGATTTCAAAGCAAGCTTTGTCCTGTGTATTCCTGATCTAGCACCTATTTAAAAATTATTCAGCAGTAACATTTCCATCTCCACAGTGAGCACTACTCTTCCCAGTTAGATTTAGCATGTGACATCTTCCAGCATTTCTAGTACTGAGTTAACAAACACAAGCATCTTTCCATGCAGAAGTCCTGACCAGCTTAAGACACTCAGAAAATTCATCTTGATCTCAGCATAGCCTGGAGATCAAGAAAAGCACCAAGGATTCCTGTCCCTCCAACCCATCATTTCCGAGCTCCTACCACTCTTGCTAGAACTGACTGGCAGTGCCCACTGTCTCCCCCCTCTGACAACACCTTTATCAGGAATTGGTTCCCCAAGCTGGGAGCATTCCTACCGTGTTTGTTCTTTTGCATCTCCATGCAGCGGTCATTGATGAGCTGGAGAGCACCCAGGCGTCGCACCTCCTCGTTCACACACAGATTCTGCCACGTGCAAAGAGAGGAAGAGGAAGGGAGTCAGTTCACAGCTGAGTGCCCCCATGTCCACCCTCTGTTGTAAAACACAAGATTTTCTTTAAAGCAATCTCAGTCCAGAAAAAGTCTAACCGCTACAAACATGCTCGAAACCCACAGAAACTTAGGAGAAAAAAAGAGAAAAAGAGGGCTCACTGCTACATAACAGCTTCTAAAAAATTCCGCCAGAAGTACTAGTTTACTAAGAGGAGCACCTTCTCAATGACTCAGACATCTGTAATACTCCATACTAGAAAAGGTAAAACATATTATTGTGTTTACATCAAAGGATAAATGACCAAAACAGAGTTCACATAAAAATGTACATTACACAGATGTGTTGCAACTCATGGCTGCCTTAGTTTTTGAACAGGAGATTCAGCCAGTCCCCAAGGTGACTCCTGTGGCACCAGATCCACACAGCTCCTGGCAATGTGTTCTGGGTCCCTTGAGAACAGCACCACGTACCTGCCTGGATCCCAAGGAGACCAGACGTGTGTCTCTGCCAAAAGGACTTTTCTGCACCTCACGCACAAACTGGGACAGCTGGGAGTGAGTGCGGCTGCAGTAGTAGATCTGCAACGAGGAAGAACAAAAGGAAGACAAGAAGAACATGGAAGTCAGTCCCTACCTGTGACCAATCCTATAAGGAAGCAGCCAAGCACTTTAACAAGGTTCCCCTTGCTCAAACCTTCAAAAGCACAAGGGAAGGCAGATGGTTGAATGTCACCTTAAAACTGCTGAGGCCAAAAGTCCCACCTTTGTTTTCTCCTCTGCATTTGCCTTTGTTTCCATTTAATTTTCCAAGGTCTCTATAAAGCAGGGACTCACCACGGGAGAGTAATAAAAAACTATTTATTGCTGTGTGCTTTTACAGCAAGCCACAGCAAAAACTAAGCAGTGCTAGCACAGCAAGCTGCTTAGGCAGGCAGTGTAGTGCAGGAGATGAGCACAGCAGAACTAGCTGTCTTTACCAACAAACCTGTCAGGTTTTGGAAGCTAGTTCTAAATCCTTTTGTACTGCCTGACTGTTGGAAAGGTGCAAGGAAGCCATAATTCTGCACACTCCTACACTATTCTATGAAGTGGCACTATTTAATTTCCTCATCTCACCTTAGTCACATGCTCCTCTTCCAAATCATCATCATCTTCTTCCAGCCTAAGAAAAGAGAAAGCTCAAATAGTTTCCTTTCAGCAGACCACCCTTCAGCATTTCATTCACTAAGAATCAAATGATGCTCCACCGCAAGAGTGAGGTCTCGAGAGATGATTAAGTCATCTCAAAAAGGGCCTCAGAACTCATCTCAGGTGGTAAAAGAAAAATTAACTTTTTAAGAACAGTCTAAATGTGCATAATCAAGTCAAGCCTTTCTCTTTAAAGGAAAAATCTCTGTGCCTCTTTTCAAAGTTCAAGATCTTTTTTCCTTTTGATTCAGGGGCCTCTAAGCCTCAGGCATGAGCTAATTAGTGCTATACTATTCTTTCGTGAGCTTATTTATTTATTTTTGTAAAGCTTTCCCATTAGAAGCAATTTGCCACCCTCCAGATACTGCATAAAGAAAGGCTTCAGGAATGCATTCAGCTGCCATAAAGCTCCTCAAAGGCAACAGCAGTTCAATATTTGATAAACTAACTACATATTAAAAAACCAGTTAAGTGTTCTTCAATTTTTAAGGCAGAAGGATCTATCTAGATAGTAATTAGTAAATTTGTAATTTAAATGTATTTGACTTTTTGTGCTGAAGTATGGCTTCTGCCTTTCTGCATAAAGCAAATGCACGAGAGAGAAAATGTGC
>JANRMJ010000077.1:64441143-64454741 GCA_025584955.1 Alethe diademata | reverse complement strand
GAAGTATGGCTTCTGCCTTTCTGCATAAAGCAAATGCACGAGAGAGAAAATGTGCGTGACAAAGCTCTGTTTTCAGAGATGTGAACATTTCTGCCTTTAGAGTATCAAAAATGCCAGTGCTAGTCTGCAGAACTGACAGCTTCCTCTGCTGTCCTGAGTTCCATTCTGCTTTTCTAATGCAAGGAGCTTGGTCTCAAGTCATTCATTCAGCATCCAGAGGCACTCTTTGGGAAGCTGGGCATGGATAAAGGCAGAACACTGCCACACATTTAACATGCACTTTCTCAGAAAGCACTTCAAGTGACTCAGATCAGTCCAACAGAAGTTTAAAAAAAAAAAACAACAAACCAAAACAAACTAAAATCCTCACAAACAACCAATTAAATAAAGCCCCAGAACAACCACCACCTTACACTATCTGAAAAGGTGAGAAACACTTTTTAATAAAATTTCACAACTGCTTTAATCAGGGAAAGACAAAAATTAGACAGAACATGTTCCCTCAGCCCCTGTCCTTACCCAGATACCACCTTCTTTTCATCATCACTCTCGTATTCAGCAAGAATCAGCTCCTCCTCATTGTGATCCAGCTGGTCTAGAACACCCTCTCCAGCTCCCTGTGAAAGAGCCTCCTTGCTGAGCTGAAGAAGGCGCTTTGCCTCATCCTCCTCACATCTCTGGAAGAACACAAAAGCACAGTATTTCCTGTATAAAAAAGTAGCACAAGGGTTGCTTTATGCCATGGACAGGTCAAAAGACAGCACAGTCCCTCACAGAAGGCTGAAGCTGCTCAGCCCCACAAAAAGCAGCTAAAGACTTGCCCACACAGATGGTTATGAAGGGGAAAGATAAAGGATCTTCTCTCCAAAAGGCTACTGAACTAATAGATCCTCAATGAAATGCTCATGTAATCCAGCATTACTTGCTTGAAGTGGCCCATAAAAGATATCTGCCTGAGATGAAACAGTGTAAATAAACCTGAACAAACAGACATGTAAGGACATAATCAAACACTGTGAACATTTAACTCAAAGCTCAGCATCTGGTTTAGAACAAGATTTCTCTTGCTGTTTTTTCTCCAGTAGTGTGACTGTTACTCTAACACAAGTCTACCTCTCTACAAAAATTCAATTAAACTGTTAAAGAACAGTTTTCTGATTAACAGATTAACGACAAAGAAAAATTCATTTTTTCCATCTGAAAACAGCATCTTTCAACGTCAATGAGCGTTTTACTCCTATGGCATTATACAGAAAATGCAGTTAGTAAGCACTACAGAAAAGATTAACCAGTCACTATTTCAAATCTCCATAATATTTCTCTCATCTGCTTTTCATTTCACATGCTCTTCATCCTCTTTTCAGAGACAAGTTCTTTGTTCCATTTGTTTTTTTATTTGCCATTCTTTACCATTCCTGTCATATCCTTTTGACAGGAGTTGACCAAAACATTACAGAGTATTTGAGATGCAGCACACTAGAAATTAATAGCCTGGCAGACTAATAAATCTGTCTATTTGAGGACCTGTGCTGAGTATTTCTGGTAAGTTTGACTCATATAATCAAAAAGCATCAAGAGCACTGAGGCCAGTTTATGCATCTAAATGAGAGGAAATATATATCTGTGAACTTTAATACCATTTTTATTCCAGAAGTACAGACTGTTCACACATGCTCATAAAACAGAAATCTTCCCCAGAAAAGTACTTTAATACTTCCAAGTATTAAAGCTTTTAAAAGAAAAGCAGAGGGCCAGAAGGCTATCAGGACACACATAATTTCTGCCAACATGCAAAAACTGTCCTAGGAAATTATCAATGCACAAATTGTTTTCACATCTGTACTTTTAAAAGAAAATGTAACAAATAATTTCAGATGACCTATTTCAGAAACCTCATACAAAGAGCTCCTCCAACAGGTGAACTGGAAAAGTCAGTGTGAAGTCACACATAAGCAAGTATGAACAACACTGAAGATAACTAAAAAGGAAAGTTCTGATGTCTATGGAATAACTCACCCTCCTCTTTGCTGCATATTTTAACTGCACATTGTGCCGAATTTTCTCAAGATTATCTTCTCGCTTTTTCCTTCTGATGTGTTCTTCCTGCAAAAAAGGGAGAGTGTAGGCAGGATCAAGTGGATTTAATCCTCAACCTTGGTATCACTAGTTATGCTCTGGACATGGGAAAAAAAGACTAACAGAAGCAAATTCTGTGCCACATACGGTATCAGCCCTCCCGCCCCTTTCCTCCTTATTTCACGCGTCCTCTACACACGAACCTTCAGCCTGTCCACCCTGTCCCGCTCCTCTTTGTTCTGCACGAAGGCCGTGACCCAGTCGGGGTCGTGGGTCGGGGACACGGGGCCCGTGTCGGCGCTGTCCGGCCGTGCCCGCTGCGGGCTCAGCCCGTCCTGCGCCAGCAGCCGCTCCTCCTCCTGCCGCCGCTTCTCCTCCCAGTCCCGCAGCCACGACAGGGCCCCGCAGATGAGGCTCAGCGATTTGCCCTGTCACGGAGAGCCAGCACGGTAAACAGCGCTGCCGCCCCCGCCCGGCCCCGCTCGGCTCGGCCCCGGGCTCACCGTGCCCGTGGGGCTCTCGAAGATGCCAACCCGGCCGGCCTCCAGCGCGCCGTACAGCGCCTGCATGAACTGCTCCTGGATGCGGTACGGAGTGTAGGGGAACGGGAACCGGCCCGCCGCCGCCCCGCTCTCCAGCCCGGTGTTCTCCAGCCCGGTGTTCTCCAGCGCGGCGCTCTCCAGCCCGGCGCTCTCCATCCCATCCCGCTGTTCTCCGTCCCGCCCCGCTTCGAACCGGGCGCCGCCGCCGCCACCGCCTCTTCCCGTGACGCGACGGAAAAGCCGCCCCGCGCCGCCCTCCCCGCAGAGACCTTCCCTTCCCGAGCTCCGAACCGTCTTTGCCATTCTTTCCCATCACACGCAGGGACAGAAAATCGGATTACCGAGGGAAAAAAAAAAAGGTTTTATTTAGGATGGAAATGCAGTGTAATAAAACATTGCAGTATAGAAGAGGATTATGTAATACGCAGTCCTTAACTGCCAAACTGTTTATGTTAATACTCTGGAAACAATAGCGACCTAAAGAAGAGTGGCATAAAAAGAACGAGACAATGGCAATCAGTCTCTGGACCATCAGTGAGAACTCTCCGTGTACCAGTTCAGACTAGGACATCTGGGGGCAAATCCTTTCTTTCTGGGTTAAATAATATAAGGCCACATTTTTGTCCATGTTTTGTTGACGTCCCAAGTTGGAAGGAGTTTCAAATCAGCAACAACAAATCTGGGAGAACCTACAGACTGCCTTTCAACTGGAAGCGCTTCTGCATCCAGGTTTTCTGGGAACAGCCATTAGTTTTGTGTCACCTAGCTATTATGAGGTAGGAATTCTTTGTCCCAGGTAAGATTTGCATAATGGAAAGAAAAGACAAACAGAATGAAGTTCAGCTCCAAAGTCTCACTCTGAAAAGATCTGGAAATGCCTTGTCAAACACTGTGTACACTTACTATGTTCATGAAAAGTAAGGGAAAGTAGTAGAAGAGTTCCTAACTCTACTACAGCATCTAACAAGCCAAGTTTTGAGTTGGAACACTTTATTTTGATCTTCACCTTAGCTGTATTTTACAAGCCAAATTCTCCCAGTTATTATTCTAGCATATGTTCACAGTATCCACTTACCCTGAAGCTGGTGCTCATTCCTCAGGCTCCTGGCACTCTTCCTAAACCCCCAGCACTCAACTCTTGGGACTAGCTCCCTGTTTCCAAATCTCCTGAAGATTTTTGTGCTTCTGGGGTTAAGTACCCAGCCCTAACACCAGATATACCATGTCTCCAGTCAGTCTCTTCCCACTGTGGTTCTCACCATGCATTCAGGTGCCCCCAGAAACTACTTTAATTCCTGCTCTGAACATCCACTCCAGGCTTATGGCAGAAGTGAGTGGGAGGTGAGGATTTTTCTACCCACCAGACATTTATAAGGTTTCTTGGCCGTGTGGATTTTCAAGTGCACTTTAAGTGTTGAACTTTTCCGGAAGGTTTTCTTACACTCGACACATTTGTAGGGCTTGGCTCCCGTGTGGATCCTCAGGTGGGCACCGAGGGCCGAGCTGTGCCGGAAGGTTTTCCCACACTCCTCACACTTGTAGGGTCTCTCACCGCGGTGGATCCGCAGGTGCACGCTGAGAGCTGAGCGCCGGCGGAAGCTGTCCCCGCACTCCACGCAGATGTGGGGCCGCTCCTCGCCGTGCAGGCTCTGGTGCTGGGCCAGAGCGGAGCAGTCGCTGCACCTCCGGCCGCACTCCGCGCACTGGAAGGGGCTGGGCAGGAGGCTGCCCTGGCACACGGGCGAGGCCTTCCCCCCGTGGATCCGGCGGTGTGTGCTGAGCGCCGAGCTCTGGCTGAAGCCCTTCCCGCACACGGGGCACTTGTAGGGCCTCTCACCCGTGTGCGTCCGCACGTGGGTCACCAGCGAGGAGCTCTGCCGGAAGGTCTTCCCACACTCCGTGCACCTGTAGGGTTTCTCTCCCGTGTGAATCCTCTGATGCCGAATGATGGCTGAGCTGTCCCGGAAATGCTTCCCGCACTCCTGGCACTTGTGGGGCTTCTCTCCGGTGTGGACCCTGCGATGGATGATCAGGGAGGAGCGGTCGCTGAAGCTTTTCTCACACCGCGGGCAATTAAAGGGTTTCTCACCCTTGTGGCTTCGCCGGTGGACAACGAGGTGCGACTTCTGGCTGAAGCTCTTCCCGCATTCGTTGCACAGGTAGCGTCTCTCTCCCGTGTGGGTGCGCTGGTGCCTGATCACATTTGACCTCTGGCTGAAGGTCTTCTGGCACTGGCTGCACTGGTAGGGCTTCTCCCCTGTGTGGATCCGCCGGTGTTTGATCAGGTCCGAATTGCGCGTAAAACTCTTCCCGCATTCGGAGCAGCCGAAGGGCTTCTCTGCCAGGTGGATCCTCTGGTGCTGGCTCAGGTATGAACTCCGGCTGAAGCTCTTCCCACACTCGGGACACTTGTAGCTTTTCTCCCCCACCTGCTGAATCCAAACAGCACCATTCCCACACATGGGCAGGTCTGGCTCGTCGCCAGCAAGGACAGCCTTGCTGATGTGGGCTTTACCACTCTCCTTGCACTCCCAGACTTCCATCCCATAAGGAGGTGCCACTCCCTGTCTTTTTGGAAAACATGTCTCCATCTCACTTTCTATTTCCAGCTCCTGCTTGTGGTCCTGTCTTTGATCAGCCTGCTGGAGGGAATCTCCTGTGAGCTTCTTGGAGGGGAACAGATGGAGTTCAGCTCTCATTGAACTTTCCTGATGAAGTTCCTGATGAAGGCTGCCCTTCTGCATGTCACCCATGGTCCTGTCACCTGCTGGAGTGAACAGAGGAACTAGCAATGAGTAAGTCCCTGCTTTCTCTGGGGGGGAAGTCCAGACAGGGAGACCACCAAGACCTGCTGCACGTCAGCCACCATGAGATGACAGCACAGGATACAGCCCCTTGGTTATCTTCTCAGGGCACATGGAGACTGAGGTGAGTGGGAAGGGAATGTGACTCAAGGATGGGAGGCCACTGGGGCCCAGTTTGCAAAGGGGATCCTCTGTCAAAGTTACAGCCCTATAGGGCAAGACACGTCACTTGCCTGCCTTCAAAGCTCCCATGTCTGGCAAGGTTAGAGGAACATCATGACTGCTTCCCTTAATAACTCCCACTGCAGCTGCTTCTCCTCCTGCTGCCTGTGAATCACTGCTCTTCAGCCAGTATTCCCATACTTGATCAGAAAAGAAATCAGCCAACACCACAGAAACATTCAACCCTACCCAGAAGACTATTTCCTTTCTTCCTTCCAGTCATAGCCCTTTTCCTTAAAGAGAAAGCTCTGCAGCAAATTGTATCTAGATTTTGTCTACAGAACAGATAGACAACTGAGTGGAATGATAAACTGTCTTATTAACCTTTAGACTGAAACATTTGGAGGCTCCTGGTTTTTCATGGGTTATACTTATTTGGAGACACACCTTGGAAATTCACGCTGGAGTGTGAGGTAGGATGAAATGGACAGCACTGCTTACAGACTAAGCATAATTCTGTCACATAGAATAGGAGGTGATGCAGCAGATTAAACCCCTCAGGTTTTGTTTCAGCTGATCTGCAGATTTTGGAAGACACCACTACACTGGTTAAACCAATCCCCAAAGTTTTGTTTACAACACTCAGGGCTGAAAAACATTTGTGGTACAAACAAAGGTACTCAAAAGCACCTCAAAGCAGAAAACTGACCCAAATATTGTCAAATATTATCAGCATGAAAATAAGAAAAAGCCACACTTTGGTTTATGTCTTTTAGCATTATGAGTATATTCTTTGCTGAAAAATACACAGGATTGATTTCATTTTGGACAGTGTCTTTTTGAAAGGGTATTAAATATCCTAGGACTGTGTTTCATCTTTGCTATACTCTGCCTACACATCTTCATGGAAGCAGAATCTATTTACTGAGGGAGCAGAAGAGGCAGGGTGAGTGTGGGGTGTGCAGCATGGTACACCCCAAATTTTCAGCATTCAGTTCTTTCCTTCCCAGACATAATCCATGCAATTTCTCACCTTGTGAACAGTCTTTCTACTGGCTCAGTGTTAGGCTGCTTCTGGTCAAAAACCTGCTTCTCTTCATTTAAAGCCAAGCTGGGGACTGCAGGTCCTGATGAGAGGAAGGAAAACAGACATAATAAATACCTGTCACAGTGAGATTACAGGAGGATAAGTATTTAGGAGCTGAAAGTAACCTAGACCATAGGAAAATGATGCCCAGAAACATGACTTAGGGTCACTGTCACATGCCATGCACAGTGTGACACCACTGTTCAGGTCCAATAACCAGGGCCAGCTCAGGTAGCACACACAAGTCAACCACAAGTCCAGAGAGCTGCCTGACAGCTCACTGCCTTCCCACAGGTGTCTGGATGCTCTTCCTGCTGCACTTGAAACATGCCTCCTGACAGAGTTTTGTGTAAGAAAAGTATCGATTCCTCAAATCATTTTCTCTCCATCACCTTTCTTCCTAGTGTTTTCTGCCATAGTCTAGAGCCCTGTTTAGTGCTTTGTGGATCCAGTCTTAATGGGTCAGCCAAGCACACACAGATTTGGGCAAGAGACAAGACTTTGATCTGCTCACACATTATTATCAGCAGCAGCCCAAAGGCAGAATTTCCTGTCTGATGCTCCAGAAAAATGGCTGTTTGACTACCTCCTTCCAGAGGGATTTCACAGGGCTGGCAGTGAGCAGGAAGAGAGAGTCACACACACCTGTTCATGCACAAACACTGCCTGGGGGAGGGGGCAGCAGGGAGGAAGGAGGAGCAGCAGAGGATGGAGTGTTTGGAACACAGGTGTCTGTGACATCAGTGGCAAAGCAGCAGAGGTGACACCTCCAGCAGTGCAAGAGGGCCCCAACTGTCACAGGCACTGCTCCCAGTACCATGATGGCCTTGTGGGCTTATCTGGCTTTGTCTGGTGAGTAGGAAATGTCTCTCCTCCAAACCCAGTTGTGAGGAAGGGCAGCTGACCCAGGTGCTCTACACCCTCCCCACAGCTCCTCAGCTTGGGCAGTTTGGAGGCAAAAGGAAAGGATGAAGCACCCTCCAATGCCTCAGGTGCAAAGATCCCAGGGCTTATAATTTTGGCAATTTTCACCACTGGAGTTGGTATTTTATTCATCAAGGAAGGCCACAGAGCAACCTAAGAGTCAGGCACAAATCAGACGCAGTGGGCACAGGCTGGAGCAGAGGTGGAGACTGGAAATGCCATGACAGGGACAGCTGGGTGCATTAAACCAGACACGAGCACTAAGGCACAGGTCTGGAGTTAAACCACAAAGCTAAGAGGCAAGAGTTGGCCTAGCAAAGCAACAGGGGAAGCAGGAGAAAGAAGTCTGAGAAAGGACTTTGGTTGAAGACCTATTTAGCCAGAGGAAGAGAATTTTCAGAGGCTAAAAATCTTGGAAGGAAACAGTCTACTAGCTCCAGCCCTGACAACAGAGCAATATTCTCAGTTTCAGCCATGATTTCCAAGACATTTCTCCCAGTTCAAGATTAGAATCTCCAGAGCTCTGGTGAAGGTCCCTCAGCCATTTACTGTCACTGTTTCATCATGGGCGAAGCAAGTTTTCCACAGGTCTGGACCTTCCATCTGTAGCTTGCTAATGCATTCTCCATGTGCTGGGTCCTGCACCCAGAAAAGGCAACAGAGATGTGGATTCAGCCCTCTAGCTCCTCCGAACATGCTGTGGTTAGCACTTCCTTCTCCCTCTGACTCCCTGCACTCTATTTTCCACCAGTGCTCTTGGGCTGGGGCTGCATGGCCGGCCCTCGGGGCACGAAGGCACATCAGCCAGGAACACCACTCTCTGACCAGGAATACCATCAGTTCTTCATGTTCCTGAAGATCACCATCCAAGCCAGAACTGTCTGCCAACTTCGTGAGCTGTACGGCTGCACGAACTCACTGGTCCAGAGACTGGATGAGTATGAAAACCATGGAGTCATCCCTCCAGGTAAAGCCAAGGGCAGGCAGTTGGATGGGAGTCCTGCATGGCCCTGATCACTGGGAGAAGAAACACTCAGGATCTGGGGAGGAGAAGGGGTGGGGGAGAAGGGTGGGTAGCAATCCTGCAGTGAGGAGAAGGCATGTGCTCATGGGCATCCTCTCTCACATTTGACTGGATCCACATACAGCCCTAGGACCAGCCTCCTCTCACCCACTGGGTCATGAAGATGACCAAGAAGCAGTGGAGTTTCTCAAAAGGGGTTTTCATGGAGTGCTGTGACTCCACAGGGAGGTCATTGCTAAGGGGGATGCCAGCACTGGAGTCCATCACTGGGTCTGTGTCTTTATTTGCCTCTTTGTAGGGCCCATATGCTCCGAACAGCCAGAAAATACTTTCTTCCACAACTTCTGCACCTTTTCTCTTTATCGCTGTATTATGAAAAAGTATTTCCTTAAGGTGAGTTATTTAGCTATTTCCTGAAGATTATGGTATGCTCTGGGTAATTAATAGGCAAAAGAGAGAGTCCTGAATGTAAGTAGGAAAACAGAAAGCTAAAAGACAGGGAAGACAGAAGAGAGCCATGAGCAGCCCACCTTCCAGGGGCCCTAACACCAAGATGATGAGCTAACACAGATGGCACCTGCAGCCACTTGCCAAAAAGGAAACTTTGCAAAGGAATTCTTCAATAAAATGAACCTTTGATGACTACCTCAGCCCTCATTTCCAACCAAGTTGAGACAATCTAGGTTTCTCCAGAAGAAAGGGGGCTACATGTAGGCTAGAAGAAGAGAGTAAACAGAACTGTGAGTCCCAATAAGGATTTATGGGGAAACTTGACAAGGAAAGGATATGAAGGTTTATTTTGCTTTCCTGGGCTCATCTTAGTAGGAAATGGAAAAGATGAGATTGTGCAGTGAGAGCTAAACCCACAGAACAGGGCTGCGCATTGGTGCCTGCTCCTAAGGCTCTCCAGAGGAACGTTTTCTCCTCCACAGAGGATTGCGTGCCCAGGACACAACAGAACCAAGCAGCAGAGCCAAACAGACACCACCATCATCACAAGCAGTGATGCCATGTCATCCAGCAGCTCTGGTCCCCAGCCAGTCCTCCCCATGTCCTCCACTGCTGGCTCTGGACCTGGCACAGAGGCAGCTGTGATCCCCACCTCCTTAGCCGTGAGCACACAACCAAATCCTTCCGGCCCACAAGCCACTGAGGTGACAGCCAGCGACCAGCAGCAAGGCCACCTGCCCAACAGTGACATTGAGGATCTCCTCCTGAGGATACTGGACAAACAGGTGCTGACTTCACTGCAGACAATGAAGTTATTGACATCCCTTGGGAAGACAGTGCGGGAGGAAGACTTGCGGAGGGCTGCCACGAGCCTGCTGGTGGCCCTGAACAATGCAAATGTGTCTTGGTCACCAACTAACTGATACAGCTCAACAGTGTGGTAAACACAGGGGAAAAGCCATCTCTTCCAAGTGCATGGGGAAACAGCCATGGGAATGCTATTGCTCAGGATTCAAAGAAAAAGATGGTATCCTCTTGGAAGTAAATGTATTGAAAAGATACCATTCTCTCCTGTAAAAACTGTTTGCTCACCATTATTGGTGTTTGTTTGTCATTCAAGGGGTGTCATGGGAGAATGCTGGCTTTTCGTCATTAAATGTAGATGCTCGTGCTGAAAAGCATTAAGAGAAGAACCTTCTTTGGAAACATAAGTGTGAATATACACACACAAAGATATACAAGGGGTGCTCTGCAAGTGCAGGAAGGCCTTACCCTGCAAGGGAACTGCTGGTCCAGTGCTCTCCTTTTATTGGGGTTTGCACATAGTTGATGTCAGCTTCTAAAATGTTGTTATTAAACTCACAGGATAAATATTCATATTGAGAGCCTTCTCTTGTCTCTCACAAAAAATCAGAGCTGATTTATAGGAACTTTGGCTGAAGTGCTGTTTCTTTTCTAAACACTGAACATGCCTGTAAGTAAAACTGTGTGAAGCCATCTGGAGTCTGCACTTGCTGCTAAAAGAACCAGCTCTGGTTCTCTGAATTGCCACTCAGAAGAAGATGTTGTCACCTTAAACTCAGTCTAAGGTCTAAGTGGTTTTGGCTTTCAGGAGACCACCACTGAAGTGAGAATCCCCTATTCACCCTTCCTTCTGCAGGCTTTCTTGTTATCTATTCCACCAAGGGTTGTGAGGAGAAAGAGGTCAAAGGCAGCTCTCTCAATGATGCACAACACCAAGCAACATCCCCATGGAGATGGTCTGGGATGCTGGTTCCCTTGACACTGCTAAGTGACACCAGCACAGCTGAGGGAAATACAGGCTCTGTGTCTATCCATAGAGTGAAGTCCTTAGAAAGGAGGTATCAAAATCACAGGTCCTCCATTGTCCTAGGAACTGTAACCTTTCCCAAAGCCTTAGGCAGTTCACAGGTGGGAAATGTGCAAGCCCTGGAACAGTCGCTAGCAGGTAGGATCCCTAACACAGTGCACACTCACTCCAGCACACCAGCTCGTTCTTTTCTCCCTGGAAGGTGCCCAAGGCACAGCTTGTGCCCCCATTGCCCATTGCCCAGGCAATGCCAGCTTCCCCAGCTCCAGCAGCGGGGGCACTTCTGGCAGCAGCCTTTGCTTGCCACCCCCACCCTCGGGGCTTGGCTGGCAGCCACGAGCAGATCGCTGGACATTTCCCACTCGGCCGCTCCTGCCAGGCCCTGCCGCATCCCTGGGCCATCCTCCCGCCGGGGCTGCGCGCCGGGAGCGCCGCTCCCGCACAGCCGCGCCTGGGCTCGGTCCCCCGCACCTACCGAGGCCGGCCCCGCTCTCCCGGCACTGCAGCGGCTCGTCCGGCGCCGCCCTGCTTTGGTTAAGGAGAAGCCGCGTCCCCCGGGGACTCGCCGGCAGCGGGGCCGGGGCGCTGCTCCGGTTCGGGCGCGGCCCCAGCGCCGCCGGGGCTGGGATGGGATACGGATGGGATGGGGATGGGATGGGATGGGGATGGCGGCGCTGCTGCTGCCCCGTGCTTTGCGCGGAGCCGCCCCCGGGAGGGAGGGACCAGCTCGGCCGAGGGGTAGCGCGGATCCACCCCCGGGTCCCCGGAGCGCCTGGCCGGGAGGTGCGCGTCCTGTTCGGTACCGGGGGCTCTCGACAGGTGGGAGCATCATACCTGCACAGAGCGCCCGGCTGGGCTTCCAGCGATCCTTGCTTTCAATCATAATTTATAAAACTGTTGCTCTTCTCTCCCTAAACCCCAAAACCGTAAAGCCAAACCTTCAGAATGTAAAAAGCAAAATGTTTTCCTTGGGAGATGTATGGGAGGCAGGAAGAGTGATGACTGGGACGTGCCTGTAGGCTCTCTCCATATCCTGCACAGTTTGGTGTCACCAGAACCCAGTGCTGACCTGTTTCCTTCTGCATGTGAGTGGTGACTTTGGGGTCCATAATGTGAGTGCTTCTGCCTCCACTCGTGTCCATGTGTGGGGGAAGCTGAAAAAAACCAACATTTTATTCAAAAGCAGTGTAAATACTTACCTACGTGGCACTTGAGGGACCCTCAAGTGACAGCATGAGCCCCAAAACCACTATTAAGGGAACAGAAGCGGCAGCCAGTGGAAAAGGAAGGGCAGGGATGGGGTAAAAGATTAGATGGAGGGAGAATGTGGTCCAGGTAGACACTAGAGAAGAAGATGCAGCTCTCCTAGGAAACAATAAGCAGATGAAAACAGAGGGGCCAGGAGCATTGTTTTTGCTGCCTGATGTACTTTGTTAAAACCAGGACCACATCTAATATTTGCAAAGATTAGTCCAGACCTTCCTGTTCCCACAGCATCGCTGGTCACTGCTTGTTCAGATATCTGATTTCTGAGTCCTTTGTGTTGAACAGCGATAAGCTGATCAGCTTTAAGGACTAAGCAGTTTTATATGCCTCACATTATTATTCCAGTGTGAATAACCACATTTTACTACTCAAACCCATCCCATTTAGGCACAAAAATCCCCACTGATGTGATTGAATGTGTTCCAAGAAAGGGCAGGAAAGGATACCACCTCAATCAAATAATTTTACTGTTCAGAAAGTGACTGTTTAATTATGTTCCAGTCTTAGGATTTCCCTTCATAATATCCAGGGTAGCTGCACTTCCCCTGGCCTGAATACCTGCTGTTATTTGATTCTCTAGCAGACATGTTGGTGACTATCTACATCTCTGATCTGATAAAAATTTAGCTACTAACCTGCACCTTTCAGTTTCTAGCCTCTTATCTGAGCAGAAAAACTCCATTAGGGTTAGTATTGTCCTGAAGAAAGGTTATTTTAAGAGTTTAAAAAATCTAAATCAATAGCAGGAATCAAATTCAGAAACTGCAGCTTTGATGTGGAAGAGAGAGAGAATATGGTGACATATGTTTCTCAGGCAACATTCCACATTGCTGGAGTTTTAAGAGCTATTGTTAGATAGGATGGATAACCTCTCTAAATAAATGCTTATATTGTTATACACATATGCATGTCTTATGTGTTAAAACAACATCTTTTGCTGACAGAGTCAGTATCACCATTCATAATCCATCCTTGTCTTTTAATCCTCACTACCACTGAGACAACACAAGCCTCACAGACATTTAGTCTCTCCTACAAAAGAAAGGTGCTCACCAAGCAAGTGGTAATCAGGACAGTCTCCTAACCACGTTGCTCTATCCTCATTCCTGTGAATATGCCCTTGGCCAAAGGCAACATTTCTAGTGCAGTGGCCAATGGCCTCTCCATGTTTGATGCTGTGGATTGCTTGAAGCTTACAGTTATGCTGAAGGCTCTTGGATGTGGTTATTCCTTTTTGATATAACAAGACCACTTTCTCTGGAAGACACATTTGTTTTGGTAAATGAACACAAATTCTATTACTCTCCTCTGGGGTGTTCTACACAACTGTGCTGGATTTGGCTAGGGAAGGATTAATTTCCTTCACAGTGGCTGGTATGGGGCTGTGTTTTGGATTTGTGCTGAACACAGGGTTGATAATACAGAGATGTTT
>JANRMJ010000077.1:64418647-64431831 GCA_025584955.1 Alethe diademata | reverse complement strand
CTGGAACCAGCACCCCTAACCCAAACCCAGCGTTCAGCGCTACCGCTCCCCCTGCTGCCGGCTCCCACCCCAGGCCAAGGCCGGGACCCCCGCTCGGTCCCGCTCGCCCCGCTCACCCGCGGCCAGAGCAGCGGCGGCGCGCACGGGTGACGTGAGCGCCGGGACGGGCGGCACTGGAGCGATCCTCCTCCTCCTCCTCCTCCTCCTCCTCTTGCTCCCTCTGCTGGCTGTTCCCCTGTTCCAGTTATGTGCAGACGGACAGCCCTGGCATCGCCACCAGTCCTTTATTAGAAGACTTCTCATGCCGTCTTTCAGTGTACTTCTTTTCTTACAACCCTGACTCCTCTTCTTGCAGGGAGCTCCGCATAGCTCTGACTCCTTCTCTCTGTTCTGCATGACCAGCTAAACCCCAGCCTTTCCCTTACCCGGCTACCCAGCCCTGTCTGTCCCTTGCACAACCACATAGCCCTTTCTTCCACACAACACCAACACCACACAACACCAACACCAACACCAACACCAACACCAACACAACACCAACACCAACACCAACACCAACACAACACCAACACCAACACCACGCAACACCAACACAACACCAACACCAACACCAACACCAACACAACACCAACACAACGCAACGCAACACAACACAACACAACACAACACAACACAACACAACACAACACAACACAACCAGCAGCCTCCATCCCAAACCACGGGACACGCTCAAACTCCAACTCGACCTGCAGCGAACTAGCCCACTCTTTTATAACGCCCAAACTCATTGGGCAGGCAAGGCTGTTCCCACTCCTCAGTAGTCAGTACAGTTGTAATTTATTGGGAGAGATTGCCTTTTGCACTATCCTTACAAACCATCTTCCCGCACTGCCATACCCCGCACTCAGTGGCGGCTCATTGGGTGCTGTCCGTGCGGTCATGGAGTCACAGAATTACCGAACATCCTGAGCTGGAATCACAGAACATCCCGAGCTGGAATCACAGAATATCCCGAGTTGGAATCACAGCATATCCTGCGTTGGAATCACAGCATATCCTGAGTTAGATGTGACCCGCAAGGGCCATCGTGTCCAGCCCTCTGCACAGTACAATCCGAAATGTCACACGCCATAAAAGGGTCACACCTGCTAGCATCAAGAACAATCTCGTTGTGGCTCTTTGGTTTCCCTCCCTGTTGTAAGCAGCTTTGGAGTTACAGGCTTAATCTAATAATGAAATGAGAAAAGTGGTTATCCTCATTAAAAGCTGATGGCAAGTCTGCATAGAGCCTTATTCTTCTGTGTAAAATGTCCACAGTGACCCGTCCAGTCAGCAGTCTCACTCCATAAGAACTCCATGTGTTCAGGTTAATAAAACGGAGCTGGTTTTACCCTTGGGAGAAGGCTTGAGTTTGCATAAAGAGCTGAAGGCCGGGTATCTTCACTCATGGTCTTGACCAGGCTGCAAACTAGGACAAATGTCAAAATCTATTTTTGTGAAAGGACATGAAAGGGAGAGTTTGGGAGCCACAAATATTATTCACTGTGTTTCCAAACCACTTTGAGAGATTGTTTCTTTACTCCTCAAATTCAGGGCGTGTCTCCTGTGCTGCTTGTCAGCCCTTACCCTCATAACTTTTGCTTCCCTCCTGCTGCTTCTCTTCAAAGATGGTTATTCAGCTGCATAAATATATCTGCCTGGGCAAATTTACCTGTGCAATCTCAGTCTTTCAGCACAAGTGTTCTCGTGGGCTCTCAGTACTGGTGAAGGTGGTAAGTTGGTCACTCACCTTCCTGCCCCAAACCTGGAGTGGCATGTGTGCCCAGGGGAGCCCCTGAGATGTGGGCATGGGCACCTGACCCTGCTGTGCTTCCCCTGGCAGCCCTCTGGCCACTGCCAATCTCACTAGACATGAGCTTTCCCAGCGCTTGATTTATGCTAATTTTTAATCAGTGCCAGGAGGTGCTAAATCAGACTCTGTGCAAACATCTGAGTAAATGACAATTATGTGATTGCATTTATATGCCAAACGTGTAATGCCATAGAAGGAGGAAATTTGGTTTGTCTGGCTCGTCCTGTTTTCTAGAAGAACAGATTCTGTCAAGCATTGAACAAATTGTTATTCTGTCGTCCTTCCTTGATTAATTTTCTGTCACCTTTTCCATGCCTGTCACAGGCAGAGCAGCCTCATGGCCTGGGCAACCCTGTCCCCTTTCTTGTCCTTTTTGAATATTGGCATGATCCTCTAATTTCTTTGTATTTCTGATCTAGTGGAAGGTGTCCCTGCCCATGGCAGGGATGGGTTGGAACTAGATAATATTTAAGGTCCCTTCTGACTCAAGCTTTAGTATGATTCTGTGATTATTAAGAATTAACATTCATGGAATTTCTTAGGCCAGTTGTTTAAACGTTGTCATTTAAATGTTCTCTAGATATCCCTATTTTAAAATGTTTGCTCTAGGAGATCTTGCCTACCATTTTCATCACTGACTAATGGATGGAAAAGTACTTCTTTTTTCTTATTTTTTTCTCCTGCAAGATAAGAAGTGTCTCTTCCTTAATATTTCTAAGGAGGAAATGGAGGTTTTTAGCATTCCCGCCACTTCTGTGCTATTTTACCATCTCTAGACATATACATCAGCTTTGTTACACCCCTCATTTTACTGTCTGTGGTCACACTATTTATGCTTTTTCTGTAGTCTTTGTTGTTGTATTCATAGAACATTTTTTCCTATATTTTGCCTTTTGAAGCTGTTCTATACCATGCTTTTAACTTCTGAGTGTTCCTTCACCCTGCTGCTGAGACAAAGTTGTCCTTCAGCCAAAATTGGCCATTTTGTTAATTAAGCAATCATGACTTTATGGAGTAAGATCATAAGTATTCTCATTTACATTTCTATCTCTATTTTTGAATCGCAATTTTCTCATCATTTCTCCCATCTTGATGGAGAAGGTCTTTCTGACACATCTCTGTGTGTGTGTGAGAGAGAGAGAGAGAGAGGGGGCAGGGGGAGAGAGAAAGACAATTTCCCTGACTGGGACTGTCCTTTGTCCTTGTTAAAACAACTGTCCTTGCTATAACCAAATTATGATTGCTGGCTCCTAAACAACCACTCCTTTTTTGTTCCATGATCAAGTTGTTTAAACATAATGTGTTCAAAAATACTTCTTCCATGCAGACTGGAATAACTTCTGTCATAGAAAATAAGTTTTTGTAAAGTGTAATGAGATGTGGCTATTTGGGCTTTTTCCTCACACAGCTTCAAACTGAGCACACTTCTGGTACCTTGGAGGGATAAGCAGCCTGATTCTCTGCAGGCATCCCCACTCCATTTCACCTCTCCTCAACAGGGTTAGCTGGAACAAGTTACTGTCTCTGCATCTCTAAAATAATGATGGTGGTTTCATTTGTACTCTTACCTTTTCAAACTTCAAATTTCTTTATTTATGTTAAAGGATTGAGGCAAAGTATTTTAATATTCCATTCTGGTAAATCATCCTGCCTGATTCAGTAGTTACATCGGTTCAATCTCTTTCCTTCTCATCAATGAAAATATTTAACTTACATGTGACCCACACTCTGAAAACTGGCAAAAACATCTTCCTCTTTCCCTCAAAATATTTTTGCTGCCTATACCAGAATGGCGTTTTTGGTGTGGTGGATGCACAAATATGAAAATGTCTAAATTAGTGACATTTTTCTGCTTTTGCTTAGTTGTTTCTGCTGTCAACCATTACTATTATTATTATTATTATTAAATCAAAGTAAAAATGTGCACTTACAAGAGCCAATTTATGTCACTAGAGCCCTGTTGTTGCTGTGGTTATGAGGAGAATTGCTTGCAGAGCACCCAGCTGGGGTTAGCGTGCCAGTAAGGCAGCATACACATATTCAGGATGGAAAATCACATCAGTCACATCAGTCAACAAAACAACAACTCAACACATCTGCACATTTGCAGAGACAGACAATGATCTGGTTTGCAATCCATGGACCCAAAAACTCTTGCTTGCCTTATCTGGCACACTGTCTCCCTATATTCTGTCAGGGAATGTAAACTCAACATCCCCACTCCGTGGTCTTCACAGTCCAAGTGACACTTGACATGCTAAGGGAATGGAAGGATGCAGCAGAGACTGACTGTAGGAATGGATGGGTCTGTGATGAGCTGAATTCCATGGGCATGTCGTTAGGTCCTTCTGAGCTTTTTGTTGCTTGCAGAGTGAAGTGCTTGGATTTGTCAGCAATTATTTACACGAAAATCAGTGGGAGATGGGTGAGTGTAAAAGCTGAAAGCACTAGAAAAGTATAGGAGAATAGTTTGTAGGTATAGTACAGAAGGCAATTTTCCTCAATGAGTTACAGCTGTACTGATTACCAAGGAGTGGAAACATCTGTGCCTGCCCAATGGGGATGGGTGTTATAAAAAAGTGGGCCAGGGAATTGGGAGTCTTTTGGAGTTGGAGCTTGAGATCCAGAGTGTGCTGCAGTTTGGGATGGAGTCTGCTGGCTGTGCTGTGAGGGGACATGTGGCTGTGCAAGGGACAGAGAAGGTAAGAAGATGCTGTGTGAGGGACAGACAGGGTTGGGTGGCTGGGAAAGGGACAGGTTGATGTTAGCCTGTCATGCAGAAGGAAGAAGGAAACTTGCAGAGAGGAGTCAATGCTGTGTGGGGCAGCTAATGAGGAAAGGAGTCAGAGTTGCTTGAGAGAAGGCAAAAAGTTCTTAATAAAGGACTGGTGTTAGTCTAGTCTGCCTTAACACAATTATTACAGAAAGGAGTTAAAAGAGAGTGAGTTGGCATGGGGTGGAAGACAACATGGGCATTCTCTGTACAGGGACTTTGTGGAGGAAAGAAATGAAGAGAATGGAGAGACGTTGATGTAACACATGCAAAGCAGCAAAAAAAAAAAGGGGGAAAGACTTCATGATAATGTACAGTAAAGACCTTTTTACAAATTGTTGACAGTAATTTTTGTCTGGAGTTACATGGTTTGATGAAGAGCAATCTGGAATTGTTTATCTAGTTAATTAATCTTGTGCATGTGTTTTAGTTAAAACTAAATGATCGCTTTAGAGCAAAATTTGGATGAGATGCAACACTTGATCCATTGTTTGTTCTGAGAAGGCCAAGGTATACCCAGAAAGAAAAAAAAAAAAAGGCATGGTGATAGTTTGCTCGTTGGTGCTTGTGTGTTGATATTTAGAGGAAAGAAGAGTCAGAACTTGTATCATTTGATCTTGGAAATGTGGCATTTGAGCAGTACCTGTATGACAGAGTGATCAACTTCACTCTTAAGTCTAATGCTCAGAACTATTATGCTGTAACATGATTCTAATGTTTTCTTGTTATAATTACTGACATAAGGGAATAAAATCATCTGAGTTAGTAGAAGGATCCTCTGAGCTTTTGATAAAACTGCCTTGGCTACATATGTGTTTAGAAATCATTTGTTATTTGTTATGTGTTTGTGATTAATTGGCAATCTTCAACTGTATTTTGTTGCACAGTGATTCGTGCTGAGCTATGGAGACATCTGAATTGCAAATCCCTCTGAAGAGAATGTGTAGTTTTAAGAGACTGACAGACTTTGGGTGGGCATTTGAAGCGTATTTTGACTTTAAAGTAACTCATCAAACTCATGCCAGAGTGGAATTCACGAAGATGTCACTATTAAGTACTGCTGCTCTAGCTATCTAGCACTGGGAACACTTGGGAGGGAGATGCAGCATAAGAGGAGAACAAATTATTTTTCAAAGCCAGTTGGCATCTTGAG
The DNA here is from genome assembly GCA_025584955.1 of Alethe diademata. Lineage (NCBI taxonomy): Eukaryota > Metazoa > Chordata > Aves > Passeriformes > Muscicapidae > Alethe > Alethe diademata. The sequence continues at coordinate 64,426,053 of JANRMJ010000077.1, read as the reverse complement.
TCTGTTGCTTTCCCCAACAGCTGAGCTGTTGAGGCAGCCTTCCCTCTTCCTGGGAAAGAGAGCCAGTGCTGATTGTCTTGTGCAGTGCCCAAATGATGTCTGAAATGATATTGGCAGTTGTGCAGGAGAACTGTGACATCCATTTTTAATGGCAGATCAGCTGTCCGGCACAGCACTGCACAAAGCTGAACAGGCAGAGGATGCTGTGGATCTCCACACACCTCCATGTTTGTCATTTACACTGCAAATTTACACATTTGTAGTTCAACAATGTCAGAATAAATGGTCAGTGATGGATTTTAATGAAGTACTTCAGACTGAAGAGAAGGGGTATTTCTAAGTGGTTAGATGAAGGGTTTGGCATCTTGGGGTTTGTTTGTTGTTGTTTGTTGTTTGTTTTGTTTTTGGTGGGTTTTTTTTTCAGCTCCTTTGCTAACTCACTGGATGACCTTAAGCAAGTTAATTAACCTATCTGCCATTTCATCCCTCTCTAAACTGGTGAATATAATGTCTGCTTCAGAAATGGGTTGTGAAGATTAATTGATTCTTAGAAAATGCTTCAACTTCCCTTTGTGTAAAACCTACTACAGAAGTGTTGTTTTTATTTTACTAACAACATGCAGGTAATACTTTCAAAGGCAACAGTAACAAATACACTTTTTTTTGGCTGGAACAGAGGACTGCAGAGGGGAGGAAAAAATATTAAAATGGCAATCAGCAAAAGAGAAGAAATAATGGAGACATCTGGCTCACTGCTGATAAAAGCCCTTGCAGTTTCTCTTCCATCATTTCTTGCAACACTCATCTGAAAGGACCTCCACTAAGCCTTCAAATGGGGTCAAAAATCTGTTCATCCCTAATTCTGTTTGACCAAGTGTGAAAACAGTGTGAATAAAAATGTTCCAGCAATAGAATTTTCAGGAATACATCCATCTCTTAAACATAAAATCCAAGGAGATTAGTTGGGTCAGTTTGAGTTCACATTTCTGTTTCTTCAAGCTGAACTCCTTTCAAGATACTGTCTTGAATCTAGACCTCTTGGATTTATGAGCTGGTGGTTCCCCTGAGTATCAGCAGATTTTGATTTTGTATATTGCTTTTGACCTCTGGTACATTTCAATGCAGATTTCTTTCTGTGTTTTCCTGGTTTAGGTGCCTTCTTGTCTTAGCATATCTTGACCAGTGCTGATCACAGGATACATGGTTAGGACTCTGGGAGCCACTTTGGCTGCCTTGATTTGTAAGTCAGCAGATTTTTCCAAGATCTGGCTGGATTCCCAGGTACCCATTCGTTTCAGTAGTACTCTTTGTAGACCTGAACATCATTGATCAACCTTTCCCTCTCACAGAGTCTTTTGAAGGCAAAGTTATGGAAACAAAAAATCATTTTGGTTTTAGTCTGGAGTTCTTTGCTGAAGTCCTGGTGGATGACGTGAAGCTGCTGTTAGTTCTGGAACTAGAGCTGCTCTGCTGAATTTGCCTCTCTAGAGACTCATAATCAATCCTGCATGCACTTCTCAGCCTCAGTTGTTTCAGCCGATATAAGCTTTCTGCAGAGGCTTTTTTTTGGTTCAGTTCTTTCTCTCTGACCTTGCTAGTATCCAGGCAGACTAAGTTGTGCCCCTATACATGCCTTCTTGATCTTGTTCCATTTTTCCTAAGAAAAATTCCTCCTTCAGATTATATGTCTTTGAGTCCCAAATTTTGGTGGTGTTTTTTTTGTTTTGTTTTTTATATCTGTTTTTGGTCCTTGGGAAATTTTGTTCCTTTGTCTTGGAAACATTATTTCTCTGAAAACAAGTAACTTCTTGCAGGCCAATTTCTTTATCATGGGCAACCAGGGTCTGGTCACTGAAGCTTGGCACTCCCCATGGTTTCTTGTTTGGTGGGTACTTACTGGAGTCCTTTGCAGCAAAGGGGAATAAATGCTTGTCTTTCATGGCCCTGGAGTTCTCACTGGAACAACTTCGGAGTGCAAGGTGTAATTGTGCTATCACAGCTCTAAAGCTCGAGGTAGGGAAATGAACTGCACAAATGCGTGAACTCTGAATAACCAGGTGCTTTATTTTGATGTAAATATACTTTGATAATAAATGAAGTAAATGTGGAACTGTTGAAGATGGGACCATGCTTATATCTAAATAGAGAATTTATCATCTTAGATGTCAGCTGCTTTTATAGCAGAATACAATATATTTTTATACATCTTTTTAAAAAAATTATTTAAATGAATCTAGTCTGCTGGGACTTCACTGCCAAATAGAATAGATGTAGACTTAAGTCTTGCTTCTGAGTCTTGTTCCAAAACTGAGTGCTTTTAGACAATATAGTTTTTTTCCAAGCAGGTGCTGGTTTTTGTTTTGCTTGCTGGTTTTCTCTCCTGTTGCCTCTGTGATGAGTTTCTTTTGATGTATGATTTCTGATTTTTAATTCATCATTGTTCTTCTTTTGTGACTAAAAGAAGCAATGAATTTAATTGGTAACTGAGAGCCAGTCACAGGTGGGATACCCTTACTATGAAACGCCATTATCCATCTACAAAGGCTGTGGCATTGTCTTTCACTGAATTAGTTCACAAAACAGTGCTGATAGAAACTGTGTCTCAAAATCTCTCTGGGAATGAACAATGTATCCTGAAATGTGTCAGAAGTTTAGGGAAGGTTTTTCACTGTGTCTTGCTATGTCAGGGAAACTAACAGTACTGCAGATGCACCTTTTTATGAGGGTGCTTATATGAACTACATATTGCTGCAGTACAGGAAAACCAGAATTAATCAAGCTTTAATATATTGAAGATCAATGTGTTATATGTAGCTTTAAGAATAAGAGCCACTTCTTACCAAAAATATGCTTTTTTTTGGCAGACAGAGGTCTGGATTTTTGCTCTCAGTATTCTTTGGCCCTAATATCTAGTCTCTGCCATCCTGGATTCTTTTTGCTATTTCTATAAGAGTCACAGGATCTATGAATTTTAATGAAGCGCTATCTCCTGTTTTCAGCTGAGCCCAATGGTGGTGAGGCTGAGAGCCATCTTGCTTTGGTAGCTGGCTTTAGGCAGCAAGTGACCTTGCTGCACAACTGCATTCAGAGCAATGTCACCTTCCTCACTGCAGCAGGCAATGGGTTTTCCCTGTAGCAGGATTTTGGTAGGAGGCTGGGCTTGAAGCATCCAAAAAGTAAACAACAGGAAGCAGAGATGGGCTTGAATGAAACAGCAATCCTCATAGCAAGGCTTTTGGGGAAACAGGTCTGTTCGTGTGGGAGCCTGTCCAGCTCAGAGGAGAAGCTGTAGAATATGGAGATGTTGACTACCAAGCTGGCAAGACAGTAAGCAGGGCACAGTGGCTGCTGGGATCTCAGAGGGCAGCATATTGGAGCTGAATCTGTGCTTCTGAAAGCTGGGGCTAAGGTCTGTTTTCCGTTGTAGGGAGATGAATTTGAAAGAGCCTTGAGGGCTAAATATTATCCTTGTGCTTTAGCTGAGTTGTCTTCCAGCAGAACTTTCCCTTTCCATAGATGCATACACCTGTGCAGCTTAGGCATTTTCTTTTTCTTTAAAACTTTGTTTCTCCTCTGTTATTGGAAGCACTTGAATGTTTACCCAGGACTCTAGAGACAGGAATGACTTTCCTGAGTGTTTTAATTCAGAACTCAACATGTTAAATGTGTCACGTTTAGATCCTACCACATGGCTGAAAAAACTAAAGCTGTTTGCAATGCCTTCAGAGGTAAAGCATTATTTCCTAAGTGCTTCTGTAGTTCACCACAGTGCCCCTGGACCCTCAGGCTGTGTGGAGGCGGTGCAGGGGTTCAGGGGTAATGTTTTCAGTAGGCTGAGTTTGCCTACCTGGCCTTGTTTTCTGTGCCTTGCAGCTCTGCTAGACTTCAACTGCTTGGGCTGAGATTTTCCAAACATGATGTCCACACTGGGCAGTCTGGGCAAAGTTTTTTTTTAAATACTTTATCCTTTTTTTTTTTTGCCTGAGCTTAAAAGGTTTCCTGGAGATGTTCTCATCAGGAGTAGTGATTATCATGCATAGCCATGTCCACAGTGCAGCCTTAGGTTGTTAACAGTGATGTGGTTTTGACAGTTGACAGCTAAATAATGAAGAGTAAATTTTAATGGGAGGAAGCAATTTTAGTGAAAAACCAACAGCCTTTTGTTTTGTCTTTGGAAAAACAACATTATACTGTGGTTCTTTTTATCTGTGTACTGTCTTTTGCTATTCTCCATGTGAAGCTATTTAGTGTCAGCCATTCCCTCTGCTTTATTGAAAAATAAGATATAGGGCTTCTCATCTACCTGTTCTCCTGCCTTCTGCCCAGCAATTCATTTTGCTTTCTCCAAAACCAAATCTGTTCTTTTGATGCTATGCTCCATTCAGCTCCTGACCCCTGATCAATTCTGCCTCAGCTCCTCTGTGCTTCTCCTGTTCATCACTACCTCAGGTCAGTAAATGAAGACTCTAAGAAAAACACCAGAATAAATATTGCCCATGGAGTGCCATTCACTTGTGACTTGTGGTCACAAGAGGTAAAATGTATGATCACATCCTACTTTCTACCCAGATTCTGTTTTCATTCACAGTGGATGACAGATGAACCAGGACTCTGCATTCCTGTGACAGGGGATGTTTGGTGGACAGTTTGGAGGCTGAGTAGCGAGCCTAGCAGATGAGGACAGATAGCAAAAATCAGTCATGGACACTTGAATTGAGATTGAAAATTGGATTTTGTTTTGCCCTTTGTGAAATTTACTGTTATGAAGCTTAGTGACTCAAAAGAAGGCATTCTTTCCAACTTCTGTCCATGTGGTCCCTATTTTCTGTGTATCCAGTTACAGTCATCCATAACTAATTTGTGGAAATACTGCCCACTGTGCCTAGAGCAAAAGGGGCTGTGAGCTCTTCTCTGAGGAAGGAAGGTGGTAAATACTCTGGAAGTTTAGTTTCTAAGTGCCTTTATTAGAGTCCCCAAAATACACTGACATGTTTGAAAATACTGCCTTTTATCTCTGTCCCTCAGCAGGGAGCTGTGAAGATAAGTTCCTTGATGTTTATAAAAAAACCCCAGTCCTCCAACACTACAATTAGAGTACCACTATAGAAAAGCCCATGAGGAAATTAATCATTCTGTATGCACTGCAAGATCTGGATGCTCTGCAATAAATAGTACACATATCACACGTTGGATGATAAGGATAGAAGAAAATTTGAATAGTGTTCATTAAGTGAGCAACATTCATCCTTTGCACAATGAAAAAAAAAGGGAGACCCATGAAAACAAAAATCATTCTATTAAAGATTTTATCACAGTGTGTTTGCATGCTGGGCAAATTAATGCCTTGTAGGTGATCTTAAATCTGGTGTGCACTAACTTGCTTAACTTAGCAATCCAAACACTATTTTGTGTTTTTTCTAAATTTTTTTATTAGAGAGAGCAAAGCTAATCTCTTTGGGGAATTGCCAGTGGGGAGGGCAGAGGACATCCAGCTAGGTGCTGCTGTGTGCAGCTAGATATCAATGTGTGCACAGCTACACATGAGTGTGTAGACAGCTGTGTGCCTATTCTGTGTGTGTGGCTAGCCCATATTTATGCAGCTGGCTGATGCTTCCCTTTGGAAGGCTCTTTTTCTATTAAAAATAATAAATAGAAGGGATCTTGACAACTGGTTAACACCTGGGATTTAGATTACAAACTTTTGTAGGGTGTTTTGTGATTTAGGTCTTCCTTTTTAGAGCTTCTGCTTGGTTCTGAGTCATCTGAACACCCAAAATCTGTTTGAATGATGGGTCAAGTGTTTGTGGGAGTTATCACAAGATGTTTTCATAGTAGCATCTTTTATGGCTGTGTTATTAGAAGGGCTGACACGCTGAGGATTCACAGAGACTGGTATTCAAGGTGCACTGGAATGATAAAAGATATTAGTAGACATAATTTGTTATATCTGTGTTTGGTTTGATTACTGTCTTGTGTTTGAAATCTTGTAATTAGGGCAGCGAACTGCTTCCAGAGCTAGTACAGCTTCAGTTAAGAGAACACTAGGACGAGTTCATTTGACTTCAGTAGGTGATTCCAGGGAATGGGCAGCACCTTGACTTGCTCGATCCCCTCCCCCACTAGATGGCACTGAATTCTTTTTCTTTAAATGAAAAAAAAAAAAAAAAGACGAAGGAAGGAAAATATGGTGGAGGTCATTTTGATGTAGAAAAGACCCCAAAAAACCGAAACAAAAGACCTCCTACCCCCCAAAAAACCCGATGAAGAAAAGCAAATTGCAACCGGTTGTGATTTTTCTGTGCCCATTTACTCTGCCCTTCCTCCCTCCTAGCCCCAGACCCCACCTCTGTGTACCTTTTCACGGGCGCTCGCTTTGCTTTTGTGTCTGGAGCTCTCGGGAGAGACGGTGGGTGATGGTCGCTGGAGGATGCTCAGGAGAGAGGAGGCGATGCTGGGAGGGAGTGCAGAGGAGAGTGGCGCTGGCTGGAGGGTGTCCTAGCTGTGTCCTGGCTGGAGGATGCTTTCTGTAGCGAGCTCTAGCAGGCAGCGCCCGCCTCGTCACCAGCAATTGGCTCCGAACGCGCTCCCCGGGCTGCGCTCTTCTGTCCCATGCCTGCAGACATTTTCCCGTGTGCTCTGGCTTTGTCCCTGGATCACTGCAATCGTAACCCGCAGAGAGGAAAGCCTCAGCTTTCAATCCACCGCTGAAACTGCATTTTCACTCCCTGATTGATTCGAGACCCGTCAATTAGCTCCCTGTGCTGGCATCCCCGTTATTCACTGTCAGGAGCGGTTTCTGTATGTGCGTGGAGGGGTTGTGTTATTTTTAATTTTTTTTAATGTCTTTCTTCTAGCTTACATTCATCAGAAGATTGACAAGGATTGGTTTTTTCCCTCTGTAGTGAGGCGGAGGTGAGGTGGGAGGAAGAGAATTTAATAATGATCTGTTTGTTCTGAGAAAAGGCTGTCTGTAATAATCCCGGTTAGATACATAGGGAAGGTTCCTAATGCCTGCAGCAAGTAATATTGCCCCCACCCCAAAAAAAAGGAAATAATTATGGAGAAAAATGTTCAATTCCAAGAGTTAAAGAGGGGCTGAAATCCAACAATTTGTTAGTTATATGTTTAAGGTGACTTGCAGTAAGATACAGACTGTGTCTGATAAAGCTACAAAGGCAAGCAAAAAAAAAAAAAAGGCATAGAAACTACCACTGAAATGCTTTTTCAGAGAAAAAGATAAAACCTGGAACTGAATGTCAATGTTCTGCTTTCAAACCCATACTTAAGAATGAGAAGAGGGACAAAGTCTGGCTTCTCCAGGTACAAAAGTCCTGTCCCAAACTATCCTGCTGTCTTGGAGAGTAATGGGAAAACCTGGCACCTGGACCTCCCTGGGTCCAACCAAA
>JANRMJ010000077.1:64406560-64418547 GCA_025584955.1 Alethe diademata | reverse complement strand
GTCTTGGAGAGTAATGGGAAAACCTGGCACCTGGACCTCCCTGGGTCCAACCAAATCTCAGCTCTTTGGAATGTAATCCTAATGTTTAACAAGAAATAAATGTAGGTGTGAATCCATTATATGATTTTCCCATCCTCTCACGTATCTTTGGTCAGTATCATGAGAAAAAAACAGTTCTAGTAGCTGGGTCCTCTATTCTGCTCTTAGACAGAACTGGAGGACTGAGACTAAACTGGATGTTTAGACAAAAACCAGTTGTGTTTTCTGGCTCAATCTAAATAGAGAATAAACATAACAGGCTCTTGCACTTAAACAGAAAATCCAACAATCAGCCAAAAAATATGGTTGGTAAAATTAAGCTTGTTCCCTGTTCTCTTCCTTCAGCTTGGGACTTGATGCTAAAAATTGACAAAGAAATCCAGGTGCACTTTCATATCTGTGTGGGTGTGATATAAGAAACCTGTTCGTCATCATCTTATAGGAGCCAACAGCTTTTCGGCCACAAAACTCTATATTTTATCTCTGAACAGACAACAGGTATGGCTGATCTAGGCCCACTGTAACATCTAATTCTTTTTATGTGCTGACATGTAGTTACTTGAAAACTCCAGTTATAGAAATGGATCCATCTGTGCTGAACTATTTTTAAAAAAACCTGGAATCCTTAAATATTGGTGGTTACTATTAACAACAAGGGGAAGTTACTGCTAAAAAAGTTGAACTAGTCCCCTTTGTCAGTAAAACTCTTAATTTTACCTAGAGCTTTCCAGATACAGTGAATATTCATAACACAACATGGAAATTTTGCAGTAGATCTGGTTCAGTAGGTGCAGATGATTTATGGTTTTTATGGTTTGGATGACTGACTTTTCTTTTGCCAGTTTCATAATCGTGCAAGGTGGTTAGAGAATACAGTGCATTTTGCACCAAAAATGATTTAATGACAGACACTCTTCCATAGCTGCAAATCCCAGTTGATATGGGCCCTGGTTTTGCTAGGTAAAATGGAAGAAGTTTTGTTTTTTTTCCCAATAATACAATTTGGCTTGGTGCCAAAAATTATGATCCAGCCATACGAGTTAATTTTTTCCTGGTGCAGCTGTATTCCACAAGACAGTCCAGGTATGTATTTCTGATATGCAGAGAGCTATTATGTCTGCTCTTCCCACTGGAGCAAATACAATTTGGGTGGCTAGAAAATGCCAGGACTCCCCTCTCAGGGCCAAGGACTGTCACCAGCCCCAGAGAGGCAGCTCTCCTTGTCAATTCAGATGACACAGCTTGGGATTCAGGGGCCAAAAGTTGGTAGGATCCAGCACAGGTGTAGATTTTTGCAGCATACATCTGCAAAAATGGGGAGGCATTGGGCTGTGGACTTTTTGGTGCAGTAGGAACAACTGCATTGTTTGCCTTTCATTCTGTGGAGTCAGTGGGAGCCAAATATTGGATGGGGCTGACTTGGTTCCTCTGTCAACTCCAGGATGCTGTGGTACTTGCAGATCAGGGTGTGCCAGCATCCAGCCCTTTTTGATGCAAGGGAAATGACCATGTGGATTTCTTTTTTAAACAGTACAGTTCAGAGTCTGGAGGAATCAGCTTTCTGGATCACACAGAAGGTCTAGAATCCAGAGTTTCTTTCAAGCTTGTTCTCTCTATTATGTAGCAGGTTGGAAATTTTTTTTTTTTTTTTTTTTTTTTTTTTTTTTTTTTTTTTTTTTTTGGTGCAGTGAGAAACAGCTCTGCTTGTTTTGGATTTGGTTGACATAATGTAAGGGCTTGTGATCAAGAATGATCAGGATCCAGCTAAATCCAGGTTTTACATTTTCCCCTCTTAAGAGAGTAAGGCTTCGACATTTCCTGCCTGGGAAGTGGTGCAGTTTATCTTTAAGGAGGATAGAGAAATAAGAAATGAGTCTCACGTTGCATGGGTGACATCACTGGCTTTTGGCTCAGCTCTCTGTATGCTCGGTCTGTAGGCTTCGGCCAAGGCTGCGGGGCTCGGTGTTTGAACAAGGAAAGATTCCCAGGTGTACAGAAGATTGGATTTGCAGTTATTTGGGTTAAAAACGGTGAAATGAGATTTCTAAAGCTTGGGGACTCCAACTCGCCTTCTGTTGCATTTGATCTCTACAAGATGGGTGAGTTATTCCCACTAAAGAGAAAGGGAGTCACAATTTAAGGAGAAAAAAAGATGTCTGAATATATAACTACCGATGCCGGGGATACGATTCGTACGAAGCTGCTGAGCTAAAAAATCTCAGCTCCGACAAGGAGACCGGGCCATATGGCAGAGAAATGGTGCAGCCCGAAAGCTGTTGACAGCAGTTAGGGGCTGCTTTCCTCTCCCCGTGTAAGGTGTGTAGCTCCCCCCCACCTCCGCCCCGGTTTGTTTTGGTTCGGTTTCCCCCGACCTCCCTCCCTCCTTCCCCTCCCCGTTCCTCAGCATCCTCTCGGCCAGCCGTAGCCCTGCCTGCCTTCATCTTGCAGATGGCTAACGTGCCGCCGTGTTAGCAAAGCTGTGCACGGCACATCGCGGCGCCGGGGCCGGAGGAAGCTTTTCAGCTGCCGGCGGAAGGGGGGGCAGCAGCGTGTGTGTGAGGGTGGCAGAAGGATGCCGGGGCGCAGGGCAGCCCCCCGCGCTGCCTAGCGGGCGGAGCGCGGCTCCTGCCGGGCTGCGGCTCTGCCCGGCCCGGGGCCGGAGCGCTGCCCGGGGACGCGAGCGGCGCGGCGCTCCGCTGCCGAAGCGCCACAGCGAGTGGCAAGGCTGGCAGAGAGAAGCCGAGGTGTCTCCGGAGCCAAGATGCCAGCGGCTGTCAGCGGAGCCTGCTGAGGGAGAGACCCGTGCGTGCCCGCGTTTCCATAGACAGCCGAGGAGGGGATGCTTTAACCACGATTCCAAACAGCTGCAGCAGCAGCAACAACAACAGATTGCTCCCCTCCTCTTGCTCCCTCCCTTTCGACCCCGCTTTAAACCCAAGCAAGTGACCGGCCGTCCAGACGATGATGCTCTTGCTGAGCCACTGACAATGAAAAGACAAGTCACCCATTCCTGAAACCGGGACAACTGGCTGCTTGCAAGTGGGAGATGTCAGGCTGTTGAACTTTTCTGTCCTGTGATGATGCTGTGGTGAGCTTGCTGATCTGAAAGCCATCTCTTCTGGATTTCGGAGCGGGCCAGATTGAAAGAGATTAATGGACTGACCAGCCATCGGGTCTCTTCAGGGGGATTCATCCCTTCAGCCCCTGTCACTCGTGGTGAGGGGTCACTGGTGAAAGGCTGTGTTTGTCCTCACCAGGTCTCTGCAGAGGAGAAGAGGCAGATGAGGCTCCAGGACTGCCTCCAGGGCAGAACTTTGTAGTGCTCTTAGCATCCCTCTGCAGCGTGGATGTGAGCCACGGGAGTTGGGGATGTTTGAGGCAGTCTGTGCCAAGTGACACCTAGCAGCTGCTCCCGTGGTTTCTGTGTGGTCTCACCCCCACGGCTTTGCCTGTTGTGAAGATGTCCATGGTGTTTCTGTGAAGCTGAGGCATGGCTGCTGGAAGGTTACTGCTCTATGCTGGCCTCTCTTTAGCTCTGTGTGCCCTTGGCATGCTGGCTGTGGCAATCTGCTCTGACCATTGGTACGAAACTGATGCCAGGAAGCACAGAGAGAGGTGCAAGAGCATCACCACTAAGAGAAATGATCCTGGCTTCATTTATAACTCCAACAACAACCTGCCTCTCAGGGCCAGCAGGTCTAGGTTGGACCGCTGGGAAGGGAAACTCCTCTTGGCAAGAAACAGGAGGCAGATCTTTGCTATGAGCGCGGTCGACGAGTGCAACAGACAGTACAATTCCACCAATATGGGGCTCTGGAGGAAATGCCACCGACAAGGGTTCGACCAGGAGCTGGAGGAGCTGATTGCCAAAGGTAAGGGCTAATTTTTTTTACTAGATGAACATGCCAAGCTCTCCTGAGATGAGCTGGGGCTGAGCAGAGCCATTTGGGCTCACAGATGGGAGCTGGCATCTCTAGCCAAGTACCTCTCCTTGCAATGGGTGAACTGGTCTGGCTGGGCATTGCTTCCAGAAGCACTGCCAGGGCTATTTCCCACAGGATCTCTCCTCCTGACACATGGGGTTTGGGAGCAAGAAGCCAATAGGGATGAGAACACACACAGAGCAGAGTATTTTTTTCATGCCTCTCTCTCTAATCTTGATGTAGTCTTCCTATCACCATGGTATCAGATTATTTCTACACACAAATAAGAAGTATTCATAAAGCAGACCCTGGATTTTTTTAAATTCGTTTGACTGTGGTGGCTCAGGTAAAGTACATAGGATTTTATTGGAGGTTACATATGTCTGTGTTTCATCACTGCCGTTCTGAATGCCCCATCCATCCTGAAATACACCGTTTGCAGTGCTCACATGTAGGCTTTTTCTATCCTCAAACAGACAGTAAACAAAGAGAAATGCTGAAGAGCAGGAGGAGACTCAGCTCGCTGCTTACAGAGCTATGCTTTGGAATATTTTCAGTATCTGCAAAACATTGCATGAATTTATTAGGAAGGAATAATTTTCTCTTGGGGTGGAGATACATCTGTTTGCCTGTAGCATTTTTGTGCTATTTTTCCCTAGTCTTTTGGTTCTTTGTCTTAATTTTTCCCCAGGGTAGTGATTCATGGTGATGGTCATTTTGCCCCAAATGTTTCTTAGATCTGAAGTGTAGGAAGGGGCCACATACATAAACTCCTACCTAAACAGAAGATGCATGTTTTTGCAGGATGATGAGGGTTTTGGTAAAGGATGACGGCATCTTTGCTACCCACAGCATGGCTCCTGTGTACTACAAAATAACATTTCCCTCCCATGGTTCTTGTGTTGCAATTGGAAGATTCCCCATTGGTTTGTTTCCGTTGTAGTGAAATCATTGCTTCTCACACAGTGTCATCTTCCAAAATACTTGTCTTCCAAGAGTGTTCTCTATCCCAGACCCTCTTGATAGCCTTCATTAATTCCCTCCTCAGACATCGCAAGTGGAATTATTGCTCAAAGCTACTTATTCAGGAGGGGGGTTCTCTCATATGTTTGCCCATGTATGCATTTTGTTCCATGCATCTTATGAGTGAGCACTGGATGTGAGTAGCATGAAATTTGTACCAAACCAGTCCAAACAGGTGGTGTACCTGGACCACTATTTGGGATCCTGCCTGTGTTGCTAGGGACCCTTCATATCCAACTGCTATTTAACATCTCCTAGGAAATAGATGGGTGTCTTCAGCCTCATTTGTAAAGGACAAGAGGACATGGAAAAAGCTTGTCAGCACCCACCCTGCTGCTGGTTTCAGTGCCAAGGGAGTGATTGCTGTTTTCCATCTAGGTGAGGATGGGCTGGCCGTGGTGAGCTGGATTGCTCTGCCACGTGTGCTTGCTCTGCTCGGGGCATAAACAAATTCAACCTTGACAGCGGGCAACCATGTCACACAGAGCTCACCTTTGCAAATGGAGTTGTGGTTATTAGAGAGGATTTTCATCCTGAAATAAGTGAGACTCTTTCCTCTTTTTCCACCTGCCATATCCTGGGATCAGCAATGTCCATATCTCTGGCCAGAAACAAAATGTGTGGCGCTGAGTTGTGTAATGGCAGCTCTGCTAAGTGTTAACCACAGGGAAAATGTGATAATTCAAGATGAGGTGGTTAAATGCAGGAGAAGGTGATCTTTGAAAGATCTTGCTGCAGTCTGCTTGTGTTCATATATGTGTGAATAACTCTACACATACATGACCCAGCTGGTAGCCAGGGATTACCTGGGCTCAGGTGCACTGAGTGTCCCTGCACTCACACTCCTGGCTATGTGTGTCTGCCAGAGAGCCACCTCACAAAGTCACTGCCCACAGGTCAGAAGTGCAGCTTGTGCACGTAAAGGAGCTGTGTGCAAATATCTGGGTGTGTCACTCCTTGCCTGCTCTAAACGTTTTCTGATACACTTCTAACAAACCTCATCGTAGGATGAGCGAAGTGTTAAAGGAGGGAGACTCATAACATCGGACAGCAGCGTTTTAGTTCATTTGATGGCCGTTGTGGGGTGAGAATCTGTCAGTACTGTAGCTCTCAGCCATGATGAAGGGTCACCCATCCGTGCTGTAGAGGTGTGTGTTCCTTTGGCACCTCTACTCTGAAACACAGAAAAAGCAAGTGTAATGGCAATGCAATAAAACCAAGTGTTTGACTTGCTCAGAAATAAAAATTGAGATGTTTACTTTTGATCCTCACTTATATGATGAAAGTGAACTAAGTGTTATTGCTGTCTACTGTTGAGAAGAGCTGTGAGTTCAAAATAAGGCAGGTATTCCAGGTTCACACCAACAGGACCTGTCATGAAAGTAAAAACTAAAAGTAGTTTTCACTTCCATGACAGATAGTTTTTTGGGAGTAGCAGGGATGGGTGTGTGGACAGAGTATGTCATGTGCAGGTATGAGGGGCTGCAGATATTCTCTATATGTCATGTTCAAATAACCTGACTGGGGCACTTATCCTTGCACAGATTAAATCATTCTCATGACATCCAAGCAAATACCTTATAAGAAGAGGATATTATTGGTACACAGAACTTTAACTCTTTCTTCTGTTAATTTAATATAATAGACGTCTTCCTGAAGTGGTTAAACTAAAGCAGGTTCTGACCCCAAATATTGTGTGTAATGTTAAATATAATTGAATGTAAATTTTATTCAGTGTTTTGGTTTTTTTGTTTGTTCGTTTTTTAAGCTGGACAGGATCTGTAATCCAGTTAGTTTAAAACAGATCCCACATTTTTCCCTAGGCAAAACTCCCAGTGTTGAGAATGGTCTATTGAGATTTGTCTATCAAAGTATAACAAAAAATGATCATTAAGAGCCTAACTAGCTTTGCAAATACCCTGCAGTTATTCTGCTTATGAACTCTGCTGAAATTAATACGAGCTCTCGGCAATGGCTTGTGGCAGGATCAGGAACTGTGGTACTTGGAAATGTTCTGATATCAGTGATTCTTAAGAACCAGTTCTGTCCCTGAGTAGGTTGGGTCACTTCCGTAATTCTGGTTTTATTAATTTTTACTTTCTGGAAAATAAATCAAGACCTTTACATTGGATTTTGCTAGAAAAACTGGACATCTGTTGCTTCAGGTTTCTTATATATAGGTGTAATAGATAGCAGTTCATATATAAAATAGTTGGTCCTGTTTTTATTTCTCCTATACTTTTTGTTTGTATTGTCATAGAACCCATGTGCATATTTCATAATAATATAATTAGATAAATAGGCAGTGAATTGAGAGATTGTCACAAGTAAGAATACTGAGAGGCAGACAAGCATGAGACCAAAGACCTGAGGAGTATTCTAAAGCTGCAACAAAATTAGGCAGTGAATTTCTTTTGTCATCATGGAAAAAAAAAATCATATTAGAAACAACAGAAATTACAATCAGAAAAGAAATTATTGGAGCTGAATGTGCAAACTGAGGTTCTCAGTCTTGTTAACTTTTCCTCAGCTGAATAATCTTTATTTCTGGGAATGGACTACTTGGACTGAGGGAAAGCTCTCTGGTACAGAGGGACCAGTGAAAAAGGAAAAGGTAACAGAGCTGTTCCTCTGATTCTGCTTTCACATCTGATGGAGATTTTAACATCTCAGGACCAGAGTTTCATTGCTGATCCCTAAAGCCTTACAGAGTCAAGAAATGCTGGCTCTGGGATTGCTCAGCATAAAATTCTAAAATTCTTCAGAATCTCAGGTGTTTTTCCAGTCTCCTCCACCCACAGCCTTGCTGCTGGAGGCCCCTGGGAGCCCAGTGTTCACCCTGCCCTATCAGATCCACTGTTGGCATGGAGTTTCTAGCCAAGGCAGCAATCCCTATGAGTGAGCCAACCAGCTCCAGCACTGAGCAAGCAGAGAGCTGGAATGCAGGTGAGTGGCTGGGAGAAGAAAGGGTTCATGTCCTGCTTTGGCAACCAGCAACTCACAACTCTTGTGTACAACTTGTAGTGAGCCAGAAAAGCAAATGGGGAGCCACAGAGCCTGCCTGCATCCTATGGCAACATTGCTCAGATGCTTTCCTGCAGTAGTTGAGAGGAAAACAAGAAAGGAAGAAAGGGAATTACATCATTTAATTATAAAGGTACAATAAAGTAGATGAAGTTGCACAATAACCAGAGTCTGTTCCGTTTTGACAATTACTACTCAGAGGACCTTTCATCTCGCCTTTGGAAGGCTGCCAGTTAAACCTGACTTGATGGGGCTCTGCTGCCTGCCATTGGAATCCAATTTTTATTTAAAAAAAACCCAGAATTTACGGTGACATGATTTCAACCCTCCTTTTACCGTATTTCTTCCTCTGAGATCTGTGGAAATGCTAGTAAATCCTATTTATACTTAGTCCATGCCACCACTAAAAAACCCAAGTAATTCCTGTGCAGCCTGAAATAGTATGCAAGATTTCTGGGATGCAAGCATTCTCTGCTTTGGTTTGTCAGATGCATGGCATAAGTGAGGAAGAAAGGTTTAACAGAACTTCTCTAGCCGTCACTGGGGATTATTTACACACAAATGGAAAGAGGCAACTTGCAGCTATATCTAGGAGCAAAAAGATTTACTTTTGTAAAAATACTTGCAATACCTTGCAATGCTCTAGATTTGACTTTTTTAAAGTGCAATGGTTTTGACAGGTAAATTAGGACAGCTGGTTTCCTTTTTCATGTATCCTTATATGTTAAAGGCTCAAATGCTTTGTTTAAAATCTGTGCTTGAAATCCCAACAGTTTTCCAAATGGACTCATTAAAAAAAAGACTTTATTGAAGTCTTGATTCTGATCCTAGAGAAGTCAATAGTAAATGTTTTATTGAGCATGGTGATGCAGCAAGTTCAGGCCTTTAGTGTTTCCTTTGAGGTTAAAATTGTCCCTGGGTAGAAAGGCCAGTGCCAAGTCTGTGCTCCCTCCTGTCACAGCTGGAGTTCTGCTGGAGGCATCCACTGAAATTCAGGCAGTAGACAGCACTGGAGTTGAATCTTAGGCTATCCAGGTATTCAGTTTTGGAGTTTTTGATGCTGAAGTTATTCTTAGTGTGATGTAAAACTGGAAGTCAAACAACTGAGTTACACAAAGCCATCTTCTTGTTCAGGGATTTTCTAAAATAATTTAGTGGATGAAATCACTTCATGCGTATGAGTTCCAGGAAGATTTGGCCCATCATATTGTGAATAAGCGATTTAATATTTTAATTCAATCAAATTTAAATAGCAATTCATGTAAAAGTTTCTTTGCCACAAGTGAGAAGAACCTGGCACATTCCTCTGACACATCTGAGATAATCAGTTTGATAATATGTATCTGTTAAAAATGCTAACAGCATATATGTAATTTAACAGAACAGCAACTGGTTTTAATCATGATTTTTTTAAAGGGCAAATTTCAATCAAGCTGTTGGTTTTCAAACAAATTTGCCAGTGAAGACTAATGGAAATTTTGCCTGAGTAAAAATGATGGGATCATGCCCTTCTCATGAGAAACTGATATTTGCAGAGCTGCCTGCAGGAGTGTATGTTAATTCCCGTTCATTTAAATGAACATCTGAATCCTTTTGAGAAATTGCAGCATTTTTATCCATTCTCCCTACTGCTAAAAATTTGTAAAAGCTGTGGTGGAAAGATTTAATATGAGTGCAGTTGTGTTCTATTCACTGTAAAAATAAAAATTTAGAAGATAATTATACTTTAATAGAGATGGAATGGTCTGAACTATTTTGTCATCTCCCACAGTAAAAGTCCATATTAATATTGCTTTTTCTCATTGAAAAAGAATTTCTGTGCATTTAGAAAAGCTTCAAGAAGGGAATGAGTTCATTAACCGTTGCAGAACCAGTAGATAAGAAGCCTTAATGTTTTGTAGGGTTAGCAGAAATAATGTTGGTCATTTATAACGTGAGTTACTTAATGGCTCATTGCTCACAAACTGCTGCTCAAGCTCTTAATTACACATTCACCTCTTAAGTAGCAAAAGAAAGAAATGAGATAGTGTTTCTTAGTTCTTAAGGAATAAATAAATAATGTTGATTCTGAAACCAAGGTTCCCTTAACAGATCATTTGGAATAGAATCCACTTAAAAGAATATAAACTAACATATTTTTCCCTGCAGGAGAGAAATCAGAGTTTAAAAAATGGAAATTTATCCATTTTCTTTGTCATTAGGCCTAATTATTTTATAAATAAATATTCAGAACTGGCCAGCTGAGCCTGCTGAAATAATAATCCTTTGTAGATAAGTACTAAAATAGATGAAAGAAAGGTAGTACTGTAGTTAGGGCAGGAGCTTACAAAGCCAGAATTCAGTCCAAGCTCTGCCGTAGTCTTTCTTCATGACCTGAGGCAAGGGGCTAAATCTCTCATACCTCAGCTCAGTAGCAGTATAGTAGGGATTTCGTTCACTATTATTAATGCCAGTTAGTGTTCTGCCCTCAGATTTACGAGCCTTAATCATGGATCAGAAATCACGGATCAGAAAAATGTCCCTGTCCTTTTGACATGTGGCTGCACTTTAAATGTTGGCAGGGAATGCAGCCTTATGAGAGAGACTACAAAGTAATTATGTTCAACGTGAGCGGCAGTGGCTTTAGAACACCAGGAGGCAAACCACATTGCTGTGAGCACCACAAAGTGTGGGATTCCTACACCTGTAAAGAAGGATAATGAGTAAGAAGTGTGGATGTTTGCAGGATCATCTTGCAAAGAAGACCAGAAAAATCATGGGCCATGTCTGCTTGAAATATTAATAAGTAGGTGATGGGGGTTGACCTCTTTGGTTGGCTGTAGGAAGAAGTTGACATTTCCTTGATGAAGACAAGTAGATCACACTAATGAGATAGATAGGGGGACAGCAGTCTACAGCTGCTAAGAGAAATGATGTGGTCAGAGTGATGTGTTAGGAAAATTATATTTCTAGCAGCATCCTAAATGGATGCATAGAGGGCAAGTTCACATTTGTAAAGGTCAGAAAAAGAAATATTGTAGCAATAAAGGCATGGGGTGATGAAAGCCTCCATGGTAAAAGAATATGTAAACCTCAGATGTCCCCTGGATCTATATACATGGTGAGAGAGATGAGATCAAAGTTTTACTCAATTTCTTGACCAGAACAAGAAGAAAAGTAATAGCATTGTCTGTGATTATCTAGAGGGGAATTACTGAAGAGGCCTTATAGTAAATAAGGAGGAAGACCATTAGGATCTCTGTTATCATTACAATAAGCTGAGTTTGTTATATGCGTTTCCATGAAGAAATATTAGAGATACTGTGGGCATGGACCTTGTGTTAGAGGAGTGAGCCTGGAAATTGCTGCATGGAGATGAGAGTAGAATCTGTATTTGTGCTTGAAATTATCAATGACTGAAATACAGAAAGAGAAAAGCCCCGTGAACCCCAGCAGATCTGGGAGAAGAAAAGAGTCTTCTGAAGGGCATGCAAAAGGAGCAGATCCAAAGGTGGTGCAATAGAAGTGAGTAACACCACAGTAGCTGAAGAGAGACACTGCTTCAGGTTTAAAGAGCACAAGAGACTACTGCAGGTAGCCAGTGTGCTGCAGCAGGTGAGAACAGAGTATTCAGACTGTGCAGAAGATTGGCCAGTACGTTTAGTAAAGATTTTAGCAGTGGTTGCGAAGGAGTGGAAGCTGCAGTGAACTAGTGGGGAGGATTCCAGGCAACGTTTGTAGCTGAAATATTCAGAGAGGTTGGTGAGGAAGGGAAAGACATGGTATTTATAGAGGAAATGTTTTGAGATGAAAGAGTGTTTTAAGATGAGAATATTCGAAGAGGAGATTGAATGGTATTTGTGTTATGGGAGTAAAGAAGAAGAGGGGTGTGAGAGGTCAAGACAAAGAGAGAGCAAGAGGACAAGAGCAGCCATGAGGAAAGGCAGGAGGTAGGGTAAGACTGGCTCAGTGGCAAATAAAAGAAAGGAAGAGAGACAC
>JANRMJ010000077.1:64370646-64398327 GCA_025584955.1 Alethe diademata | reverse complement strand
GTGGGTAGCACCAATGCAGCAAAACAAACTCAGGTTGCTAGAATCATTAAGTGAGAGTAACTGCGGTGCCATTTTGTTTTTATTCCTTGCTACCTCGATAATCAGTGATCAGATTGCTTCTGCAAAATGCAATGCCAAGAAGTAATCGGTGATAGTAATGGTTCACTGTATCAGCTCTGGCCACAGAGCCTCGGCCTTTGCGCGGTTTTTATATCCTTGCAATTCACCAGCACCTCTCATTTGTTCTGTCAGTGAGTCTGCAGAAAATCTGCACTAAAATGAGGTTAGGGGTTCAGATTTAAACCCAGAAGAGCATGAAAAATCAGAGCAAATCCATGCTGATAGACTGTACTTTGTTGGGTGAGTTCAGGATGGACCCTTATATGGGATTTTCACTCTTCGCTCACAGTATCCTGGTGCTGAGAGTTAAGTTAGATCACAGATATTTCTGGACTGTGAATATTTTCATGTTAGTGAATCCATAGGCATATGATGAGCATGCCAGTGTAATTTGCATTTTAAAGTAGTCTTAAATAAGTTCTCATGTCTGCAGCTGGGCTTTGAGAAGATTGTGTTCCCTGGAGTTAGCCCAGGGCAACGTGCTGAAGATCACACATAGCTTTTACTCTGTTCTTGCTCAAGCAAAACTGCTTTCAAGTCCAGGGGAGCTAAGTCAGCCTTGCTCAAGTTGGAAGCAAGCATGCCTTTGACTTCAGCAGGACATAGATTTTGCCCAGCATTAATTTTTGCTTGTGAAAAGTCTTGAAGAAAAAAGGAGAAAGGCCTTCTAAACCAAACCTCCCAGGGACTTACTAATCACTCCTTCTTGCATAGGTTCACTGCCACGTGAGTCCCTGAAATATTGCTTTGAGGGAGCAGGAGGTTTGCCTAGAGAAAATGATCTATACACAAGGCAAGTGCCATGTCACACTTGCAGTTAACATTTTATTTGTTGGTATAATAAAAGTATGTCAACAATTCAGTCTTGCCAAATTCCATTTGCCTGTTTGGCGGGGATATGTTTTTTTTTTTTTTTTCCGGAGGAGAGAATAAAATTATGTTCATTTGTTTCTTTACTAAGCTCCTGGCAAAGAGGATGTTGTGCCAGGGCTGATAAATATTTAAGTGATTTTTTTGAGGTTATTACTCTGAACGACTACCCAAAAAAAGTTCAAGGAAAAATAATCCAAGATTTTATACTAATTCATATAACTACTTTCACAAATAAAAATGTTAGGTCTTCAGTTGAATAATCCAGTACACCTCTGACATTGTGGTTTCTTGTAGAACTCATTTCTTTTCTGAAAGCTGCAAATATAAACGTTCCCTTTCAACTAGTCTCACTTACAAATAAATAACACAGATCTTTCTTGATGCACATTGTGTCGGCCAAACAATTTCCATCGTCTTAGGCTTGTTACTTTTTCATTTTTCCCAGAGGGATTTGCCATCATTGCTAGTCACTTTCCATTTTGAGTTGTAGCCCAAGCAATCCAACACGAGTGCAAGGCTTTGATAAAAGCTGCTCACTGCAGATAACTGTGACCCCCCATTTACGAGCAGGTAAGGTCAGGCCTTCCCATCGTAACCTTTTAGGGGGGATGCTGATCTTTCAGGCTATTACAGAGGCTAGAGAAGCATACCCTGATGTCCATGACACTGAAATTTTTATACCATCCCATCACAGTAGCATTTCAACAGCGACAAGCACAACCCTGTGAGGAAATAACAGCTCAGAAACTGTCTGGAATAGATATGTTATGTATTATTAATTACCCAGCTGAAACAGCTGTAGTAATATTTGTACTATGAGCTCTGCAGTTCTATTCCCCCCTCTTTTAAACACTTATTTGAATATTGTTATTTATTTTAAGCTGCCTGGTGATGCCCGAGCTTGGGGAGCTTAATTGTGCTCAGGCAGGGGAAGTTGGGCACATGTGCATGTGCGGTCCCTGCTGCATGCGGGCTTATTCAGCAAAATGGCCGATGCGGGCACAAGATGTGTAAATCAGGCAGTGCTGCAAGAAGAGCACTTAATTGAAGCTTTATCAAGAGCCTGCAGAGCTGACCTCCAGCAGCAGCTGAACCACAGTTGGGATGGGAGCGAGCCAGCAGCTTTCGCTGATGACTAAGCCCGTGTGCTGGGAAAGGATTTGCTTAGAAAACTTTTCTGCTTTACCCATGGGTGGCAGAGCACTGCATAGCTTGGGGTAACTTCAATCATTCTGCCTAACTCACTTAAATTGTTCCTTTCAGCACAGATCCAGAGCTTTCAGTACACTTTGATGACTCTGTAGTTGTGCACAGGGGATTTAAGCTAAAGCCAGGCTGCAGAGTCTTGGGGTCAGCATGGTACAGACAGCACAGGGGGTGTCAGGCCATATGGTGATGTGATGGTAAATTTGGGTTTGTGAAGTCTTTCTGTGCTGGTCTGGTGTTGGAAGAATGGATCCAGCATGTTTCCTATCCCTTCTGCATGAGCATTTCCCTGCTCTGCATGTCTGCAGCTGTGTATGCAGAGACAGGTAAATATCCAGGAGTTGTAGACATTTGCCTGTTGAGAAATGGATCCCACTGAACTGCAAAGTGTACTAAACAAGATAAAGCCCTGAAGGCTGAAAGCAAAAGGAGAAAGATCTGTGTAAAATTTCACAAAGCTGAAAATAACGGAGGACCAAATTAATTCGGAGATAAAATCTAAGCAATCTTGACAGGTAATTGGGAACTTATAGACAACAAACTATAACATGTCTGCAAAAAACCACAGTGCTATATCTGAGAAAGAAGACAGTATTGTTAAAAACTACAATAGTTTCACTACGAGGGGAAGTAAAAATAACAGGAAATAGAAATTGTGAATGGGCCTTTTCTCATGTACAGGAAGAAGAAAGGCCAACATACTGAAATATCTGGAAATTAAAACCTTAGAACTATAACAGCTAGGTAGGAGAAGTGCCAGAATGAAAGCTATAGGTAGCTGTGTTGATACAGGAAGCAAAGCTCCAAAAGCTATTAAAACCAAGACACTTCAAGTAAATTATCATTATACACTCTGTGATAGCAAAGCATATTAATGATAGAAATGCTTACAATAGTATTTGTCTTTTTCTAAATGGAAATTATTAAGAAAACCTGTGAAAGTCAAGAATATCTTTAATAATGTTTAATTAATAATAATTTTTATTTCTCTTTTGGCAAAATCCTAGATAAGATATTCTTGCCATGTGATGACAACAAAATGCTTTCTTCTCCAGTAGTAATTTAGACTGACAAAGCAGTTAATAAATTCAGTCATTTTAATTTAATTGAGCTGAATTATTTGATTCAAAGCATTTTAAAAGACCCAGCTAAGGAAATGCCCAGATTTAATTCATATAAATGTTGATTTTTAGAATTTGAAAGGATACTAGTGAAATAGCAAAGACCAAGAAGAAAGCTGATATTATTCAAATTCTTGAAAAGTGTAAATATAACAATACTAGGAAAAGTAATGTAGCAGCTAATGTAATTAATGAATAAATTAATAAAGAATTAAATACAGATATGCTAACTCATGCTAATTGAAATAGATTTGTAACAATAGATCTCATTAAAATAATTTTTGTTGATAAAGGCAGTAGTGTTGATTGAATATTCCTTCTCTTTTTTTAGGCACTTGACAGGGTAGCAGATGACATTTTTATTAATAAGCTAGAGAAATCAACATGATGCACATTAAATATATTTAAAAGTGGGTAAATTATGGAGTTTGAAATGAAATTTTCTATAGACATAAAACAGATTTCACAGGATGCTTTAGGTAACAGCTTTTTGCATTAGGCTAACTATCATTTTTATTAAAGAACTAGGGAAAAGCATGACAAAGTGATCCATAAAGTACACTAATAATAGTTTGGGGAGTGCTAAATAATCATGCAAACCAGGTAGCTCTGTGGAAATGGTTGAGGAGAGCACGCTTGGTAATGCGAGGCTTATGGAGCTCAACCAGCCAAGCTTAACAAAGAGAGGATTGAAGGATGGCTTCATCATAGGCTATAAAGATTCATCTGGAAAGAGAACCTGCTCAGAGAGCACTCTGTATCTAGCAGGTTCGTCACAGGTGGAAAGCTGAGGTTACACCAGCTGAATTTCAATGAAATATAAGGCCAGTGATGATCACTGCCTTCCCCAGTTAGTAGGGAAGATATTAACCCCAGTAACAGCTTCCTCTTGGAGGTGGCAGATTGTCCATTGAAAAGGATTTGAAAACTCAGATTGTATCTTCTGAACAGAAATGAATTCTGGACAGGTCCCATGGCTTCTACTGGGCATGTGAGTGATCACAGAGCTGCCTTCTGCACTCATAATTTATGACTGAACATTGCATGGGACTTGTGGCTCTGGAAAATGGGTGCCTGACACCAAGAGTTCAAATTTTACCTGTCAGTCAAAGAGTTCCCTGGCTTTCCCAAATGCAAGACTTGGAGTATTTTACGTGTGTAAGTACACAAAGCCATAAATGCACCCTCTTCAAAGCTCTGGGTAACTAGGGGGATCTGGTGCCATAGCAATGCAGCCTAGAGTGCTCTTAATGCAGGGCCACGTTCTGCTGCTGATCCAAGATCAAGGCAAGAGGGTTTTATCAACATCAGCAGCATTTTACTGAAACATAACTCAGAACTGAGTTTGCCCAGGCAAGTCAGCACGGTCAGTCGTCCCAGAAGAAGGGATGTGGAGGGTGATGACAGGAGCAGGCAGTAAAAGAGGGAAAGAATACAAGGGAAAGTCAGAGAGGAAGGACTGATGCAGTAAAACCATTAGCAGCACAACAGAGGCTAGAAAGCAGAGAAATGGGAAAACTGCATTTTAAGCCATAATTTTGTTTACATAAGGAAAAGAAGGGAGAGAAGTATTGTACAAACCAGGGAAATTTGGGAGTGAAGAGAAAGACCATGTACATAAAAGATGGAGAGAGACAAAGGGAGAATAAACAAGAATGTTTGTTAGTCTTTGTGACCTCCTACTGAATTATTTATTCTGATATTTGCTGGTATCTTCCTGCCAGCCATTTTTTATCACGATATAAATAAGAGCAGAACCCTGTTACTGCTGTTCCTGGAGGATTTTGATGTTGAATGGCAGCGGGCACCTCCCCCCTCCCCCTGGCATCAGGCGATTATGAATTATGCCGAGTGCCTCTAATAACTAAAGGGAAAGGGCTGCTCAGCACATTTGGAATGTAAATCTCATTTTTTTCTCTTTTGTAGGTCATGAAATACAGCCCTTTTCTAAACCTCTGCTCTCAGATCACAAGCTACCGCTGCGCACAAATTCCTCAGCCCATCCTCTGCAAGGGTGACATTTCCCCCAGCACTGAACCCCTTAGCATCCTGAGGGCTTGAGATAAGATGGTTATTATTGTTGTTTTAAACACAAACATGCTGCATCATGTCACTTAAAAAGTGCTACGTAGATGTTATACCACACTGGAAAACAGATTATTTAAAAACCAGAGATTTGCTGTATTTCAATCAAAAAGCAAGAACTTAATTTATATCTTTTTCCATAGCCTGCAGGTAGTCACAGGGTACAATTTGCAGGGAATCTGCACTTACTGGCCAAAACTTCAGAAGTGTTCACTGCCCAGGACCTCTCAAACAACCCAAAAGAGAACAAGCACTTTTGGACCCCCTATTTAGTTCCTGAGCTCTCACATCTCCTGCCCTTGGCACCTTTGTAGGAGCAGGCTCTGGGCTGCAGCTTGAGGAGTTGGTGGCCTCTGGAGAAAATGTATGGTTCTACTTTGCAAGAAATGATAGGGAGGGAAGAATCCCTTAAACATTGATGGCTGAACTTTCTGCTTTATGATTAGAGTAATGTAGTTATGATTCAGGTCATGGATGGTCAGTTTTGTTTCCTACCCTACTGCCATTGTGCAACATGCAGTTCAGACCTTGTTTCATTTTGGAAGAGTAAACAAGTTATGTAAATAGTTAAAAGGAGGGGACACAGGTAAAAGGGAAAAAAGAAATTAAAATTACTTGCTGATTGTTTTACTTTTGGAGTAGGGAGTTTCTGTCTGTGGGGAGAAATTAACTTTTCTACACAACTTAAATCTCCCTTAAATCCTTAAAACAGAGCTCTGCAAGTGACATGGCTCTGAGGCCTTGGTGCTGACCAGTTTCACCTTATCATATTTGCTCAGAATATTTCCAGCCCAGCAGAGTCACTTTGCTGACAGCCCTGCACAAGCTCCAAGATATTTTTTTGCTTGCAAATTAAGTTTTCCCGGCAATCCACGCTGCTACTTCAGTTATCATCACTGGAGAACGGATGTCCTCAGGGACTCAAAAAGGACTATGGAGTCTCTCACCCATGGGTTTTAACTTGACCTTGCTCACATCACTAGTGACCAAAAGTCATTACCATAAGTGGCTTATGTGAAATGTATTGGTCTCAGTCAATTATAAGCAGACAGTTGTCTGCATGACTAAACCACCATCCCAAATGGTGCTTTTTTTGGGAAGTCCTAAGCATAGGCAGGGTCAGTACAGCTGGGCTGAAACCTCAGCAAAAGCACAAGGAGAACAGACTGAAAGTTTTGTGCTTATTCACTTCCAATAGAATGAAAATAACACAAGCTGTAAAATAGCTGTAAAAGGTCTTTCACATCTGCATAAATTAGAGCAGTCTCTGGGGCTGCTCTGACTTGCACATGGGACAGTCACACTCCCCAGACAGCCCCCATCTTCAGAAGATACCAAGGTGGCAGAAATCCTTTCTGGCAGCCTTTGCCCCCACCTCTGCTGAGGTAGAGCAGAGACCAGCAGCCCAGGCTGTGCCCAACACATTAGTTTTTACCCAGTGTGCCAAAACAACACGCTCAGCCTTGTTCTGCACAGAATATCACACTGTGGACAAATAGGGATGCTGTCTGGCAGGCCTTTTTGAGCCACAGAGAACCATCAGAATTGCTGTGACTACCCAGAGGAACTCAGCTTAGCTGGGGTACAGATGGGGTGAGATGCAAAGCCAGAGCCATGGCCCAGGAGCAGAGAGAACAGTTGGTCCATTTTGCTTTAAGCTACAGGCAGCAGATTTTCAATCTGGGAAAGGCTTGCAAGAACCGATCCGGAAATTCAAAATAGCGGATTTTTCTCAGAACTGAAACGCCAAAGTAGACATTTAGTTTGAGTCAGCTGAAAGGCCCTGATTTAGTAACTGACATACTCAATTTTGATTTTGCTTTATTTCTTTGTTTACCTTGGTAAGCACGTGTTGACTACTGCCTGCTGCTAAACCCCCAGGGCTTCCTCTGTTCCAGCACTCTCCTCTGCCCAAGCCGTGGCAGCTGAACCGTGCTTGCAATGTTCCTCTGCACAGGGAAACAGCACAGGGAAGTGCCTTCTTGGAGGCTGACTCTTTGCTGTTACTCAGTCATGTCTTTCTGACTTTCCCTACTGTTGGAGTCTGAAAAACAGAGGCTTCTCCGAGTTCCTCAGAGAGACATCGAAATGGAGAGTTTGAATTAAAATAGGTTTAGAAGAAATGCTTCAGATTCATGTTTTTAGCTCATTGAGTAATTTATAAATAAGAAACCCTGTATTGGAGAGAGAGCTCTTTTGCTCTCTCTCTTCTTCCACCATCACCATCATCACTAGCACCATATGAAGAAGAAGAAGAAGAAAAGGAAGAAGAAAAGAACCAAAGAAAAAAAGACCAGGGAGCATGTGCCTTTCAAGACTCTGTACCTGGCTGGAGCCTCTGTCTCTGCTCAGAACTCTGTATTAGGCTTTAACTTCTGCCTTCTCAGGGCCTTGCACCAAGAGCTACTTCTACTTCTGATCAGGACTTTACTTCTGTTTGGGACTCTATGTTGAAAGCTTTTAACTCTTAGAACTTTTTGCCTTTTGAGACTGATACACATTTACAATAAACAATAACAACTAATAATTGCTCATCTCTTTTAAAGAAAACGACAATCCCAGCACCCTACAGTACAGTCAACTCTACTCTGTGCCTGCACTCGGGTCCTTCTGCAGCTGTGTATAATCCTGCAGTCATGGGTACATTAAAATTCACCTCAAAACATTAAAACTGAGCCTCAGAATGAGATTTCTACCAAGGGGCCCAGCAGAAGGTCTGGTCCTTGATTAAGGACTGTGTATCTGAGGTGACTGCTGTCCTGAGGAAAAAGACTGCCTCAAAGCATAAAATCTAAACAATGAAAGAATTACTGAGTTATTCTGTTTTCCTTCTTTTGCCAAAAAACTCAGGTGCTTTGTCTGCAAACTCACAAAAATCCCAGCTAGAGCTGGAAGTGTGTCCAAAATTCTTGACCCCTAGTCTTATGCCTTGGCTATATAAGCATCCTTTCTTCCTGAATAGCTCTAGGGAACGAAGAGAAATGGAGACTCTTGCCTCCAGTATTATGATTCTGAATGAAGCCTCAGGTCAAGGTAATCAGACATACAGAAAAGAGAAGGATGATGTCTCTATGACACAGTTGAATTACTGGCGTTCCAGAGCTGATCCAGTTTTTTTTGAGAAATGGTAAACTTATCAATGTGGGGGAGAATCAAAGGGTTTTGTGAATTTTTGTCAAGCACAGTGGCAAAATAATCACTGTAGTGTCAGAAGACGAGGAAAGATCAAGAGAAACAAGGCAGTGAAAAGTAATTTGTTTTCAGCATGACTGATATAACTGTGGGAATTATGACAATTTCTAATATTCTAAAAATAGACTTCCATTTTTTTAGGGAATATTTCTCAAGGAAAAATTGATCCAGTTGAAAATCAAATCATTTCATTATTGTTTTGCCAAAACATTCTGGGTTGACCTAAAATGATTTTTTATCTTATCTTTTCACTGAAAACCTTTAAGAATTTTATTTTGCTTGATTTAAATTTAATTTTTTTCCTGTTTTTTCCTCATTTTCCCATCTGTTTCTGATGGATCTTTCTTTCCTAAAACAGTGTCTTAACTTTGGCTAGCTTGATCTTGCACGCTTGAATGTGTAAAAAGGCAAAAATAAGTTGAAAATTAAACGCATTAAATTTTCATAATGTGTGAGTTTCATAAAGATATGTAAATATTTCATCTCCCTTTGGTTCCTTTAAAACATCCTCCAGCCCATTGACTCTAGTAATGGGCCAGGTAAACATCTTGACCTTTATCTACTGAACTTAAAATCCCTATAAATAACTTTTATTGGTTTCTCTCCTCTGCAGCTATACGTAGTGTAGCAGCTAAGAATGTCATTGCCCCAAACTGACAATTATGTTTTCTATTTTCTTATCTTTTGCTTTCTTTTTCTTCTTACATAGTTTATAAAGCACAAAGACAAGAAAAGTCAAAAGAAAGGTCTTTGTTCAAATAAAGGTAAAATTCTGCTGCAGTCACTGAAAAGTGACTTTGGAGAAAAATGACATCACCAGACTCCATATTTATTCTCTTCACTGGCATCCAGATCAAATTTACTTGGTTTTCAAGGTGATGTTTCTAACCAGCCAGCCCTTAAACTCAAATTGGGATCTGAAAGTCAAGCTGTGTCCTTTCTGACTCATGCATAATCATCCTTAACAAAGTTCCTATAGACAGGATTTAGCCGACAAGTTGGTGTTTATCATACACAAGACAAAAGAGATTAATCCAAGCCATTCATCCATAGCCAGGCTGACTTCATCATTAGCTGGTTAATGTGTGCTATCTGTACAGCAAGCCAGAACAGGATGATCCAAAGAGCAGACGTCCTAATATGGAGTTGGTTTTATGCAGTGCTTTTCTCCACCACAAATGCATTTCATTTTAACCAAGTATTTCCCAGACAAATCCACTGGTGAGCTCCTGTGATAGGAGGCCTGGGAGAAATCCCTTTTGCTTTCCTTCCCCTCACCTTTGTGCCCATCTTCCAAAGCAAAATGTGTGTATGGGATTAAAAAGAGGGAAGGAGCGGGAGTGATGGGACAAGGTAGGAATATCTGGGGCTCTGCTCTGCAAAGGGATCAGCTGGTCAATGAAAGATGAAGTCAGATTTGGGATTTCCAGCCCCTTGTTGAGCATGATACCTCATGGAGCATGGCACATGGTACTGAACACCCTCCCGAGCTCACTGACATGTGCATTTGTGTATTTAATGTACATGTGTGGCAGCCTGCTACCTGCTGTGACAGAAACCACCAGAGGTCTGTGCAGGAAGCTGCCATCTCCCATCTCTTTAGATTGAGGTGATGATGCAGTTTGAGCTTGCTTTGAGATCTTCCCTCTTTTTAATATGTGTTAGGTCTTGTCTTAAATGTTATTTTAATCCACTTGTCATGTACTCAGCATGCTGAGTAGTCAGGGAAGGAGGGGGGAGCTGGCTGAGTGCAGGGTAAGGTATCTCTTTTTGGGAGGGCCCTGGTCCTTCCCCTTCACCACACCTACCTCATGTCTGAAGGGAAGACTGGATGTCACCTGCCTTTTTTCCTGTCACCAGGGTAGCTGTAAAAAACCAGAGGAAACATAATCAGTTTGAAGAAGTGATGCCCTTTAAGCAGAGAGAGAAAGAGCTCATGCTTATAAGAGGCATTGCTTTGCAAGCAGCACAGTGGAGCAGAGGAGAGGTGGCCAGTGTCTGTTGCCTGATCTATGCTAGACCAGTTGAGGAAACAACTTCACCCCTTGCACCTCAGCCAGTTTACCTGTTAGTGACAATGGAGATCCCTCCTTTGTAAGGCATTTGAAATCTGTTAGTAAAGAGTGGGCTATTAGAGAAAGGAATATTACTGTCACAATGCTAATAGAATTACTCAGTTTCTGCCTGGACAAAGATGAGATCTTTGTTGGCTACTCAAACAGATGAGTGGCCAGGTTTTGTCTCATCAGAAATGGCTGTTGGCTATGGCCTTCACACACCAGCTCACCTACTAGTGGCTCAGTCTGGGGCCCTGCTCTTCTCTGTGTCCCTTTCCTTTGTCCCATTTTGTTATTAGTCTTGTCCTTTCAAGTTGGCCTGTTATTTCTAGTCTTCATCTACTGCCTCTTTTGCATAGACCCTGTGTCTTCCCATATGCAAACTGTGTAACTCATAGTGCTCCCTATCTTGGCAGACCCAGAGGTGGCCAGCACGCAGAAATCATGGCCTCTCACAGCAGGAGCTGTAAGGTACACTTTTAAAAACAGGTAACTGTTTTTTTGGGGAGCCTCAGCACAGTGAGTGGTGAGAAATCAGACCAGGTAAAAGAGGAGACCTTATCAATGAGGCTAAGTTGGGCTTCTTAGAGATATCTGGGGGATCCTCCTCTGTGAACTTGTTTGTTTGTCCCATGTATGAGTTGGGTGACTTGAGTCCCTTTCCCCAGTACTGTTTTCTCACTGTCTTCTGAATCCTCTGTCCATATTTCAGCAAGACTTTGTATCACATATCTTCTTGTGATCCTGTCACTGAGCTTCCTTCACCATGCCAGTGCAGCTGCACATAATCTAAGGCTGTAAATTGTGTATAGTGATGGATGATGGTCTGCAGTGGCATCAGGATTGTGGGATTTCGTGGTCTTTTTCTGCCCTAGCAGTAATCACTGTATGCACAGAGACTAAACAAGAATTCAGCTAAACCAATTTTTTCTCTAGGGCAAAATGTCATGGAGATTTTGAAAAATATGTTGAAGCCTTCTTTTCTGGTTATTATACTGTATTCTGATGCTCCTTCTATTGAGGTTTTTCCGAACCTGTGTCTCTACTAATGGAAAAAACAAGATATGAAAATCACCTGGAATTCGTTGTGGGAAGATAAGTTTGCAGGGGTAGTGCAGAAGGCAATCTTTCCTAATGAATTACAGCTGTACTAATTACTGAGAAGTGGAGACAGCTGTGCCTGCCCAATGAGGGTGAGTGTTATAAGAGAGTGGCTCAGCTAGTCGAGCGGCAGTTGGAGCCTGAGACCCAGAGTGTGCTGCAGTTTGGGATGGAGTCTGCTGGCTGTGCTGTGAGGAGGTGAGGGACAGGAGATCATGCAAGGAGCAGACAAGGTAAGAAGATGCCGTGTGAGGGACAGACAGGGTTGGGTGGCTGCTAAGGGACAGGTTGGGGTTAGCTAGTCATGCAGAAGGGAGAAAGAAACTTGCAGAGAGGAGAGAAGGAGTCAGTGCTGTGTGGAGCTGCCTGTAAGAAAAGGAGTTAGTGCTGTGTGAAGTCACTAATGAGGAAAGGAGTCAGAGTTGTTTGAGAGAAGCTCACTGAAAGGAGGCATGTAAAGTTTTTAATAAAGGACTGGTGATGATCCCAGTCCAGTCTCTCTCAACATAATTACTACGACTCTCAAAAAGAATGAAGAGCCTGGAGACCAGCTCAGAAACTCAGGATAGGACATCCCATATTAATCTGCAATCAGTGTTTGCACTGCATGTACAGGAGCATTATGTTGCAGTTCAAGGTGGCAGTAGATTAGTTCTATATGCTCCTGATACATATACATCTAACACTATCACATTGAGCCTTACAGAAAACTTTAATAGCACTGTCTTAACAAACTGAGAGGAGTTTAAAGAAAGGCAACCATAATTATCAGGATGGCTTCAGGATTGATTTAGGTTGAAAGATTAAGTGTGCTTGATGTGGGTAAGAGATGCCGGTGGGCATGCACTAAGAGCAGGGGTGATGCCAGCTGTGGGCAATCATGGCCAATCAAGGGCAATCATGGCCCTAACTGGCTCCACCTGGGTCCCCCATGCCCATCCCGGTCCGTTTCAGCTCAGCCTGAGGGGGCTGGCACTTAGCTGTGCTCTGCTGGGAGCTGGTGGTTTGCACTTTGAGGAGTGCCAGGGTCCTGGCTTGCTCATTGCTGTGTTGGTGGATCCATTCCCAGCCCCTGTGCTCCATCCTGGGGGTCTGTGCCCCACCATGAGGTTGTTCCTGCCTTTTCAATGAGGTACGTGCATGGCTGGCTACAGGTGGGGCTGGTTCTGTGCACCTGGGCTCACCTGAGGGTGCCCAGAGCTGGTGCTGGGGTGTCCCTGTGGATTGGGGACCAAGGTGCAGTGGCCTCTATGGTTCAAAGCAGCAGGCAGGCTTTGGGGATCTCCTGGACTGGGTACAGCTCTTCTTGCAGGCAGATTGCGTGAGCAAGAGCTGGCTGAAGCCCCTTGTGTGCCCTGGAGTGGAGCTCTGTGCCATGGAGGTGGCATCTCCCTCAGATGGGGAGGTGACAGTGGACAGGTGCTGCAGGTGCCTCCTCCATGTCCTCATGGCTTGTGCGGCATGAAAAAACAAACTCCACAGTAGTTGTGGGATGACCTGGAATCTTTTTCTTTCCTGGCTCTTCTCTTGGTCTGAGGAGACTTGGTTTTGGTTTGGGGGATCATCACCTCTTAGCTGTGGGGGTTTGTTCCCTGAACCACCGAAGGTAGTGACATCCACCTGGGGAGTGCCAGTGCTAGGGCCGGGTGATGCAGGCTTGGCTTGTAGAACAGCTGTGTGTGATCCTGGTAACAAAAGTGGCCTGGGAGGTTGTCCCCATGCAGGCTGGGTATTCAGCTTCTTTGCTTTTGATCTACGGAAGCTGTAGCCTGACATTTACATGTGTCTGGGAGCTTTTCCTGGAGCTGTTGCAGCCTGGCAGGACAGGTTGGCTCAGTGCTCGTGGGTCTGAAGGGGATCTGGACTTGGTATGAAAGAGCAGTAAGGGAAGAGTACTTCATCTATGTTTACTTAAGAGTAAGTGAAAATACATCTAAACAGCAGAGAATTTATCAGCACTTCCCACAAAAGGTTCAGGGGCCAAAGGGACCAGGAAAAATGAGTTCAATTGAGTTAATAGGACTCTTCTGCTCTTTAGTGTTGTGTTTTCAGTTTGAGGTTTTTGAATGTGTGGGGTTGGTGACTCGCAAGAGAGGATGGTTGTTAAAAGCTCTCAAGCTGCATCCTGAAGTCATCACCCAGTGAATACTGCTGAGTGAAGTTTAACACCTGTGTGTAGTTTCCTTTCTTGCACTCACTCCTACTGGAGCAGCTGCTCACACAGGTCCCTGTGTGCTGGCACAGGGCCTTGGACTGGCCAGCCCCAGGAGTTTGTGCTTTGCTGCAGAGTGTGTAATTATTCACCTTATGACTCAGTCAGCAGTAGTCTGAGTGTCAGCATGTAATTCTTCTCTGCCCTGAAGTAATGGTCTTTGACCAATGGTTCAGGAACTATTTCTATGGGTTTGTGAAAGATAATGAGAAAAGTGAAGCTATTGTCATTAGGCTTAAATTCATTATTCAGGAATCCATACCTCCATTTGGGATGTTTTATAGGTCTATGAGTTTCAATAGGCTGAAGCCAGTGGCTCTGACAGCTTTCTTACCTTCTGATGGTCCCTTACATAGTGCAATATCAACACTTTTTCCCCCTCCCTAGAGTAACAAATAGGAAGAGTACTAGGTCACACTTCTGTAGAGCAAGCTATTACCAGGAAGCTATAATGGTGGCAGTCTAATTGAGTTGACATTTTATGTATTATAAGTGATTATATTAAATGAATTTTATTATTATATGTATCACATTGTGTGAGATTTTAGGGGATAACTGCTACTTTGCACCAGATGTTGCTAAGAGGAATGTTATAAGTGGCAGAAATATTATAGAGGCTGTCTCTTTCATGCAGGATTTACGTCTAAGGTCTAAATTTTAATGCTCTCATTGATATTTGAATTTTGTTCTGTGCATTGTATGACAACATCATTCCAAATGTGCAAAAAAAAAATCAATGTAGCTCTAAAAGAAATTTGAGACTTATAAAACATATCCATGAGTTTAGTTGCTCTGTTCTTGGAGCTGAGCCTTAACAGAAAAAATACTGTGGGAAGTGTTGGTGAAATACAAAAGGTTACTGCTCTGCAGTTGGCTCATAATGCAGAATTTGATGCTGCTCTTAGTAAGTTCTCTAGTCTTGTCTGAAAAGATTATTTGTCTGGGATATACTGCTAGAGTGGTGTTGGTGGGACCATCATCTATGCTGTGGGGGTTTTCTTCAGAAAACAGTCTAATAAATCCTCCTCTGAAGAGCTGCAATAACTGCTTTAGGATTTCATACCTGTATGACTCTTTTATATCCAAAAGATACGAGGCCCATGTGCCTTTTCTCCTTTATTTTGTGTGTTTACATTTATCTTAAGTGGCGCAGGCACAGTGATGGCAGATTGCACAGGGGTGTTTTTATTAGGAAAGCCCAGTAATATGAATAGCTGTAAAATTTGTCTAGACAGAAGAATGGACTAAAATAGCTGTGGAACATGGGCAGGAAGGAAAGAAACCTAAGTGTGTGTGTGTGTGTTGATGGGGGGAGTACACAGGGCTGTTTATACCTCCAGGGCAAATCATCAGGAACATGTTACCACTGGTAAAAATACAATCTTGAGGACAGACTGAGTCCCAGAGGTGAGAACTGTCTGAAAAATAAGAACATAGTTATGGAAAAGTAGTACCAGACTTCAGGTAGGGTTTTTTTGCCAGTTCAAGATAGGCTTTTTTTTTTTGTTTTGTTTTTCATCTCTTAAATTTCAGTGACATCTTTAAAAGCTTCAAAGTTGTTATAATGAAGTTCTTATTTTCTAATTGTTATACTGAAATTGTCAGTCATGTTTTTGTAAAAGTACAGTAATGGAAGAAAAAAACCACAACAAAACAACATGGAGGACTTTGATTATTTGGTTATGAAAAGTGGTGTTGTTGTTTTTGTTTTTTTTTTTTAAGGCAACTGTCCTGGGATCCAATCACCACTGCCCTATACCAGTCGTCAAGAAATATTTCACAGATGAGTGCTAATGCCCTCATGGGGGGACCATGCTGTTTCATTGTTTCATCCCTGGGCACTGGGAAAGCTTTTGTTGCTATTGGACAGAATCCTGTCTAAGAATTGCTCCTTTTAGTTAAAAATAGGAGTTGTAACCTGTGTGAGACCAGGTGTTAAACTGACATGATTTTCATTTTCGGTGTGTTATAGGTGGGGCAAAGCATCAGCGTACTCCACAACTCTTGATAGCTATTGCCTGGCTGCACAGAAATATTTCACTTTTCTATCAAAGAAATACTGGGGGAAATCAAAGAACACTAGAACTGGGACACTGGGATGATTGGCTTAGGAGTTGTTTTTTGGTTTTTGTTTTTTGTTTTTTTTTTCCCCAAGCTAAATCAGTAGGGCCAGATTTCAGAGCTTTATTCATGTTCAGTAGTAGCTCCATTAAAGTCACCTTCCTTCTCCTGACTTAATACAAAATTAAAAGGGTTCTAAGAGCCCTATTAATGGTATACAAATCTGGTTTGTGCCTTGACACAGAAATGGGGGAAAGACAGGAGGTCATCACTCTCTGTGGCTTTGGTAAGAGAGAAGCTTGGAGAAATGTACAGAAAAAAATGATTAATAATGAACTGAAATGTAAAATTTTAGGTCAGCTCAAGACAACAGAGTGTGGTGATAAACTGGAACTGGGTTCTGAGACAAATGCTTAGCTCAGGTTGCCTGAAACTTTAAATTTGTTTGAGGGACTGCTTTAAGCCACCTTCTGCAGTGTTGTTTCATATATTAAGTTTTTAACTCCTGAAGTGGAGTGCAGCCCTGGGAAGAGAGCAGAGGAGCACATGGCCTGTGTCAGTGTGACCCCAACCCTTGGTGCAGAGCTCATGGGCACACCTCATGGTATTGGGAGGAATGCAGTAGCTTCCTGCCTAATGTGCATTTTCCAAACCTTGCAGTACTGTAGAAAAGATGGTATAAATTGTCATTTTCTGATTTTTAGAAAATCATGTTTGAATTGGAAGCTTTTTAGTACTACTACTACAACAGCATAAGGATGTGTGGAAATGCATTTATAGCTTGAAGGCTTGCCTACTTCACTCAGTGTGGGCAAAGACAGTGAGTTTTCAAGCATGTTCTCAAGGAAGAGATTGGATATTTGCAACCTAAATCATATGGCACTATCTATTTCCTGGGAGGGTGATTCCTCCAACCACCCAACTGTTAACTGGGAGTGTGCAATTAATAATGTATGCTGTGTTTGTCAGCTCTTTAAACTGTTCAAGCTGGTTACATAAGGTAAAGAAATCCATTACATAAGTTACACCATGAATTGCAAATTGTTTACTTAGTTGTGACAGCCGTAGCTTAAGATACTTGTAGGCTGAGGGTTAGTCAGGGAAGACATTTATGAATCATTTTGAATAATGCATAAATTTCAGATTTTATTTGCAGCCTGTTAGCAGACAATTAACAAAGAAAAAGGGGTAAAATTTGTCAGAGTTGTATTTAAATGACTGTCTGCTCCAGATTACTGACTTAAGCTGGGTAGCTGGGTTTGTACTGTTGACTAAATTTGGCAGTTCATATCTTGCTGTCAAACTCCTGAGTCATCTGGGCTTTTGAATGTCTTTCTGCGTAACTGTATAATTATAGTGAGAAAATAGACTAAGTACATTAATAAGGCTTAATTAAACATGCATATGTACAAATACTCATGTATACAAATGAAAGTACCCAAATTTCTGTGTTCTTGTGATTGAGCATCAGACACAGCAGTACTCTGCAGTGCAAATTCCCTGTAAAATGTGTTTCAAGTATTTTCTTCTGCATGGTATAAAATTCAAACAGCCTAGTGATGTGCTAGCAATTTCTCTAATTGTAAAAAATGTTGGTGTCTGAGTTTTCTTATTTCAACTCCAGCTTTTCCAATCGAATAGCTTGTTCTTGTTCTGGAACAAAAATAAGCTATATTAGTATCAAGTGGTTTGCTTGTAATGCAGTGTATTGGATTTTCTGCTATGATTTTTTCAGGAGAAAATCTTACCTTTATTGCAAAAATAGTGTCAAAAATCTTATTTAAATACAGACTATACTTTGAGTGTGTATTCTGGGGTTCTGTTAACTCCAGTCAAGTCTTACACTCAGGTCTGTTCACTGAGGACTTTTTGTATCAGATGTGGGCAGTGAGAGCCACCTGCAGCCATGGCAAAGGTTTCTGTCATCTTTTCCTGAGGTGTGAGTGACTCAGCTAGCTGAGCTGTAAGTCTGTGATCCCATGGCCTGTGGGAAAATGTGGGATCTGGCTGTGCCCTTCCTTCCTCCCTCCTGGCCCATGAGCTTTCCTTAGAGGTGCCTGCAATCACTTGTGCTGACAATCTGTGCTCTGGCACAGCTGCTGAGTTAGTTGAGGATTATCAGTTCATGGATGCCTGTGTCTGCCCTTTCTTGGCCCAAGCTTTTGGGATGATTGACAAATGCAGGGGTCCTGTTGGCCAAAGTGTTTCCTTGCCAGAAAAGTAAGTCTGGGGCTGGGATGGCTCACAGCAAGTTGTGTGTCAGCAGAGCAGCATGATGTTGACTTAATATGAAATGGCCTCTAACTCTAACTGTGATCACCTATTTGATATGGTTTTTGTGTTGTTTTGTAGTGATTAATGAATGCTTATCATTCTGGAGATCTTCCAGTTGAAAGCATTTTAATAAGTACACAAGAATGTTATTGAAATGCACTTCATTGCATAGCAGGGAAACATGTATTTAATTGTTTCTGTAATTGCTGGTGATTGGATGCCCAGCTTGGCAGGGGAATGGCTCCAGAAGCTGACCCATGTAAAGAC
The DNA here is from genome assembly GCA_025584955.1 of Alethe diademata. Lineage (NCBI taxonomy): Eukaryota > Metazoa > Chordata > Aves > Passeriformes > Muscicapidae > Alethe > Alethe diademata. The sequence goes on along the minus strand of JANRMJ010000077.1, from coordinate 64,379,758 downwards.
TGCTCATGTGTGTGGGTAAGCTATACCTGCTCTGAAAATTAGAGGTGACCTCTGTTTCACTCTGAGTTCAGAGCCAATGAACCAAGTCACCCTGTGAAGGAGGCAAAGGAAGTTTGGAGAAATAGTTCGTAGGTTTCCCTTTTCCATGGGGATTGTTTGCACCTTGACTAGCTTATTTTAGCAGGGTAAGTGAAAATTTATTTTCCTTTAATATTGACCTTCCCTCTCCATTTCTTTTGTAACATTTTGTGTAGCTTTCATTGTGATAGAAGCAAATCTGTAAAACAAAACTACATAAAATTTAAACTAAGGAAAGTACATGAAGCAGCAATCAGTTTCAGTTCTCCAATAGTGTGAAAGATGCAGTTTGTTACCAGGCATAGGAATTTCAGCGTATTTTTACCCTTCAGAAGAAAACACTAATTAAAGTATTCCCTGCTGCTCTGTTGTACAAGGCAGCATAGCTCTGATGCTGTTCAGAGGACTTTCAGTGGCTGTGCTTATGGATGAGTAATGGTGGTTAAAGTGGGATGGAGGCTAGAGGTGGTTTATTCTTAATAAAAATGTTAGCTGAGTAGAGAGTACTTCAAATAATGTAGTGAGGTTATAGTGGCAAAACTTAGAGAGGAGAATTAAAATATTTAATGACTCTTGTGTTTTTTTCCCTGTTCAAGAAACACAGAATTTTTACTGTCTTCTCCTGACACCTCTGTGCAGGACTAGGGAGCTCTGCTTTTTCAGTGTAGTCTTCTATTGCAAGCACCTGCTATGTAGAATCCCAGCCACAAATGTCTCAAGATACATATCAAGAAGTAAAATTTAAGCCCTCTTAAGTCCTTGAGTGACTCTAAAATGTGGGACTGCACCTGTGGAGTTTGATTAGGTTTGGCTTCAGTCTTAATCTCAGCCTTCTCACAGCTGATCATCTTGCTGAATTGATACCAGTGTTCATTGCAGCTCTTGCCATCAGCATGAGTCTTTTTCATTGACTTTCCACCTTATCTCAAAATTGAGAAGAGAATGTGGCATTTGTCAGTTCCTTAACTCCTTTCCATACCTGCTATTGTTTATTTGTCTCTACAGGGTATTTTGGGATTTAGCAGGGAGAGCATGCTAGAGCCAAGTGAAGTTTGGCTACAGCTGCTGGAGTAGATCTTTCTTTGCCCCTAAAGAGCAAAGAGAAGCAATGGATGCACTTTAGGTGTTAAGTTGTCCATTCCTTTCAGGCATAACTCCTGTGCAAATGCAGGTGTTTAAATAGTAACAAGTCTTAGGAATCTGTTTCCTGTCGCTTTAACAGGTGTTTGCTGACATCCCACACTTGGAGTGCGTTGTTGTGAATTTGCTTGCTTTGAGATCCAGGTTAGTTGTTTTTGGTTATCACAGTGGGACTTGCAGTCAGTACAGACAAACTCTGGTGAGGCCAAGCCTTGAGACAGAGCCTGTGTACCCATCATAGCCTGCCTGGGTCGAAGGCAAAACACTCAGATGATGACAGGGCACAAAACAAAAGGCCAGAATAGTTTGTCCATTGTTCCCCAGGTATTTGCTTCAGTCTAGACTGCTGACTGGGAGTGTTGTGAGTGACCTGACAAATATGTTTCTGGGGCAGTCAGATTTCTTTCAAAATGTGATTTTCTCCTTCTTGTTTCTCCTTCACTATTGTCACAACTTGCTCACTGCTTAGGTGCCTCCAGCTGCAGCTCCTGGGTATGGATCAACAAGATTGGGTGGTTTATAAGCTGATAAAAATATAAGCAGGACATTGTGAAACTGGTATTTGACAAGGAAGAGGGCTGAAAGACTCAGTAGTGGTGCTTGGGAATGTATGAAAAATCAGGCAGCCACCTTGAACAGAGATTTGTCATCTTGCCAGGGAGCCACAGGGAGAGAAACCATCACAAGCTGCATCCAGTCACCTGAACATCACTCAGCCATAGTTTAGTTGTGTGATAGCTTTGTAATACAACATTTTGGCTCCCTGTGGTCTGTAAACCATTCTATTTAGAGCTTTAATTCCCAGAAGATGGAATTTTTGACTTTGTGGTTGATGGTTACTTAAATACAGAGAGTTATGCTTAGGCAAGAATGCTGGTTGTGCTGGAGACTGAGTGTTGGAAATGGGGAGAAATGCAGAAGGGGGGAACCTTAGTGGTGCTGCATTTTTCTGTTCTTGTTAAACAAAATGCTTTGATCTCCAGATGAAGCAACTAGCACAACAGTTCATGTTAATTGATACCACTCAATCATCAATCCACTCAGCTTCTGCAAAGAACATTAGTTCAGCAGCACTGGCAGAGCATCAATGGAAGTTAATTTTAATGGTAATTTGGAGCCTGGCTTATTTCCCTTTTAAAAGGTTTTTATACATGAAATAAATTTTTATTGCTAATTCATTTCATTATCATCTGGTATGAGTTCATGCTAAATTGTGCAGTTCACACTACTGTCCTTCCCTCAATACTTGAGTTGTGATTGTTTGTAGTTCAGAGAGGTGAACTTCAGGGTAAAAGGACCAAAGGTTAAACCAGTGAAAGCAATATTTATTTTTAATATTGAAAAGAGCTGCAGTTCTTCCAACCAGGTACTTCATAAACAGGAGTCTGGGCCTGCTTGCCAAGACACACTATGGGCTCTGGCAGGACAGTGCTTCCACTTTGCTTCTGACTGATGGGAGCAGCCTAGCCCTAACCCTAATAAAAGGTACTGTCAGAACCTTCCATCATGCTGTTAGTGATGTAGCAGAGCAATGCAGTTCACAATGCCTGACTGATCCCTGATGCAGCACAGCTGTGAGTGTGCACAGTGCTGCAAGTATGATGGTACCCATTTCTGACAAGGCACTAGAGTGATTATCCCTGTCCTTGCTAACTCTGGGCTGAGGATTCAGCAGACACTAGATTTCTCCAGATACAGATAAGTAACTGGCTATATCTAGCATAGCTTAAAAATGGTTTTAAAATCTCCTCATAAATATTCTCCTAGTAGAAATATCTGTGGCAATGTGAGACTGCTTTTCTCCTGGTAGAAGTGCGACTGGCATCCTTCAACTACTGTGCACAGAGCCACGTTGTGTTTCTCAGATTCGCTTTATAGGATTAGGAGTAACAGCGGAGGGAAATCATGCCCATCTTCGTGTCCAGGTCAGCGTGCTCGGCTCTCTGGCTCTGCAGCCTCGCTGGTGAGCAGTTGCGGAGCTGTCCAGTGCTGAAGTGATTCAAGCGTTATGTTTCTGCCACGGGATATGTGCAACTGTTTGAAGTAAGCCTCTTCACTGGTTTTGTACTTCATGGCATGGAATCAGGGCTCCAGAATGATCAAGGTCTCAGGTTTAAGTTATCCTAATAGGGAAAAATCAGAAGAGCATGAGTTGAGGCTTAAAGGTTGCCTCAGAGGCAATGTGCAGCTTGTCTGGCTTTCCTACTTCCTTGTGGGACCTCAAGAGTCTACATGTTCTTGATTCCTTTTGGGTACAAGATTCTGAGTAGTTTAAACAACCAGGACTATTTCAGACTGTTGTTGTCGTGTTTTGGTTTTTTTTTTTTTTTTTTGGCCCTGGTATAATATGAATAATAAATTTGCGGGCTTGGCCCCAAGTGACAACTCTTGAAGGTGGCATGTACAATTTGAGCATCATGAGTTCCTTGTACTTGGTTTTGTCTTTTCTTGGATTCTTAATATTAGTAGTGTATTTAGCTGTGGTTTTTTTTTTTTTTTACTGTTTAAGTGCATCTCTCTTCCCCAGTACAGCTTATAGGTATGATATTGGAGACATGCACAAGTACTTGGAATTATTATGAAAGGGTGAAGAAATTTGGTCTGGGATGGTATTAGTTTCACAATCACACAGTGCCTGAGCTCATGGGAACCTGGTCCAAGACTGACATTTGTAGTAATTGCCCCAGTGCTGCTGGATTACAAGAAATGTCACCAAGTCTATAGGAAATCTAAACAGAGAACCAAGGTATATTTTTTTTGTTCCCTCCTTTTCAAGGCAACCTAAGTGTTCTTAAATATCATGGTCTATATGTCATGAGTACTTCATATTCTTTTTGAAAGATAGTTGTTGTCATGCAATTTCATAGTAAAATCTTTATTCCATAGTTGAAAATCTATAGAGTAACAGATTATTTTTCATTTCTGATGATAACTTGGTTTTTTTCCAGTAGGAAAGATTTTTGCTGTAATATGGGATATAATACCTGGAAGTTTCAGTTTTCTGCCTTTCTCTGTAATTCTAGACCACTTGCTCTCATTTTGGAAAGATATTTATTAAGTTTCAGAAAAATATTAAAGCTCTGGAGCTGGAGGAGTTTCAAGACAAGTTGGATGCAGATTTGAGCAACCTGATCCTAGTGAAAGGTGTCCCTGCTTGGAGCAAGGGGGTTAGAATTGGGTGGTCTTTAGGGTCCTTTCTAGCCAAACCTATTCTATGATTATTTCCCAAGTAGTTGTTCTTTAGTCCATTATGAAGTGTCAACATCCAGTCTTTGTGTGTGCTCCTGGCTAAGGCTTTTCTTTTGTGTGGATGAAATCATACTGCTGCATGTTTGAGAGCTGTTCAGTTACTGATATTCCAAGATTGGAGTATTTTACTTGAACTGTGTCCCTGTGCTGAGAGTGGTTCTCTGTATATCCTGCATCTGCTGTGGCTACGTGCAGAAAAGCTGTTTAATCCTCAAAGTGTGAAATCTACCACGTTTGCAAATGAGTTATACAAACATATATAATAATGGTATCAATTCCAGAAATTGGGCTGTTTTGTCTTTTATTTGTCACTCCTTTTAGAGCCCTGTGCTGCTAGCTCCTTTTTTCCTCTTTATGCCTGTTGCCCAGTTGTGTAGCTACAACAGTAGCTTTGGTTAACACCGAAACTTGGATGTTCTTTTTTTCCAGGCATGATCAGGCTGCTCAGTTGCCTGAGGAGGACACATAAGTGCCACCTTTAGCTGGTTCCAGTAATGTCATACAACAGGCTTGGGTGTTCAGTTTGAGATATTGACTGTGCTGCCAGTGAGACTGGCACTTGTGTGCCCTTACTGTATTTCTACTGCAGTATGACATGGGCGTTTTTACTTCTCCTTCCTAAGTCTCCTTGTCATGGGAATGTCTCCTGAATCTCAGTTTGTGCCTGCCACCTTAATCTCTTCTTCCCTTTAAGGTAGGCTGTAATTGGAAATATATTTTTAACTGATTTGCGTGTCCAACTCACTGAGCTTATGCTGCAGTCTCTCCCTGGTGCTGCATTTACCCCTTACTCCGGCGGGTGGAATCTCTGGCCAAGATCAGCTTGCAGCTCTATCTCTTTACTAGGATTTTTGTCACAATTGCTGCAATTATACCAATATAGCAGAACCCTAGGAGATAAGAATATTAAGCTAATGGCGTATTTTCTTAAAGGTTTGGATGTTTCCCAATGAACATGTTTTCTGTTAGGTTGGCATGTTGTTTTCATCCTTTTCATCAGAGTGGCTGATGATCCAGTGGAGGCATGTTTAGAATCATCCTGGATCTTTTTCACCACATCCTACACTTGGTGAACTGAAGCTTCATGCTGTTTCGTGAGGAGAATAGTACATAAATTAATACTGGGCAACAATACTATCTTTAATAAATGGTTTCAGATTTATAGAGAAATAGTGTGCAAGGTAGTTTTAGAGTAGTAACTAAGAAAGTCAAGCATTTATAGACTACAACATATATAATAACACTTGGATTTAGAATCAATTGTACAGATAAAAATGTGTCCAGAAGTACATAGGGTCCTGAATCATGGAGGTTTTAATTTCTCAAGTCAAACATGGCAGTTCAAGACTAAACTTTACATATTATACAAAATTATCTACATGAGCAAGGGAGGTACTAAACAGGATCAGCAAGTCTTTGAGGGCATAGGTTTTGTTCACAGTAATTTTACAGCATTTATCCCATTGGGTGATATCAGAGGCTACTGAGACACAAGCCTTTAATCAAGTTCAGACTAGGAGTGTAGAGTGAAAAAGGTGAATACTGAACTGACAGTGTCTGAATAAATTCCTGTTTCCATAGCCCCTTCTCTCTAAATGTGAATTTGACTAGTGTGGTGTTAAAAGCCTGTTCTGCACCTTTCAAGTGGTGCTTGGAAGAAAGCTCCTCTTTGGTCGTATGTATGGTGATGGGTCTCTTGGGATATGGTTGTCTCCTTCTTGGAGTATGAGGATCATAAAGCAGGTTCTTCAATTGTAAGGGGCTGAATAACTCTTCAGGGTGTAAACCCCAGTGGGATTCTGCTGGCCCTTCAGGCACAGGGATGGTGGGATGCATTGGGTGGTGACAATGTGTTCAGATGGGCACTGCTCACCTATCAGACAATGCTTATTGCTGCCATCCATGGAGTTCTGCTATCTAATTCTGCTCAGCGCACTTGGAATTGTCTTTCCTTCTAGACATCTTTCTTGACAGGCAGCAGAAATATTTAGTCCAGCTTGTCCTGGTCAGAACATCTGACATTGCAGTGAGTGGGAGATCTTCCTGCTATGACTGTCTGATTGGATCTGACATTTCAGATGGGAAGGTACAAGAAGTGGTAGATGGCATTTATTGAAAGACAAGAGGATGTTATAGGCAAGGGAACATCATGTCACAATAGCCTCCCAAAGTAAATTCCCATTTGCCCACCAATTTGTGCTAGCCCAGCAGTAGATAGGATGAGAAATTCTCATCCCACACCTTAATACATTTAAATATACACCAGCCCTGGGTCTAATCTCGGGTCACATGATTTTATAAAAATCTAACTTGATTTGGCATGGAAAAAAAGAATAGATGCTTTTAGACCTATAGGGGTTTTCCCTATTCTTCTCTGCTGCCCTGATATATAAGTTGGCCTGGTTTCTGCTATTTTTTATTTCTGCATTAATACGCATCATATGCATGTCTTAAGAGAAATATAATGAATCCTTAGCTGAAGTGCTTGGATACTAAATACCTTTGAGACTTGACAAGAAGAACTTAATTCTTTGTTCAAGATCAGGATGGCAACAGGTCATCTTACTGCTAACTTTCCCATAGCTGGCAGCTCTTGGACACCCTGATTCTTGCAGATTTGCACTGAGAATATGCAAAAGGAAGATTGGGGCTGGAGAGAAGTTGGTCCCTTCTCAGTTTCTGGTCCCTCTACTCTCATGCAGGGGTGTTTATCCTTCCAGTATTTTCATCTGTTGTGAAATGTTTTGAGATTCTAGCCCAAAGTTGTTGACTGAAGTACATTTCAGTGCGGCAAGAACCTGATGCACCAGAAATGAATTACTGTAGCATTTGTGGAGAGGTGCTCAATGCCTAAGCCTTCTGTACACAAGGGCCTATGATGGTATTGCAAAACTCATCACTGGATAAGTAAGGGCACAGTCCAGTCAATTGGAAAAATATTTTTTGATCACATCCACTGACTTCTCCTATTTCAAATACTTCTTCAAGAATAATTTCCTTCTGGTGGGAGAAACCACTTATGATGTCAGACAGTGGCAGAGAGATTGACCATATCTGTGGTTCATAGGCTTTACAATGACCAAAGTGTGCTTTTGCTCTTCTTGGGTTTCACAGTACAGTTGTCTGATCTTCTTACCACTTTCTTTATCTCCCTTTCCTTCTAGTTATATTCCAGTTTGTTTCACTATTCATGGACACCTTTTTAAGCATCTACATAAGTTTCAGTTTCTCAGGGCCTTTATTTGATTCAAGCCCTTGTGTAATAGTAAGTCCAGTTACAATAGTGCAGCAAACAACCTTGCAAGGGAGGGGCAGTGAGCTGTGCAGTTTTTTGTTCCTCTGAATGCATACTCCTTTACAAAGGAAGATGGATTATCTTTGCAATTTAGTGATGGTGGCTCACCATTTAGTAACTTGTACAAGGACAATCCAGGGAATGACTTCACAGGGAAAGAGGATCATGGTCAAACATGAAGATGTTCTTCTCCTTATAAAGACATTATACTGCCTATATAATTTAAGTCTCTTCTCATCAGGAAAAAAATCAGTGTTTATGTCAAGGTACTTTTAGTAGCTTTTGTACATCAGACTATTTGATCTAAGTAGTTATTCGGTTGGTAGTTTGAGGCGAGAGACATTATGGACTTGCAGGGAGAAACTCTGCTCACTTAGGGAGGATCTCATCTGATAGCTTTAATCTGCACATACCTTTAATAACTGCAGGGGATCTTTGTCTCAGAAATACTTGTTTGAAGTAATGTCTTTATTCCAACCACAGTACCCTATTTTTTTTCTTGAAATAACTAGCATAGGGACAGCATAAAAAAGATTAATGCATCTTAGAAAATCTAGAATATGAGGGTATATTTAAAAATTGAATCTTTCTACCAAGGAGAGAATATGTCCCAAGTCTTCTGTTTGCACTATTTTAAAGTCTCAGTAGAGTCCTTCATGGATGGAGCTAGTCTGTCTCATCAGCACAGGATGTAGAGAGAAGAGCTGATGGGAATAGCAGGGTGTCTTCTTTCTGGTCTATCCATGCTGCAGTCTGCTCATCGGGGGGAAAAAAGCCCAGCCTGGTTGCAAAGCTGATGCTGGATTTCTTCCTCCCTTATTTCTCTGGTAGGCTAGTAGCCTGCTGGTATTTTGGCCTTTGGAACTGAGATAATTTCAAATACTGTGGTTTCTCCTTGTTACTTTTTATTTTTTTAAAGAGACTGCTGTAGTGCTGAATGTGAGATCCCCTGTAAGTGCCATCTTCTGGGACATTGGTTAGGTCTCAGGCTCATTTCCTCAATGTTGCATGCAAGCATCTGAATGATTCTGCTGTTTAAACATGAGGTTGAAGTGCTACAAGAAAGCTAAATGCTTTCTCCAGCTCATCTATTTGTGGTGCTTGCTGTAAACTAACAGGAGATACAGAGAAGTGCTTGTGTTCCTCTCACTTTAAGAAGAGGACTAAATGTGTCTGGAAAGCCACATTTACATTGCAAAGCAGCATGTAAAAGAGCTTTCCAGTGTAGAGCAATAGGCACCCTTAGACTTCAGTGCATGTCATCAGATACTCAGCAGAATGAGTGATACCAGTGGATCCACCCTTATTTTCTTCTTGGCAATCTGTGACCCTGCTTCTTAGACATGGCTT